>CM044559.2:3819383-4151883 GCA_024416835.2 Perccottus glenii | reverse complement strand
ACCTTCGACTGAGACCAAGCTGTCTGACACTGGCCAGCACATTTCTTTCTAGAATCCCTTGATAGTCTTCAGATTTCATTGTACCCTGCACAGATTCAAGACACCCTGTGACAGATGCAGCAAAGCAGCCCCAGAACATAACAGAGCCTCCTCCATGTTTGACAGTAGGGACAGTGTGCTTTTCTTGATATGCTTCATTTTTCCGTCTGTGAACATAGAGCTGATGTGCCTTGGCAAAAAGTTAAATTTTTGTCTCATCTGTCTCCCAGAAGCTTTGTGGCTTGTCAACATGTAGTTTGGCATATTCCAGTCTAGCTTTTTATGATTTGTTTTCAACAATGGTGTCCTCCTTCGATCGTCTCCCATGTTGTCCACTTTGGCTCAAACAACGACGGATGGTGCGATCTGACATTGATGTTCCTTGAGCATGGAGTTCACCTTGGATCTCTTTAGAAGTCTTTCTGGACTCTTTTGTTACCATTCGGATTATCCGTCTCTTTGATTTGTCATCAATTTTCCTCCTGCGCCACGTCCAGGAGGTTGGCTACAGTCCCATGGATCTTAAATTTCTGAATAATATGTGCAACTGTAGTCACAGGAACATCTAGCTGCTTGGAGATGGTCTTATAGCCTTTACCTTTATCATGCTTGTCTATAATTTTCTTTCTATTCTCCTGCGACAACTCTTTCCTTCGCTTCCTTTGGTCCATGTTGAGTGTGGTACACACCATGTCACCAGACAACACAGTGACTACCTGAAGCCCTATAAATAGGCCCACTGACTGATTACAAGATTGTACACACCTGTGATGCTAATTAGTGCACACACCTTGAATTAACATGTCCATTTGGTCACATTATTTACAGTCTTTTCTAGGGGTACCATCAATTTTATCCAGGCCTGTTCCATGAGTTTATTTTTTTAAATAATTCTGTTGAAGCATGGTTAAAAAGCAATGTCTGACTTTTATTGGTTAACATTCATAGAATTTTTATTTATTATTACTTTTGTCAGAATAAAGTTTATTCTGTGACCATTGTGAGTTTTTCTTTCATTGACCGACGGGTACCAACATTTTTGTCCACGTCTGTATGTATGTAATTTCCTCCTGCTTCTGAAGAGTGCCTCTGCTTGCTCATGCCTGCTTTACTTTTCTATTTTAGTTATCTCTACATTTAGCCAATGATTTTATGATTAACTTTTTTAACTTTTTTACATTACTTTGTATTTTCTTTTAAATGGATTTTTTATGTTTTTACTTGTTTTTTTAACCTTTAAAACAACACGTTGGACTCGCCGAGCGACTGGAGCCTTGGTATCTATTTTTCAACATGTCTGGGGTAAAAACAACTACTACAAACTCTTTCTGCCAAAATTGCTGTTAATATCAACAGGAAATCAGTGTGCTACAAACAAAGATTTTTGCTTTGGAATCTGAAAGAGGACTTCAGGAGACAATACCGATCACACAATGTGGTATGACTGTGAATTTAAACTTGGATGATACAGTGTCATTCCCAAAACTGAGCAAAGCAAAGGGATTTAAACAAAATGATGCCACCTGGCATAAACTTGGTACCCAGCCAAAGCAGCACTGGATTAGAAAAAAGAATGCTGGCATCACAAGAGCATATGTAGCATCACCAGACATCCAGCTAAAAAACAGATTCCAACCACTGACTGAGCTAAAGATTAATGAACCAGAAAACTCTGCTGTAAATGAAAAACATGGAGTAAATCAAGCTTATTCTATGAAAAACATGAGACATGAATCTGTGGAAAAGCACCAGGCAAACAGTGACAGAGAATCTATGTCAAAGGTAAAGGACAGAGATATCTTGCTGCTTGGAGACGGTGCTGTCAGAGACATAAACAACAGTAGATTTGCTACATGCAGCTTTCCAAGTGCTACAGTCACTGAAATAACAACACTCCTCCCCCAAGTCATGTCCAAACACACAGGGATTAAACAGCTGATGTTACACGTGGGTGCAGTTGACACCAGGAAGGGGGAATCAGAAGTTTTAAAAAAGGATTTCTCCAGGCTTTTAGACAAACTTGAAAACCTGGAAGTGCAATCCTTTATCAGTGGACCACTCCCAAACATCGACAGAAGGATCAATAAATTCAGTCGGCTGCTTGCATTGAATACATGGCTGTCCAAGGCCTGTGAGACAAGAGGAGTACACTTCATTGATAACTTTAACTTGTTTTGGCAACGTGACGACCTGTTCAAAGGAAAGGGCCCACATCTAAACAGGGGAGGGGTCAGGAGGCTAACGGATAATCTCCTGCACTCCCTGAGACACCTAAATGGTTCTGGGCGCCCTCTTGAACAAAGAAAGGGTCCTCAGCCACTGAATGAAAAAAGCACTCCTGCCTCACCAGCCAAGGATCCTCATCTGACTGTACCACCATCAACACCTCCACCACTGAAATGGACTCCCCCAATTGGACCATGGACCCCCCCAGTAACATCAACACCTTCTGCGGCCCTCACCATCCCTGTCCCATCTTCGGATTCACCAATGGGATTTCCAGATTACCTGGAAATTTTAGTTAAATCTGGAATTACACCTAACTTGGCCAGGTCACTGGTACTATCAGCATCACTAAAAACATCACCCCCAATACCACCCAGTAGTACCACTGCTTCACCTCGGCCACTACCTAGAGTCCAATGCACCCCGGTCAGACCCTCCACCCCTCCCAGACCAGCTCCTCCCAGACCAGCTCCAAAAGCCTTGACTAGCATCAAGGCTACTATCAGTGATTAGGACACTGAGGGCCCCTGCTGTTCCAGGACTTTTCGTCATAATAAACCACTTATCAACCTGAGGCCCTGGGAGAGAACACTCCCCCCTAGCTCCATAACTACAGTCAGAAGTCAGAGATTAAAAAAGAGAATAACAGTTAGATTGTCTAATCAGACAAATCTGATTCAAATCCCCTGCAAACAGATAAAGTCAGATCCTGCTCAAACAGACTTAAAACTTGCAGTGTTCAATGTCAGGTCTTTGGGAAACAAATCTTTTTTAATTAATGATTTTATAACTTCAAAGCTTGATTTTATGTTTTTAACAGAAACATGGTTAGACAGCAGGACTGGAAATGCTGGTCCTTATTGAATCCACCCCATCACATTTTTATCCAAAATACGGGAAAACAAAAAGGGTGGTGGTGTATGTGCCTTTCTTAGAGATAATATTCTTATCCAGAAACTTTCACTTGTAGAGTTTTCATCATTTGAGTATGTGTCATTCAAAATGGAGTTGAGGTTTTCTACATCTATTTTATATGTAGTTCTTTACAAACCACCCCAACAATGTCATGATTTTATTATTGAGTTTACTGAAATGCTTTCGGTTATTTGCACAGAATTTGAACAAATAATCATATCTGGTGATTTTAATGTGCATGTGGATAATGTTTGTGACAGAAATGCCAAAGAACTTTCTACTATTCTTGATACTTTTGGTCTCCGTCAGCATGTTAATGAGCCGACCCATAACAGAGGTCACACTCTGGACCTGGTCATTACTAAAGGTGTTCATATTTCAGATGTCACTGTGATTGATGTTGCTCTATCTGATTCTTGTGTCTTTTTTCATCTGTCCATAATTCCAAAAGTTGCTGTTGAGCCTACTGTTGTAAAAAAGAGACACATTAACGATAACACCAGGACACAGTTTATGGAGGCAATCAGGTTTGAAAATGCCTCATCAGGTCAAGTTGATGATTTGTTGAATTGTTATACTTCAGGTGTTTTAAATGTTATGAACACCATTGCTCCTGTTAAGGTTAAAGTGATCAGGACGAGGCAGAAGGCTTCATGGAGCAATGCTCACTCTGTCAGGGCACAGAAAAGGGAATGCCGAAAAGCCGAAAGAAAATGGCGTAAATTGAAACTCTTAATTCATTATGAGGTATACAAAGAAAATTTGCATGTTTTCAATCAAACTTTGCAAAAAGAAAGAGAAATATTCTTCTCAGAGATCATTAGCAACAATAGTAACAACCTGCGTGTCCTGTTTGCTACAGTGAACAGAATAACAAACCCTCCAGCTCCATTTCCTCCAGAATTAGTTTCCACCACTAAATGCAATGAGTTTGCATTGTTTTTTAACGACAAGGTTCAAGGCATTAAACATGCAATACAGTCCAAAGAGCATAAAACAGCACTGCAGCCACCTAGGAGACACTTGGTTGGTTTAACACATTTTACACAAATTAATGACAGAACAATTGAAAAAACTGTCTCCAGCCAGAGTTCATCCACCTGCTGCCTTGATGTTTTATCCACTAGATTTCTAAAATCAGTACTAAGCAGTTTGTTACCACAACTCACTGATATAGACAATAATTCCTTACAGTCTGGAACATTTCCAAGGGCCTTAAAAACTGCTGTCATTAAGCCTTTCCTAAAGAAGAGCAGTCTTGATGCTACAGTGCTCAACAACTATCGGCCCATATCAAACCTGCCATTTTTAGGGAAAGTAATCGAAAGAGTTGTATATCAACAACTTAATGACTTTCTATTACTTAACAACCGCTTCGATCCTTTTCAGTCAGGATTCAGGCCCCCTCACAGACTGAGACTGCACTTATCAAAGTCACAAATGACATCCGTATGAACACTGACGCAGGCAAAGTCTCTGTCTTAGTTCTGTTGGACTTGAGTGCTGCGTTTGATACAGTGGACCATGAAATCCTGACACAAAGACTAGAGGAATGGATAGGTATCACTGGAACTGCCCTTAAATGGTTTCAGTCCTATCTTGAAGACAGGAAGTACCGTATTTTCCGGACTATAAGTCGCACTTTTTTTCATAGTTTGGCTGGTCCTGCGACTTATAGTCAGGTGCGACTTATTTATCAATTTATTTGACATGAACTGAGAAAAATGAACGGAGAGAAATGAACCAAGAGAAATGAACCAATAGAAAACATTACCGTCTACAGCCACGAGAGGGCGATCTATGCTGCTCAGTGCTCCTGTAGCGAACCACTGAAAACTGTTAAGTGAAATATTAACTTAAAGACAACTGAGAAAGACTGAATGCAAACAAAATGCCCCCAAAAAGAAAATCCTATTCTGCAGATTACAAACCGCAGATAGTAAAATATGCAGCCGAAAACGGTAATCGAGCAGCAGAAAAGTTTGGAGCGAGTGCTATGCTAATATGTAGCTAACTGTTAATGTGTTACGTTAACATACATATTCAGCCTGTTGTTCTGTGTACTATTGTGTACCATTAGCTGAATAACTTGCCTTGCCAGATTACCAATATCTGTTCTTGGTCTTGGATTTTAAATAAATGAAGTTAATATTTCAGTTAACAGTTTTCAGTTGTTTTCAGTGGTAGACTACAGGAGCACTGAGCAGCATATAGTGCCCTGTAGACGGTAATGTTTTCTCTTGGTTCTTGGTTCTAAATGAATGCGACTTATAGTCCGGTGCGACTTATATATGTTTTTTTCCTCGTCATGATGTATTTTTGGACTGATGCGACTTATACTCAGGTGCGACTTATAGTCCGAAAAATACGGTACTTTGTTTCGGTTGGTAACTGTGTGTCAGACCAAATGGCCCTGAGATGTGGGGTTCCACAGGGGTCTATCTTGGGACCTCTATTATTCAATCTCTACATGCTTCCTTTAGACCAGTTAATACGCAGCTGTGGAGTATCCTACCATAATTATGCAGATGACACTCAGATTTACATTTCACTCACAGCAGCTGAAAATGGACCAATCCATTCACTGTGAAACTGCATCGAACAGATTGATGTGTGGATGCAAAATAATTTTCTCCAACTGAACAGAAACAAGACTGAACTAATCATCTTTGGGCCACAGAAACAAAGAAAAAAGTGTCATTTGTCACCTTGAGTCTCTTTCTCTAAAGTCTAAAAATCAGGTTAGAAATCTTGTGGACTCAGACTTGAATTTCCACAGTCACATTAAGTCAATTGCATCTTCTGCATTTTATCACCTTAAAAACATTTCTAGAGTCAAAGGGATGATGTCTCAACCAAACTTATCCATGCTTTTATCTCCAGCAGGTTAGATTACTGTAACGGCCTGCTCAGTGGTCACTCAAAACGAGGGTTATGACAGCTGCAGCTTATTCAGAACGCGGCTGCTCGGGTTCTAACCAAAACCAGGAAGTACAACCACATTACGCCAGTTTTAAAATCTCTGCCATGGCTTCCTGTTGCTCAGAGAAAAGACTTTAAAACAGCACTGCTGGTTTACAAGTCTCTAAATGGTCTAGCACCAGAATATATCTCTGACATGCTAGTTGCTTATGAACCTCCTCGACCCAGTGGCGACTACTGGTCTGTCAGAGAGGGGAAGCTCATTTTCGGCCTACATCATAAAATTGTCTATTTATTTAAAAGTAAATTCTGCCCTACGTTCTTTTTCAAGAAAATGGTCTGTGACCCTGTCGTACCAACTAGGAGTCTTTTCAAGTGACTTGACCCGTGTCCTCTCAATGGCCAGCAGAGCTAGGCTGCTTAAACGGCCTTGGCCCATTGTGTTTCGGGTGTAGGACTTGAGTCGCTTTAAACAGGAGAAGCTCCTTTCTACACCTGCAGATGTAGCTCCAATTGTTGCCACTAATGAGAACAGTTCGTAAAGCTGAGGCATTGCACTGTCCAACTCCATGTCTTTAAGGAACACCAAGTAATCACACAGCTTTCCCCTGTTACCCTGCAAGTCCTGATCTGAATACAGGACTTGAAGTTCTGACCTCAGTCAAAAAAGTAAAGTACCAAAAAAATAATGATTATTATTTATTTTGAACTATCTTCATTTCAATTTTCCAATTACTTAAACTTTAAGTTTTTCTTCTCCAGAACCATATTCAATCTCATTAATTTAATTATTTAGTTTACCAAATCATGTTTCATAGATTCAATAAAACTCAAATGTGGACTTTATTCATATCAACAGACCTGTCAGAAGGTCAAACAGTTTTCATAATTAAGCATCATAAACTTTATTTAAACACATCAGTTCAGTGCAGACTGTCTCTGTCACTGACATTTATAACTAAGTTTTTTTTTCAACATTAAAAAGTTTGTTTAATGTAAAGGCTCCCACAATGTCTGTGGAGCTAAAAAAAAAAAAAAAAACCCAAACCAAAACATTTCCAGCTCCTGGAGCAAGGGGGGGTGCTGTGAAGCCCCTGTTACTTTGACTTGCATAGAATGTTATCTTGTGTTTAAACATTATTCGTGAATCCAAACCAAAACATTCACACTTTGTTAGAACCAAACCAGAAAACTACATAAATGTTTCTTTTCTTTACTTAGGTTCTGGTAAACTTGTTTTCTTTTAAATGTGAGCTTATGGCCCAACTATAAAGTTATATTATCTTTATAAACTTACTCTGCGCAATTCAACTTTAAGACACATATTTAAATTCTTCCAATTACCAAGTAATCATTTTCCTTCTTTTATTGGCGTTATACCGTGTGTTTGAACCACACTGATATTAAGGACCTCTATTAGTTCTCGTACTAATATATACACAAAATTGTTTAGCAAAACATCAATCACTACTTTTATTTTAGATCCAAGTGTTGGATCTTTGACTTCTTCAAACCTTTAATGTTTACACTGCCGTGTCACATAAAATACAATACCAACTCTGTTCTTTAACAGAATACTCATTATTTTCTCTCATAAACCAAAAGCACATCCTCTTCTGTAGATGTGTGTCTCATGTGTCCGTGTTTGTGTCTGTGTGTTATGTGTCTGTATTTACATGTGTCTTTGTGTGTTTATGTACCTGACCTGTTAGTAGAAGCGGTCAGTCATGAGGTCATTCTCCTCGTCTCTCGTCTGGACCCAGTTTCGACCTCCTCCTTCTCTCAGTGCCCTCTCGTCTGTCACACCCACCTCCACCTCGCTCTCGTCTCCATGGCAATTGTGCATTTTTCCTCAAAGAAATACATTACATTCACATTAATTTCAAGTTTCATCCAATTTACAAACACACTTTACAAATACCTTTTTGGTCAATCTCAATAGATCAAAATTTTAAATAAATAAACGTTTGTCTGAATTTGTTTATCTTACCGCTTCCATGTTTGCTGCTGCTGGTCTGTCTGCAGCTTTTTTTTTCTTTTTTCAGCCGAAAAAGGAGCAGGCAGGAGGTGGGGTGCAGAAGAAGTTTTGGAGAGGACACTGTTTTCCAGAGGGTGGGAGGCCGATACCTAGATGCTCCCAGAAAACATTAATACAAAATACAAATGATTAGTGTTTTGAAGTACATGTGTGTACTTCTATCAAAATCTCTTCTCTACGTCTCTGTTATTTTTCTCAAACTAGAAAAATAGCTTAAGGAAGCTACTTTTCTCTCTCATGTTGTTCAAACTTTTTCTAAACAAAAACATTACTTTTGTTCTGGTTCACATCATTAGACTCATTCTCCAACAATGGCCCATTCATAACACATTTATTCTCTCACACACACCTTTTATCTTTAACTCTTTAGGTCAACAATTCTCAGTGTAAGCCCCGTCACTTCATGTGGGCTTTTTTCTTTTTTCACTCACCGCTATCACATGCAGTGAACATTTTTTCAGCAAAAGCCTCTCACTGTCTAGTGGGCTTTATAATCTCATTTCTCATCTGCAGGAAACAATTCTACGTAGGCCTTTATAGTCACATTGACTTCGGACTCATTCATCTCACTTTTGTTGTTAGTAAGTATCTTGATAATGGTCGGACTCATTCATCTCACTTTTTGTTGTTAGTAAGTCTCTTGATAATAGTCCATACTCGAGTTTTCCTGTGCGTCCAACGTACCATTAAAACCAACAATACTAGCTATGCAAGGCAGTTCAATTGTGGCGTATTACGATACGTGATTATTAATCTAAGATAAATTCTTGTGCTTCCCAGACAAGCTCTTTAGACCTCATACTCCTTCTTGTAATCAGGTGCCCTATCTCGCATAGAGTTTCGCACTTGTCACGGCCAATGAACTAATCGCACGACTCAGTTTCAAGAAACACCATAAAGACTTACAGAGCATAAGATATCTATCAAACTTAAATCTAGCAAGACAACAAGCTTTAACACAGATTAACATCAGAATATCCCGTTTAAAATCTCACCATTAGATTGACAGGTAGGGTCTCGATCAAAAACACATACATTTTCGGCTTTTAATCTCACCATAAACCATATAGGCAGGGTCTCGACAAAGCGGATCTCACCATTTAAGGAATCTCGATCTTTCAGCGTTTAAGAATCTCCTATGCTGGCCAACTTCATAGAAACACATCAACTATGGTGATGTAAATTACATGCCACTCACTCAACATACGCCAGATTTCCAAAACTACTACTTCCGGAAGCTTTGGTTTTCACAATCACACACACACACACCAAAAAATTTAATTAAACAGCTGTTTACCTGAATTGTCAGTCCAATAGTCCAGTTGTTCCGCAGCCAGACTGTCTGTTCTGTCCTCTCGTCTCTCTGCTCTTCTCTTTTTTCAGTCCAGATCTCGTCACAGTGCTTCACACACACAGAGTGGAGGTCTGGCCCTTTACTGCTTTAACAGCACAGCTTGGGACTTACAAGAAATGCTTTTTTGTGCATTTTTCCGTGCACGTCAGCTCACCTCTTTGCATGAGAAACAACGAATATTGAGATCCGGGTCACGGCACCAAATGTTATAAGAATTCTTTATCCTTATATTATCCAGAGAGACACGGAGACAGATTATATTATAACAAGCGAAAGGCCAGGTTTTATTCTTGCAAGAAGAAGCAAAGACACATATCAAGGGTACAGAATGTGTTTGCTTAAAGAAGTAAACAAAACATGAGATGTTATATCACTGCAGTGGGGGCTGTATCTTCCATACACTCCCCTCAAGGCCCCAGCTCCAGGTGCAAAAGTACCATGGCAACCCATGTCTATCTAGTTATGTCTACTCCATGCTTGGACTAGCATGGAGGACATGACATGATTTGACATGACCTGTAGAGAACTATGAGCACCCAGTAACTATAAACAATATATACAATTATAATAATAAAATTATTATAACAGAAATGTATGATAAAAATCAAGCAATTTTGCCAAGCAAATATCAAAGAAATAGGTTGCAGCAGTTTTTATTTCGACTGAACTTGAGAAGGGGATTGGGTGGCAGTCGAAGGCGGAGGCCTCGACGACCCAATCCCCGGACACAGAATCTGGCGCTAGGGACATGGAATGTCACCGCTGGGAAGGAGCCTGAGCTTGTGCGGGAGGTTGAGAGATACCGACTAGAGATAGTCGGGCTCACCTCCACGCACAGCTTGGGCTCTGGAACCCAAATCCTCGAGAGAGGCTGGACTCTCCACTACTCTGGAGTTGCCTACGGTGAGAGGCGGCGGGCTGGTGTGGGCTTGCTCATAGCCCCCCAGCTTAGCCGCCATGTGTTGGAGTTCACCCCGTGAACGAGGGTCGCTTCCTGCGCCTTCGGGTCGGGGATAGGTCTCTCACTGTTGTTTGTTTTTACGGGCCAAATGGCAGTGCAGAGTACCCGGCCTTCTTGGAGTCTCTGGGAGGTGCTGGAAAGTGCTCCGACCGGGGACTCCGTCGTTCTACTGGGGGACTTCAACGGTCACTTCTGTGCTAGCAACAGTTTGTCCATAACGAACACCATGTTCAAGCATAAGGGTGTCCATCAGTGCACGTGGCACCAGGACACCCTAGGTCGAGATCGATGATCGACTTTGTAGTTGTTTCATCTGACCTCCGCCGTATGTCTTGGACACTCGGGTGAAGAGAGGGGCGGAGCTGTCAACTGATCACCACCTGGTGGTGAGTTGGATCCGGCGGGGAGAAAGCTGGACAGACTCGCAGGCCCAAACGCGTACTGTGAGGGTCTGTTGGGAACGCTTGGCAGAGCCCCTGTCAGAAAGACCTTAACTCCCACCTCCGCAGAGCTTCGACCAGATCCCGAGGGAGGTTGGAGACATTGAGTCCGAGTGGACCATGTTCTCCACCTCCATTGTCGATGCGCCCACTGGCTGTGGCCGTAAAGTCTCCGGTGCCTGTCGTGGCGGCAACCCCGAACCCGGTGGTGGACACCGGAAGTAAGGGATGCCGTCAAGCTGAAGAAGGAGACCTACCGAGCCTGGTTGGCCCGTGGACTCCTGAGGCAGCTGATAGGTACCGGCAGGCCAAGCGGACTGCAGCCCGGTGGTCGTGGAGGCTAAAACTCGGGTCTGGGAGGAGTTCGGTGAGACCATGGAGAAAGACTATCGGTCGGCCTCGAAGAAATTCTGGCAAACCATCCGGCGCCTCAGGAGGGGGAAGCAGTGCCCTGCCAACACTGTTTACAGTGGAGGTGGGAACCTGCTGACTTCAACTGGGGATATTGTTGGACGGTGGAAGGAATATTTCGAGGATCTCCTCAACCCCACCGACACGCCTTCCGCTGAGGAAGCAGGGGCTGAGGACTCGGAGTTGGACTTGTCCATCACCCGGGCCGAAGTCACTGAGGTAGTTGGGAAGCTCCTCGGTGGCAAGGCGCCGGGGGTGGATGAGATACGCCCTGAGTACCTCAAGTCTCTGGATGTTGTAGGGCTGTCTTGGTTGACACGCCTACAACATCGCGTGGCGGTCGGGGACAGTACCTCTGGATTGGCAGACCGGGGTGGTGGTCCCTCTTTTCAAGAAGGGGGACCGGAGGGTGTGTTCCAACTACAGAGGGATCACACTCCTCAGCCTCCCTGGGAAAGTCTATGCCAGGGTACTGGAGAGGAGAATGCGGCCGATAGTTGAACCTCAGATTCAGGAGGAACAATGCGGTTTTCGTCCCGGTCGTGGAACACTGGACCAGCTCTATACCCTCTCCAGGGTGCTGGAGGGTTTATGGGAGTTTGCCCAACCAGTCCACATGTGTTTTGTGGATCTGGAGAAGGCATTCGACTGTGTCCCTCGTGGCGCCCTGTGGGGGGTGCTCTGGGAGTACAGGGTCCGGGGCCCTTTGCTAAGGGCTGTCCGGTCCCTGTATGACCGGAGCAGGAGCTTGGTTCGCATTGCCGGCAGTAAGTCAGACCTGTTCCCAGTGCATGTTGGACTCCGGCAGGGCTGCCCTTTGTCACCGGTCCTGTTCATTATCTTTATGGACAGGATTTCTAGGTGCAGCCAGGGGCCGGAGGGAGTCTGGTTTGGGGACCAAAGGATCTCGTCTCTGCTTTTTGCAGATGATGTTGTCCTGTTGGCTCCATCAAGCCAGGACCTTCAGTGCGCACTGGGACGGTTTGCAGCCGAGTGTGAAGCGGCTGGGATGAGGATCAGCACCTCCAAGTCTGAGACCATGGTTCTCAGTCGGAAAAGGGTGGCTTGTCCCCTTCAGGTTGGTGGAGATCCTGCCTCAAGTGGAGGAGTTCAAGTATCTTGGGGTCTTGTTCACGAGTGAGGGAAGGAGGGAACGTGAGATTGACAGACGGATCGGTGCAGCTTCTGCAGTGATGCGGTCGATGAACCGGTCTGTCGTGGTGAAGAAGGAGCTGAGCTGTAAGGCAAAGCTCTCGATTTACCGGTCAATCTACGCTCCTACTCTCACCTATGGTCATGAGCTTTGGGTCATGACCGAAAGAACAAGATCCCGGATACAAGCGGAAATGAGCTTTCTCCGCAGGGTGGCGGGCGCCCTTAGAGATAAGGTGAGGAGCTCGGTCACCGGGAGGAGCTCAGTAGAGCCGCTGCTCCTCCACATCGAGAGGAGCCAGCTGAGGTGGCTCGGGCATCTGTTTCGATGCCTCCTGGACCTCCCTAGGGAGGTGTTTCGGCATGTCCCACCGGGAGGAGACCCCGGGAAGACCTAGGACACGCTGGAGGGACTATGTCTCTCGGCTGGCCTGGGAACGCCTCGGTATCCCCGGAAGAGCTGGAGGAAGTGTCTGGGGAAAGGGAAGTCTGGGCGCCTCTGCTTAGACTGCTGCCCCGCGACCCGGCCCGGATAAGCGGTAGAAGATGGATGGATGGATCGTGAGTCCGGGCCAGCCCACTCCCCATTTACCCCCAGAGGCGCTGAGCGTCCGTGGGCGGGACGCATGCGCAGTTTCCATCCAATGACCGTCTAGTTTCAAGCGCTGAAAAAAAACGTTCAAAGCAGTCCCATTGAAGTCAATGGACGCTGGGCTTCAATAGGGAAATGCACTGTGACGCTGCGGGAATGTATGAGAAGGAAATCGAGTCAGCCGACCTGCTATATGTAACTGATTCTGAACAAACTCGTCTTTGAGATGAACGTTTTCTAACGCATTTTTAGTCAATAAAATGTTAATACAATAGTACATATTTGACCATTAATTTTGTGACATTATAAGGGAAGCCGAGCTTCTCTTGCAGTCTTAAAGAAATCGCCTCTGCCTCAGACTCTGAGAACATCTGGGACAGGCCTTCTGCTCGTGCCCAGAGTTAGAACTAAACAGGGTGAAGCAGCGTTTAAGTTTCATGCAGCAAAAATCTGGAACAGCCTCCCAGATAAAGTAAAACAAGCCTCAACTTTAACAATGTTCAAGGGGAGGTCAAAAACCTTCCTCTTTAGCTCCGCCTACACTACAACCTAAAGTGTTTTTTCTTTTATCTGCACTCTTCTTTTTAAAATGTTTTTAATTTTTTCTTATGTTTCTTAATATAAATCTTGTAAATTGTCTTTTATTTCTGTAAAGCACTTTGAATTACCCAGTGTATGAATTGTGCTGTATAAATAAAATTGCCTTGCCTTGCCTATATTCTGACTTTCCTGTTATTTTGACTGGTAAAATGTCTTTCATTAATCCTACATCAGTCGGGCCTTTGCTCCACACAGAGTCTTGGAGGATGCTAAGGGCTTCCTCTTCCTCTGTGGTGAGCAAACATGTTTCAGATGGTCATTTTTTATCTCTTAGATGGACACTTGGGGTTAAGCTGACTCTTATGTTAAGTTTTGTCCTGTACCAGCCTGAGGATCCAGAATGCTCTGTTTTGGGGTCCTGAGGGGGGTGACTTTTATTTGTCCATTGGCTGATATCACATTTACTTTCTCTGAGCTGGGTTTATAGCGCTAAATTTCTTTCAGAACAGTCCTGTCTGCACCTGAGTCTGCTAAGAATAGTGTAGGTTGGTTGTCCACTTGTAAAGTCACTTGAGGTTTGGTTCTAAAGTCCACTTCGTCAATTGATAAGTAAATCTCATCTATTACTTCCTCATCTTCACTTTCTTGTCTATCTGCTGTCCCTAGTCATCCCATCTCATCTGGATCCATCTGTAGCTTCCTAGTTGCTTTCTCTTCCTTATCTTGTCCTCTATTTTCTAAGTGTCCCTTTTTGTGGCAATAAAAACACAGTCCTTCGGTCCTATCTCTCTCTCTCTGATCTGTGTCTTTCCCTTCAAACCTTCTTTTTCCTCTTTATGATGGTCCTTGTCTCCTAGTGTCAATTACATAAGTTTCTCCTTGCTCACTGAGTAGAATTTGAGAGGCTTTTTTCTGTTTCTTTTCTCTCACTACTCTCTCTGCATTAATTGCGTGAGTCATAAACTCACTGGGGGGTGGAAGTGGGCAGACCTACATAATTTTTAGTTAGCCACTCCCTAATGGGAGGCTGTAAGGGTGCAGAAGCCACTGCTGGGACATAAGGAGGAGGAGGAGGGGAAGTTGCAAATGGGTTACTGCTTGACAGTTTCATTTGCTGTAGCTGTTTGGTACAGTTCTGAGTCACTATGAAGGACTTCATCTAAGCTTCCTCAAGCTGGTCTTCTGGCTCTACTGCTGCCTCGGCTGGGGGGGGTTTGTACTGGAATAGGGGCTGGTGGTTGTGGATTTTGCTGTGGGGGCTGGTGAGCCCTCACCACAAAATTTGTACCATCTTTATCCAATTTCTTTAAGAAGGCTACAGTTGTTGAGGTTGTATTTTTAGTTTGTCTCAGTCTTTTACATTCATCCTCCCACATTAAACAAGCTAACATTTGTTTTCCTGGATGAGAGGGTGAGCGTCTTTTTAACTGGTCATAATGTCTGAGATTGGTCTTAATTCTCCTTACTTCATTTAATTCTAATTTCCCACTAAACCTGTACCTCTTTTTCCACTTGGTTAGATACTTTACTGATGGTGGGAAATTTGTTTTCATAAATTCCACGTCCGTGGGGACTTCACAAATTTTTACTCTTACAGCTTTAGAGTCTTTCTCTGCCATGGTGGTTTCGTTGAAGAAAACAGGTTTAAATATTCCGTCCTTATGACCTCAAACCTCTAGGGAATGTAAGTTATAAGTAAAGCTTTCGCCACGGAATATTCCTTTAGTTCTTCTCCTCAGAAGACCTTTAATGTGGACCTCCTTCACCCACTTTAATGCTCACTCAGGGGTTGTAAAGCCCTTCAATGAGTATTCTTCTGGTGAATTTATTCCACCACTCATCACACTCAATCACTTCTCTATACATTCATTCCCAGTCTGACCTTTATATGGTTGTCTCCGTTCACGTTCGGATGGAGGTTTGTCACCGGGGAGGATAAGGAGGATCAGCCGGCCACGTGGAAGTCTTTCAGCCGTCGTCAGTTATCCTCGTCGGGGACGTCTCGCCATCCGGCTCGAAGGACCAATGTCTGTCAAAGAATCAATACACAAAACAAATTAGAGACAGATTTCTCGGGAGATCAACCTTCAACCAATTATGAATTAAATAATAGAAGTGGCAGTAGCTCAGTGGTAGTCAACCGGAAGGTAGGTGGTTGGAATCCCGCTCTCTCCACAGTTCATACTGTCGTTGTGTCCTTGGGCAAGACACTTAACCCACCTTGCCTCCAGTGGTGTTCCAGCTGTAACACTGGTGAATGGAACCTTAATGTAAGACGCGTTTATCTTTGGATAAAAACGTCTGCTAAATGACTAAATGTAAATGTAAATGTAAGTCAGACTCAACTTAAAGTTTTTACATGCATGGGGAGAATCAATGAACCTTTCTTACAAAAAAGCTTGTCGGTAAAATACAATTTGACAACCTTTTCTTACTGCAAAACTCTAACAGTTTCAGCGGATGAGGCGAGTGAAAATCTTGCCCCAGTCTTCCCACGTAGTCAACGGAGGAGGTAGAGCTAAGGTCTCACCTCAGATCTCCCACGTAGGAGCTTGTTCTCGGGACGAGCCTCTTACTTTTGTGATCATTCACTGTGTCCCCTCTTTGACAGTGGGGGGAGCAGTTGGCGAGCTGGTCAGGTGGAGGAATCTTCTTGCAGTGTTGTGCATGGATCCAGGGGGCTCTTTCTGCGACCTTCACAGCCGTGTGGGTCGTGAGCAGGATCAGATAGGGCCCACACCAGGGTTTGTCTCTCCAGCTGCACTTCCTCAGGTTTCTCACCAGGATGTAGTCGCCAGGCTGGAGTTTATGGAACTGGTGGCTGGTTTGGGCAGGGAATCAAGCACCTGCGATCTAATATCAGCAAGAACATTAGAGAGTGAAATACAATAAGATATCATTGGGTCTGGCAGAGTACTATCGGCCAGTGCTGCAGGTTTAGATGGGGGTCCAAACCCAATTCCAGGAGGTAGTCCAAACACTATCTTAAAGGGAGAAAGGTTATTTCAAAGCAATAGGCAGACATTTTACCCAGGCTTTACCTGTTGATTCAGATATTTTTGCCAATTTGCGTTTCAGAGTGCCATTTTCTCTTTCTACAGCTCCTCCAGAAGCTGGATGGTAGGAGCAATGAGTTTTAAGGTCAAATTTTAGATGTTCACTCAGTGTTTTCAGGATGTCATTTACAAAATGAGTACCATTATCACTCGTAATTAGGTTTGGAATTCCCCAGCGAGGAATTATTTCTCTTAAGAGGATTTTTGCTACTGTGTCAGCAGTGCAGTGTTTTGTTGGGAATGCTTCTACCCACTTTGAAAACATGTCGACTATTACAAGACAGTATTTCTTGCCTTCGCAGGGTGTTAACTCAATGAAGTCCGTTTGAATGTGGCCAAAAGGCCTGGAGGTGGGTTTGTGACCTCCAACGTCTGTTTTGTTGTAGGGGTTACCTTTAGAATTGTTGGTTAAGCAGATGAAGCATTTTGAGCAAATTTGTTAAACCCCACAGTAAACCAATGTCTTTGAAGGTCTTTTCTCATTCCCTCCTTTGACACATGGTCAACGCCATGTACCAATTTTGCGAAAGGCAGGAAGAGGGCTTGAGGAAGACATGGATTGCCATTAGGGCCCATCAAAACACCATTTGTGTTTGTACAGTTTTTCTTTTTCCAAGCAGCTTTGTCTGCTGGAGTGGAGATGCGAGCCAAATCTGAGTGAAACAATGTCAGAGTGGGTGCAACAACGTAGGATGTGAGTGACGCTGCTTTTGCGGCTGCGTCTGCTCGTGCATTACCTAGAGAGACTGTATCTTTGGCAGAGGTATGTGCAGAACACTTACATACTGCCACGGCGGATGGGAGCAGCACTGCATCTAAGAGATCAGAAATCAAATCTTTGTGTGAAATGGGTTTGCCATCACATTTGAGCAATTTTCTGTGGCACCAAAGTGCTGCGTGGTTGTGTAGAACACCAAATACATATTGACTGTCTGTGTAAATGTTAACTGTTTTACCAGATGCCAATTGACAGGCTTTGGTCAGGGCAATTAGTGTTAACTTCATGTACGAGGGAATGTATTATCGCGAGAGTCTGCGTGACCTGAAAGGGAGACTGTTTTTCCTGAGTGAAGGTTTGGCGGGTTTTTGTAACAACGGAAAATAAAGATAACCTTGTGCAGAACTACGTCGTGTTTGTAGCTATTTTCATGGTAGCAGAGGATGGTTTCCAACTATAGAGTACCGCCTAAGTTTGACGAAGCCAGACCATACAAGTGCTGGAAAAATGAAATTAGTATTTGGAAACTTGTTACGGATTTGGACAAGAAAAAGCAGGCACTCGCGGTGGTGTTGGGGCTTGAGGGGCGAGCCAGAGAGACCGCTTTGGAAATACCCGCGAGCAATCTGAACAAAGATGACGGTATGAAAACCTTGCTAGATAAACTGGACTCCGTATTCTTGAGAGAAGAAAAAGACCGCGCTTATGAAGCATACTCTCATTTCGACTCGATTTCCAAAGACAGAGCGGTGTCCATGGCAGACTACATCATAGACTTTGAGCAGAGATACAACCGCATGAAGAAGTACAACATGACCCTGCCTGACGCTGTGTTAGCGTTTAAACTCCTGGACACGGCTTGTCTTGAAGAGAAGAGTAGGCAGCTAGCACTTACAGCGTGCGCGGGTTTAACATTCAATCCATGAAGTCAGCGTTAAACGGATTTTCGGAGGAAAAACCAGTGGAGCAAACGGAGGCAGCGAGACTCAAGATGCAGCGTTTTTCACGGAGCAGAGGACACCGTGTAAATTCAGACGGAACAACAGCCAGTCACATAGCAGACAGTGGCAGCCACAGCAAGGTACAAACCCACTCGACAAATATGGTAAGCAAACAAAATGCGTAATTTGTCAGAGCACGTACCATTGGGCCAAAGACTGTCCTCATCGGTGAAATGAAGTAAAGCTAGCAGAAGATGAAAATGTCGAAGAGTGTAACATTACATTGTTTACAAAAGTCATGACGGACTCTGAGGTCTTCCTAACTGAATCACTGGGATCAGCTATCATTGATACAGCATGCACACATACTGTTTGTGGTGAAAAGTGGCTGGATAGTTACATGAAAGACCTGAGACAAAGCCAAATAGAGAAACCGATGCAAACAGAATCTTCAAGCTGCAGACCTTTCAGATTTGGTGATGGTCAGGTGGTACACTCCAATAGAAAGGTAAAGCTTCCCGCTAAGATCGGGCCGACAAAATGTCACATTGAAACGGAAGTTGTTCCTGTTGATATTCCCTTACTGCTGAGCAAAATGGCTCTAAAGAGAGCAGGAACTGTTTAAGACATGGAGAATGACAAAGTTGTCATGTTCAAGCAACTAGTGCCTCTTGAGCTCACTAGTTCGGGACACTATTGTGTTGACTTTAGAGATGGTAATACTGAAGCGGACACCAATGAAAGTGAAGTCCTTGTCGTCACAGCAGAGATGTCTACAAAAGAGAAGCGTAAGGTTCTCCTGAAGCTTCACAAGCAGTTTGACCACGCCTCAGCAGACCGGCTACAGAGGCTCATCCTCAGCTCTGGAAATACTGACAAAGACTGTCCAGTTATTCTGCAAGAGATCATCCGTGACTGTGAGGTATGTCAAAGATGTAGCAGGACCAAGCCCAGGCCTGCTGTTTGTTTGCCTTTAGCCTCAGAGTACAATGAGACGGTGGCAATGGATTTACATGAGCTGGAACCTGGCATATGGTACCTCCACATCATCGACCATTTTACACGCTTCAGCGCTGGAAACATTGTGAGAACAAAGAAAGCCTCAGAGATTGTCAACTCTTTCATTAGCTCATGGATAAGTTTTCATGGTGCCCCAAAACGGATATACACTGACAACGGTGGCGAGTTCAACAATGAGGAGATAAGAGAGATGGCAGAAAAATTCAACATTGAGATGAAGACTACAGCGGCATACAGTCCTTGGAGCAACGGGCTGCTGGAGAGACACAACATGACACTGACTGAGATACTCCTGAAGGTGAAAAGGGAAAACGGGTGTGGCTGGCAGATTGCTCTAGACTGGGCTCTAATGGCCTAATAACACACGCAATATCAGCACTCCCCATCAACAGTCTTGTTGCTGTGTTGTTGCTATATGTTGTCCAGACTAGCAAACTGATTTCTTTATTCTTTATCCTAATACACACTTTGACTATAATGTCTGCACTTATCCTCTAGTAATAAATAGTATTGATGACTGATGCGATGGTAATGTCTCGTCTGTAACGCTAGCTTGAATGTTATTCCTCATTACGTAAATCGCGTTGGATAAAAAGCGTACTAAATGAATACATTTTTATGTTAATGTAAATGTAGATTACAGAAAATGACAGCATCAAACGATCACACGTGAACATTATCTCAAATACATCACGATTATACCCTGTTAACAACAAAGTTTCTCAGAACAGGAATTTGTTGATAATGATAACGTGAATGAGGCTACATGACTCGCGTTAGCCAAAGGCTACATTTTTATTTACACATCGTATAACATCACATACTCAAACCCCTGATAAAACGCAGAGGGGAACAGATTTCTGACATAATTGACAGCACATGATGGAATCGAACCCTATGCCTTCTCCTAAATGTCCTCTTGCCCAAAGGGTGAACTGCCTGTACGCTGTCAACCTAAACAGTCTGAGAAAAGTAAACATGCCATGGTAACCTAGCTTCGATGTCGCCAAATCCTAAAGCCTAAAATATTGGAGGTACATACCTGCTACTTATGGGACGCTCCAGCGTGTCTGCCCTGACGTCCTTTAGAGACATCATAGCAACCTCCAGCACATCTCTCTCACCACATAGAAGTTGAAAGGTCCTTGCGAATGTGACGCATTGTAACCCGGCCATTACGTGATCCAGGTTTGCCTCCTGGCAGCAAATAGACTCCGGAGCGGTCTCCATGGAGCTACGCGCCAAGACTGACACCAGTCGTTCCGACCCACTCGCTCCTGACCCCAAACAACTTCTGGTTCATTATTATCTAACACGCCTTCCTGGAAACCAGGCGCAATCGGCATCTCCCTAACTGGTTCGAATGCGTAGCCAACTGGATTGGCAGGCACAGGTACTATATCTCTGTCCATACTGTCAAATTCAGTCAGTTCAGTCATAGCATAGCCTACAGTGCTACCATGCCAGTGACGTCATCGAACATGGCTGCGCTCTGATAACGAAATGTAAATTTCAGTAATGGGAAAAACTTCATATATGTTTCGTTTTTTTATATTATTTTTGAATTAATTTGTTTACTATTTTAATAATCAACATGTTATCGAATTATATATTTTTATTTCAGTTCCCCTTTAAGCCCTTTGAGGTGACTATTGTTGTGATATTAGGCTATACAAAAATAAATGTCTTGTCTTGTCTTGTCAGTGCGATTTTGTTCTGTCCAGTCCTTGGACCAGTTTTCTGTCATTTCCAGTTTTAATTAACAGTTACAGCATCTCTTATGTAATTCATAAACCTTTGTTGGTTATAAATATACTTAATTTAATCCACATTTGCATAAATTGTCTCAAAATGTAAAAATTCAAATCCTAATGCTAATTAAATTTTAGCCTTATATTCATTAAGGACACCTCGAAGGACACCTCTGTCGTCGATGTAAATGGGGCTCTCAAATGAACCTGAGGGAGCTGCTGTTTGGCTCCTAAAGTGTGAGCTTCGACTCACGATGTTCTCCGTCACATTGTATGTGAACACAAATAAAACGAGGATCCTTTAAGGACGCATGTTTCCGGTCAGCAGGCAACGCTGGTCTAATGGTCTTACTTTCACAAAACCTCCAGACTTCTGCTTTGCCCTGCACCTGTCCCTGATCTCTACGTTTGTCAAGTTCAGAGTAATGTCACAGGAAGTCATGTGACCCACGTCACTAGCCCTGCTCACAGGTGTACTTCCCTTCACAGGTGTAAACCAAGATGAGCTCAAAGAACTATGTATTAGCTCTTACTGGTGGTGGCTATATTAATTGTCCAATCTCCTTTTCTGAACTGGTATACTTGTTTTAGTTGGCTTCCATCCAAATAAAGAACAAACAAACAAATCAGAACGTTATCTGACATTATAGACCCATAGAAAGTGCCTCCTAGGTTTTCGTCAAACGAAACCATAAAAGCCCTTAAAATGATCAAACTATAAAAATGAAACAGCAGATAAACCCCGTTTCCACAGATATGGTCTGCTGGAAATCTATTTTAATCTGAAAAGGTTTAATCAGACTAAACAATGCTTCTCCAGAAAAGTCCTGTCAACTTTCTTTATTTCATTATTTGATTTAAACTCCTCCTTTAACTGCATTAAACACTGTTGTTATAGCATTATGCTAACCATTAGGTTAACCAAGCATTGCTTCATCACTTTAATACAGTTTGGGTCAGACCCCCCCCTCTGGGGGTAAACCAGTAACAGCAGCATGTCTCAGCTGCTTGAACACACCACAAAGCCTCTGCTCTGTCCACACTGCTTTCCTCCAAAACACCATCACCTTTGTGACTGTCGTTTCAAATGAAAGACTAAACATAAAATCAACAAAGTTCTGTTCAAATTCTGCTTTATTTACTTTTAAATTAAATTTCTTTAGGATTTTGTTCAGTATTTGTTCAGTTCAGATTTTGTTCTTTACTGTCTCTGTAAAACTCAGTTTTACCACCAGGTGCTCAATAAATACAATGAACCATTTTGTTTTTGTGGATTGTGTATGTACATGTGTGTTTATGTGTGTGTATTTACATATGTGTTTGTGTGTGTGTATTTAAATGTGTATTTACGTGTGTGTATTTACATGTGTGTTTATTTGTGTATTTACATGTGTTTATGTGTGTATTCAAATGTGTATTTACGTGTGTGTATTTACATGTGTGTTTATTTGTGTATTTACATGTGTTTATGTGTGTGTATTTACATGTGTGTTTATGTGTGTGTGTATTTACATGTGTGTTTATGTGTGTGTATTTACATGTGTGTTTATATGAAGGTAATTTTGAGACTTTTTAAACAAAGCTTTTTTTTACACCAAATTTACATAACTGGACTTTTTGCATCGAATTATGATAAAAAAAAATTCATTGTATAATAATTCTGTAGCAAAATACAGTGTCTAAAAAGTCAGTGTATTAAAATACAGTGTCTAAAATTTCAGTGTATTAAAATACAGTGTCTAAAAATTCAGTGTACAAAAATTCAATGTTTAAAACGTGTGGAACTTACTTCCGGTAAATAAGGCCTGCGCAATCAATCCTGACTCATATCATACTACATCCAGCCAAACCAAGCTGACAGTTACGTGACGCGAGTCTTTCAATTCCGCCGCAAAAAGCAAGCTGACCGTTCGCCATGGCGTCCAGTGGCTCATCGGTAAGTTTATATGACTGTTACTGTTCTGTTAGTTCTAAGTCACGAGGAGGACTTTTACAGTACTATAATACTTAGCTCTAAGCCTCGCTGCCATCGCTGTGGCACCATAGACATTATAATGGTTGAGGGTAGCACAGCTAGCGTTAGCATTAGTCAACGAAACTTTCCCATCATTCCAATAAGAAACCCATCCCAAACAGTGAAATTAACGATGACTTAACGCAACCTCCCAACTATACGTGATCGTTTTTATTCAATTGATAAATGTTGTGTTTATGTTTTCTCTGCATTTTTTTAACAGGCTAGTAAGGGTGAAATTATACAATCTGTAAGGCACCTGCTTTCAGTACTCACTTCAGAGAGTAACTGTACAGCGTCTTTGGGGTTAGTGTGTAATTTGGCATATTTTATAATATATCCACAAGTACCATTAATGTTTCTGTAAATAAATATTTATATATTTTCTCTTCAAAGTGAACAGAGGCGTGAGGGTGCCACTGCCCTTCAGCCAGAAAGGCCATCTGTGCAGATGGAAATGACCAGGTCATTTAATAGTTTTACATGATGTATTTTATGGACACAAATATGTTAAAATGTTATCTTATTAGTGCTATAAATGCTTTTGATCTGACACATGCTGATATGAAAAAAATAAAAGGATTATATCAATAATTATTGTTCCTTTACTATCAATAGATCCTTTCCAGGCATTTTTGTGAAGGGCAGAGGGAAAAGGCGCCTTTCTACAACCCCCCTTCTACCTCAAAAGAAAATGAAACCCCTCGAAGTGTGTTTTTATCTCCTTGATAAGCAGTATGAAAAGAGCCCCAATGAGCAGGAGGAACAACTTCATTTAAGAGCTGGATTGGGCCGAAGAACCTTTCAATTGGATGAGAGCACAACCCATCAAGAGGTATTTATAGATTGTAAAAAGTATACCTTTTTATATCAGAGGTACTGAAGAAAAAAATATTTAAGATTGACACTTTATTTTAGTTTTGTCCATTAGGCTGTGTGTAAGTGCTACTTTTGTCAGATCCACTCCGTGTCTCTCAGGGATCCACTCCACTTTCCTTCTCTCTCCTTCATCTCATCACTGCCACCTGTCCCAAGCACCTGTAACCTATTACCATCAGTGAGGTATTTAAACCTCTCCTGTCCACCTCTTCCCTGCCAGATCGTTCAGCATACTTTGTGTGAATGTTTCCAGCATTTGTTCCAGCTCTTGTCTCAGTCCTCTCTCCAGCCTTCACTCCAAGTCTCAGGTTTGGACTTCACACTCAGCCCAGCTTCCTAGCTTGGTTCCAGTCACCGGCTCGGCTCCAGGCTTCGGCGCAGCTCCACGGCTCACTCCAACTATCAGTCCAGCTCCCCAGCTTGGCCCCAGTCACCGACTCGGCTCCAGGCTTCGGCAGCTCCACGGCTCACTCCAACTCTCAGTCCAGCTCCCCAGCTTGGCCCCAGTCACCGACTCGGCTCCAGGCTTCGGCGCAGCTCCACGGCTCACTCCAACTCTCAGCCCAGCTCTCCAGCTTGGTCTCCAGTCACCGGTTCGGCACCAGGTCTCGGTTCAGCTTCATGGTTCAACTCCAACTCTCAGCCCATCTCTCCAGCTTCCTATCACTATCTGTACTTTAATAAAGTATCACCTACCTTCACTGTCTTGTGCGCACTTGAGTCCTCATTCCCGCATTACAACTTTAGGATTTTAACATTTAATTGAAACGTACCCATGTTTTTGCTTGTAGTTATGTGACAACTTAAAGGAGGTATTTCCCAAACTGGCAGCAATCACTGGTGGATGGTTAATTTATAAATCTGCAGGTAGGCTATCTTATAAAGAGTGAACTTTGACTTTGTGTTAGGATGGCTAACTAGTGCTTTGATTTTGACTGATTTTGACTTTGCTTTTTTATAGTAGGGTGGGGTACAAGAAAACTTAATCTTGTGACCCCTGATGATACTGGCTACACAGGGAAGATGTTAAAAGCTGCAAGTCGAGGGGCAAGATGTCGTTTTATAGCCCCAGTCCAAGAAGAACTTTGTACTAATCCCTTACCACTAACTGATGAAGCGTTCAGCAGCATGCCTAAAGCCACATGCCACACATGTGGTGTAGCAGTTCCTCTGCAGCTGCTGAAAGAGCACATCAAGTCTTGTGCTGATGTTGAAATCCTCAGTGATGACCTGACCAATGTACATGATGCTGAAACAAGTGAGTATATGAACTTTGACTTTTTATGTAAAAAAAAAAAAAAAAACTTAAAAATTGTTTTGTAATTTTAATAGCACATATGCAGCAGTGTCCAGTGTGCACAAAAATATTTCCTGATGACTTTATTGAGGAACACGCCTCATCGTGTGGTGAGAGGTATCAAATTGCAAATTTTTTTCCACTATTGGCAAAAGATGTCCTACTCCGTGTTTTATAGATGATACAAGTGTAATGTAAAATGTTTGAGTAGTGCAGGAAATGAAGTGAGTGTTGTCAGTGAGGAAGCATCAGCAGTACCAGGACCTTCCCGAACTTGTAACTCAGGTACAGATGGTGGGTGCTCCTTAGGTAAAGTGGTAGTATAGGAAAATGAAGAGTTAATTTCTATTGATTGACAGGCGCTCTGAGTGCCCGCTAGGTGGAAAAGTGCTAAATAAATACAATTCATCATCTGTTATTATCCTTGATAATAGTTTAACAACTTGTTTTGTTTTTCAGACTGGTTAACTGTCACAGATCCAACTAAGGCCTTATCTCTGTATGCAAAACAGTTTTCTCTGTATCCATGAGATGGACACTCCTTTGCATCTTACTATGGACATTAGAAAAAGTTCTACTGAACAGGACATGGCACTTATTTCTTTTTACAAGCGACCCAATGTGAAATGGGCAAGTCCTCTAAGGTGCACTCTTGAAGGTACTTAATGTTATGAAGCTGTTGTCACTGTAATTCAGATATTTTCTTTGCCTTCAATCTGAAAATACATTTATCCTCCAGGAGACCCAGCTGTTGGAGAGGGTGTTACTCGTTACTTTTTCTCTCAAATCATGCAAAAGTTGAAGTCTGGATTTTGCATCAACTTTGGTTTGTATAATACGAGTAGCAACCTTTGCATGTTTTTATTCACTTTACAAGTATCTTGTTTTGGTTTATTCAAAAAGTTTTGAATAGGCTTGCATTCTCAAAGGCTTGTTTCAAATCATTAAGACCTGACTAAAAATACTTGGAATGGCTATTATTTATTCATATCCATATACTGTACATATGCATAATCTATTCAAGTTTATTTTGTTTTAGCGTAGTTTTTTATTTAGTTTTCTTTGGGTTTCCTTAAAGCAGAACTCGGTAAGATTCCCTACAGCTTCGTTCAGTGAATCACACAGTTGTAAATACTCCTACAGCTCAATATTTTCGGGAAAGGGTTTTCTCCATCTTTTTGGTGGCTCCGCCATGACTGATGATGAAATAAAGTGTATTTAGTGCCAATTCGCGCTGCAAGAGGTCGTTATATTGAATTACTGTAAGGCAATTTGTTTTGTCACTCTCGCCTGAAACTGTGCATGAGCCCAGACTTGTGTCGGGTCTGTGAAAGTGCTGTTTTCGGCATAGATGCTCCAGAGGGGGTTGGTGCGTGCTTCAAACACTCTGCTACAACTCAATTAACCATCGTAAGAACTGTTTATGAAGTTAAAAATGTTACTTAGTTCTGCTTTATTTCCTGTTTTTATACTGATTTCATTTGTTTGTTGCTATTTTGAGGCTGTGTTGATGCTGCTCTTACTGAGTTTAACTAAGAACTTTATTTGTTAAACAGCCAACTCCAGCATGACCAGTTTTTTTGAAGGGGACCATTTAGTTCTTTCAGCCTCTCACTTTCTTGTGGAAAGTGATTTGTTCATTGTGGCAGGAAGAATGATTGGGCATTCCTTTCTTCACGGTGGGCCATGCCTTTCTGGACTCAGCCCTGCTGTAGTTCATGTCCTTCTTGGCGGGAGTCCTGAAAGTGCAACTGTGACATTGGCGGACTGTCCTGACCTGGACATCAGAGAAACCATCTCCCTTGTATGTAATAGTGATGAGTTGTTCATGAACGATTCGTTCTTTTTGAACGAGTCTTTAATATGACTCGGGAACGACTAGTCATCTCAGAGAGCGAGTCGTTCATTTTTGTGTAGACCCGCGCATGCGCATTGCACCACATCTCATACAGGAAACAGAAAGGAGTCATTCATCTCCCGAGTCGTTCGTTTCGTTCGTTCACCAAGTCCCTTCCCCATAGAGAAAGAGTATGCAGTTACCGGAAACAGAAAGGAACTGTTCATCTCCCGAGTCTCTGAGTCGTTCATTCAAGTCCCCGTAGGCTGAACGCAGAAACAGAAGGACTCGTTCATTTCATGAGTCAGTCTTTGGGTCTGAGTTTCGTTCTTTCGTCACGTGACCGCTATAGTCTCTCGCAACATCATTACACTCATATTATTGACTGTATTGTATTATGTTTAGGAATTATTATAAAGTTATCAAAATATATCTGCAATAAACATTATCTGAAAATTAAAAAAGTTCCATTTGTTTCTGTCAGTCTATTTTTAGTGTTAAATGTTAGTGCCACTTTTTTTTTTATTATTTAAACTATTATAAACAAATTCTATTTCTGGCAGAAACGCATCACGTAACTGGAAAAAAAAATATTAATAATTTGCATTTTTTATACAGTTATGTAAAATATATGTGTATGTATTAACTTATTTCTGTATCCACTGCGTGACAAAAGAACGAAACTCAGACCCAAAGACTGACTCATGAAATGAACGAGTCCTTCTGCTTCTGCATTCAGCCTACGGGGACTTGAATGAACGACTCAGAGACTCGGTAGATGAACAGTTCCTTTCTGTTTCCGGTAACTGCATACTCTTTCTCTATGGGGCTTGGACTTGGTGAACGAACAAACGACTCGGGAGATAAATGAGTCCTTTCTGTTTCCGGACGGACGGATGTATTGGCTACAGCTATCATGTAGCTGTAGCTAATACATCCGCTGTCACGGCCCAGACCAGACATGTTGACAGAATTAATGCTAAGCTAAATATGAAGTGACAAAGGAAAAAAACTATTTGGATTAAGAGGTGAGTTGAACTCTCTGCCTGAAGTAAGCTGAAATGAATTTATAATTTATTTTTCAAAGTTTGGCCATGAATGCATTAGCTTATAGTTATTATAGTTTTTATTCCAAAAGTACTAAATGTATAAAAAATTGTAATATGCAACATTTTAATTAGATTCTGCTGAAATGAACGAAATGAACGAAATGACTTGAAAAAAGATTCGTTCATTTTGCTGAACGAGACTTAAAGAACTGAGTCAGTAAAATGAACTAAACTTCCCATCACTAGTATGTAAAGAAAATTAATAGTTTTTCCTTGCAGGGCCTGTATGTGGCTTTATGAATATTTTCAGTTTTAGTTTTACCATGATGCTAAGTGATTTGGACCCAAGAAGAGTGCAAAAAAAAACACTAAATGCATGCCATTTACCATAATGTGATTTTGACCCATGTAAACTTTATCTTTCATTGATACATTTTGACCACCTTAAATTCATTACCTTGTATTTTAATTTGTATCTAAGCTTGAAGGAAGATCAAATCTCTCAACTAAAGAGAAAAAAAGTGTCCAGGACCTGGCCTACACCTGGGACCTTCCCTCGCTCACAGAGAACAACAGGAGATGGCTTTTTGAGAAGCTCTTAATACATGCTGTATGAAAAACATTTATCTCACCTGTTTTCAGTGAATGCTTTAGATTAAGGAATGATGTACCTTCTCTCTAACTTTATGTACAGGTAATTGGCCGTGTGACTCGACAGATAAAGCAGCTGAGACGAGGTCTTAAAGAAACCCCAACGTGGAATGTTCTAACTCAACGTCCTGACACCATAACCTTCTTTTTTCCCAAAAGAGGAACATAACACAAAAAGTCCAGATGTAACTATTTCTTAATATGGATATAATATTTTAATTCAAAGGTTACTTCTATAAGATTTTGACATAAATATTTAGGGTTCTTTTTTAGTGTTTATTTTCACTTTAATATCAAAAATAGTCCCATCTACCTGCTGTATTCAACACACATTCACCCTTTATGTGGAAGTTAGTTTAGTTCCCACGTCTCCCTCTGACAGCAGTTTACTGTTTCTTCTTAGCTTACATGGGGATGTTTTGAGTGTGTGTTTTAGTAAAATGAGTCTATAGATCACATATTCAGTGTAAGATTGTCATGTACTTCCCTCCAATCATGAATGTTTTAATTCCAATTGAATAGGAAAATGCCATGCCAGTGACATTTAATGATAAAAACTACCTGTCTGTAAGAATGTTTAAGTAAGATTTATTAAGGCTTTCTTTTCTCTATGTTTTTCTCCAACAGTTACTCCTGTAGTGCATCACTTGGCCATGTGAAGATGAGGATGAGGACTGTTCAAGTGAGGCCAAACACCGTGTCTTAGGCTTTCTTCGACAGTTCATTGCTAATGGTAATCTTTATCAGTGGAGAGTCACGACTATATGAAAGCAAAGTTCTATTGATTTTGTAGTTTTGATATTTAAAAGTATAATGCAGAAGTAATTGGGTGTACATCTATTCTACAGCTACACCTGGTGAACTGACTAATTTGGTCAAGTTTTGGACAGGATGGGAGGTTCTTCCTGCAAACCCCTGTGTGGAAGTTGTCTCGGGGAGATACCCTACATCCTTAACATGTTTTGAAACCCTACGCATCCCAGAACATTATGAAGATTATGCTATATTTAGGCACGGCATCCAAAGTTGTATTAACCCGTGTCACACAGGGTTTGGTCTAATGTAAAAACTTGCTTATTTGCTGACCATAAGATTATCTTTAGTTATCAGTTTGTTATTTCTTGGACTTACTTCAGTTTGGTTTCATTCTTTACTTCAGTTTGGTTTCATTCTTTACTTATCTAGTCTAGAACAAAAAATGTGTACTAGTATTAAGCAGAATTCAGCACCCAGAATGTGTAACATTTTATCAAGTTTTTTCAAATATACCATATTGTGCAAAAAACAGCTTAAGAGTACTGTTCAAGATACATACTGCTGTGACAGGTTGCAGAATAAATTAAAAATGACCAGTGTATTTGTGTTTATTATTGTAATAAAACATGTACAGTTTACAAATACGTGTACCACTCAACAGGTGTCTCCAGCACATTGGAAAAAAAAAAATGCTGGATAGATACTTAATGTAATCTTAAAGCCTGTTGAAGAACAATTAAATAAATGTCCCGTCCGGAAGAGGAGGACTCTGCAGTGGGGTTTATTTGCTGTACGGCAGCAAGGCCGTCTGGTGGCAAGGGGCAAGAAGCCTCTTCCACTGTCACACCATAGTGGGAGACTCCATCTTGTTCATTATCATAGAGATCTGCTTGTTGCATCTGATGAAGTCAGAAATATCTTTTGTTTTGTGGTTATGATTAGGCTATGTGCTTTTAGAAAGTTTTACAATGTATAGGTTATTTACAGCCTCTGAAAGTTCTGGTTCAGTCACAGGGACTTGTAGCATCCCAATCCTCCAGAGCTGCTCTGGGGTCAGATTTCCCTCAGTGCTCAATGGATGGCAATTCCATGTGTCCACAAAATGTTGCAGATCCAGTTGTATACGTGGAATGAAGACAAAGGCCACACAGAAGAGGTGAATGTCATTTGTAAGATCAAGTAAACCCTCTTCTTCTAGGGTGTGAAGGACAGCATAGTATCGAGATGTTACACCAATCCAAACATCTCTCCAGAGACGCTCCACCCTGGTGGTAAGTAAAAGATGACCGTACCATATGTATAACCAAAGCAACAAGATTAAAATTGAGTAGTATTTACCGTTGGTTGGCAGAGTTCAATGCGTTAGCATGCTAGGCTAAACATAGCACTCAGAAGGTGCTGCTTTGAAAATACATTCACGTAATTTGAAAAGACTTGTCAGGTAATTTATTAATTTACTAAAATGTTGATGAATAATATATACTGTAGTTTTTGGGCAGGTGTCCTGAAAATGCTCTGTTTTCTATCCATTGCCATTGTGAGTCTGTCAGAACCAGAGCCGCCATGTTTAGCGGAGCCGTACAACCAGACCAATGACTGTAAAAGGGCTGGACAAAGCAAGCCCGCTTCCGGGTTGGAAGCCTATTAGGGAGTAGGGGTAGGCTCCTTCAAGCATGACCCCCATTGACATCCATTGAAAAATCGGCGCCAATTACGAAGTGACTATTTTTGTCACAGTCATCATTCTAACCATGCCGTCTTTGTTTGAAAACATTCTTATTATTCCCGTAATCGTTTTATTGATATTTGTCACATAACTCAAGATATTAAGCTTAATAACTAACCTATCAGCTGCCTCCATTCTTCTATGTCGGGGTCACAGGGGGCGTGGTTTGGTTGGCACTCGCTCAGTCTTGCTCTCGGGAGAAGAAGCCCTGGATCATGGTTGCCAGGGTAGCGGTTTTCCCGCACAATTGGGCTATTTTAGAAAAGGAGTTGCGGGAAAAAATATGGAGTTGCGGGTTGCGGTTTTTTGGGCTACATTTAAAATGTACGCAAAATAAATAAAAATAAAATAATTGTGGACAAAGATAAAAGTGAACCTTTTATTAGTGGGTGTTGATCCCCGGGAATGAATACTTGGCAACAAACGCTGCTTCTCGCAAAATGCGAGTAGGCTACATGTGCTTTGACATCACAAATCAAGCATCATCATCACGTCACTCACATCATGAGAGCGTTGTAGTCAGAAGCGTCAGTTTGGTTGTCTGTTGATGAACAAGCAGCATTCTAAAATGTCAGGTAAATGGGGAAAGTATGGAAAGAAGTATCGCAAAGAATGGGAGACAGAGAAAGGATTAAAGGAGTGGATTCGAAGTGTTCCAAATGATGATAGAAAAGCGTTTTGCAAATATTGCAAATGTGAAGTAAGAGCTCACCACGGTGATCTGGTAGCTCATACTGCAACTGAAAAACATTAAAAAAATGCGTCTTCTTTCTCAAATGCCAGAACATTATTTGACACAGGCAGTTCCTTTCTAAGAAGAAGTTAGTACTTCTGACTAGGGTCAGAAAATATCAGAGAGGATATGTTCTTATTTGACCTTTATTGTATAAGATTGTGTATTAAAAAAAAACGATATTAAGAATTTGGGTAAGACAAAAGGCGAATACTTTAAACTTAAACTTATATACACATTTATTTTAAGGCCCTTTGTGGGAATCCAGCCATTGTCTAATCTGATTGGACACTGAAAAATTGGGCTAGTTTTCATTCCATTTGGGCGGGTTTTGAGTTGTCATTGGGCTGGAAATATTTCTGGGACCTGGCAACCCTGCCCTGGATATTTATGGAGGTACAGAACCGAGAGTCCCGGAGGGCTAATCATTTTAAATCAGTGAAATTTAAGCTTTTTGCTACACCCAAAGATTGTTTTGGGTTATTCTATGTTTTCCGAAGCTTTTTAGCCAATATGTCTTTGTTTTTTGTTAATTAGTTTGTTAGTTGCTGCTGTTCATGAATGGAGATCGCTTACTGTTAGCTAAAAGCTAACGCTAGCAGTGTTTGGTTTAATTCAGCTGATTTAAATCACTTTTTCATCGTCCAACTGCACTAAATGAACCACGCTCCAGTTTCTAGGTGAGTACATTTTTGCATGTGTTAAAATACTGTTCAGAATATATACGGTTGGCTAAACTATTGAGCTTTTGTTAGCTGACCCGAAGATGGCTGCTAAAGGCCTAACTTAACTACTGCTTCACTGGACCAAACTTGGTTAATAATAGAAAGATACGATCTTATCTAACCTTCAATTTTGGAAGAAAAAGGGCATTATGCTCTTATAGTTTTTTTTTTATTGTAAAATAAGGATACATGTCTATGACTAAATAATTACTGTGTAGTTTGCAAACCTAGTAAAGGCCATAATATAATAATGATAATAAAAGCAAAAATTAGAAGTGGGCTTAAAGTACTCTTTTACAAAGATCTGGGTTGTGCCATTTTGGTAAATACATTTGACACATGCCTATTTAATGAAAATAGATCTTGTTCTCTCTCCACAGATTTCCTAAAGGTGATGCTGTCAGGCTGAGGCTGATCAGAAGAAAGGCTCTTGGTTGTGCTGTGAGCACTTTGAAGAGGATATTCAGACAAAGGTGGGTGTTACATTACATTAAACATTACACCTGCAAAGCCCACTAACCTCTGAGACTTTTTACTCTAGAAAACACTTTCCTTACTCTGCAGTCATACATCCCTTAAACATTACTGTAGCTAAAGTGCATGAGTTAGTTTTATATTTGTACATTTGTCATCTGTAAATCATGACAACAGTAGACAGGTAAATGTTTATGTCAGGTTTTCAACATGACAGACATTACCTCTAACCCAGTACAGTTCACATTTACTAAAGTATTATATTTAGGCAAATGTCAGTTCAAATCAAAGTCCACTATTTTCTAAAAACAGTCCTTACACACACAGTAACATACAGTGAGCATGTTGTAATATGTTCTGTGATTAACAGTAAATCTCATTAACAGAGGGGACCGGTCCCAACAGCAAGACTTGTCTTAAACATAAGTTTTTACTTTGTTCTCTGTCTTTGCAGAGCCCCTCTACAGTTACCTGTCTGCTTCTGTCGGCCCTCCCCCAGTCCAGTCCAGTTATCGGTCCTCTCTGCTCCTGCGCAGCTGACACAGCCCAGTCTCGTCTTCCTCAGCTTCATCTGACTTCACATCCTGGTCCATCTACAACTTCAGCTTCTTTAAAATAAACTTAAACTCAATCAAATCTCTATTCATTTATGTGCTTCTAGGTTTTGAAGGCATATATAAACTGTAATTTAAGCCCTTAAATCTGACAATTTATACACTTTCTATTTAAGTGAGTTAAACTTTTAAATAACATGAAAGTAGATGAAAGCAAACCGACATAACTTTAAATCATTTATTTATCACTCTAGTGTTATTTTAGCATGCCATAAGCAATAGGAGTTATTGTGGAAAAGAATAGAAAATCATAAAACACATTTTTTTGTTTCTTTTTAAAATGGGGAATAATAAAGTAGTGCTGCAAAGATGGAAGAGTTTCTTGAACTTTCAGGTTGTTCCTGAGGTCTTTGACCTGCAGCTGCACGGGTAAGAAAACTGAAAAACAAAAATTAAAACTGGGTTAACACAAATTTACTCCATCTCAAAAATACAGCACTTGCTTCTTTGACTACAATTTCTAAATAACCAGTTTCTTAAAAAGGGTATGCAAAGTGCCTATTTTATGTATTTATTAGAATAAGTTGAAGAAAATTATTAACCACAGACTCTAAGATTTCCTACAGAAAATATCATTCTAAAGGATCAACTTTATATATCTTTACAACATACAGTTTATAATTGTGAGGATATCTATTAATAATCTAGCAGTTTAGTACTATTGTAGATGTGTTTTTGAACAGTCTTGACAAAAATGACAAACATAGTGATAAGTAAAATAGGTGAATATAAAAAAAAAACGTAGATGTTGGTGTAAAAGTGAAATTTACCTGAAGTAGAGCAGCCACCAGAGGGCGCCGATAACACAGAGACAGTGAAGTAGCAGCGATGCTAAGTTTAGCTCAGGTCTCTGTCGGAGCTTTGCCGCTGTCTGCAGGAGCGAGCACGTGATCAACGAACAAGCGAGCTTCTGATTGGCTCACTGGTTACCATGCAAACGGGCACTCAACTCAGTCCATATGTCCAAATTGGGACTTCTGGCTCCATAAAATCAACATGGCGACCACCCTAACTGCTAAAAATGGTGACTGAAATAGCGTCAATCTCGAGGTTCGTAACGCTATGGGTGACGTCACACTCCTTATGTCCAGCCCTTTTACAGTCATTGAACCAGACCAGGTTAAAAAGGCCAAACGCCAACGTTTGAATTCGGGCGGCACAGTGGTTGAGCGGTTAGAGCGCCGCGCTAAGCTTACCTTTAACCTTTCAGTTGCGGGTTCGAGTCCGAGCCCTGCTCACCTGTGTGGAGGGACAGGATAACAACATCCTCTCTCTCTTCCTGTGCCGCCCCTGGACATTGATTGGCCAATGTCCAGTTTAAAAAAAAGGGCCTCATAGGCGCATAGGTGGGGGCCCTGGGGGCAAAGCGATCGTAGTAAAAAAAAAGCAAAAAAACGGAACCTTTTCTTTTATATCTTTTTTTTTGGGGGGGGTGTATTTTCTATATGTAGATCAGCTGCATTTATAAATCTTTTCTGTATTTCCTCAATATTATATGACATTTTAGAGGACTAACAGGCTACAGTATGCGCCCTCATGAACAGTAGGTCAAAGGGACAATTACATGATTTGACGTGATTTTCAAGTGCCAATTGCCCAGAATAGATCCATATCCAGGGAATATTACAGGATGTAACATCCTCTGTTCATTAAATGACTGCACTGTGCACAAACTGGCCGTTTTATAATCTACCTGGACACCAGTGTTGAGCTCATATTGACTCTGTTTCGCAGAAATAAAGAAAAGAAAAGCTGTTGTCCCTGTTGCCTTCCTGAGTTTTGCTTTAATTGTCCCATTCAGCCGTTCAGTTCTCCCAGCAGACTCAGGGTGGTAGCTGGTGAAATAGTTCATTTGTTTTGAATAAATCCGTGATAGTTTAGATGTCACTGTGTTCCTGAAGTGGGACCCATTGTCACAGTAAATTCTTGATGAAAATCCAAACCTTGGTGCAATCACTGTGGCCAGTGCTTTTGCCACTGTCAATGCATCGTTAGTCGTTGTTGGTATAACTTCTGCTCAACCAGAAAACAAATCAATGATGGTTAAAATGTATTGTTTGCCTTGACATTTATTCAGTTCAATAAAGTCCATAGAAATGTATTCAAAAGGGTAACTGTGCTCCGGAATACGTCCTGATATTGGCCTGAGCCTTCCCTGGGTATTATGTTTAGAACAAATCAAGCACCATGCACAAAAGTTTTTGGAATAGTTGTGGAATCCATTTGCTGCAAAGTACTTATTTATCATCGACACCATCCCCCCTGTCGAGACATGCATTAGCCCATGGCTCAAAAGAGCTACATATCTGAAAAATGCTTTGGGAAGGATCGGTTTGTCCTCAGGGTCCACCCAAACAGATGAGCTGTTTAGAATAGCTTTTTTTTTTTAACCAGAGCCGTTTTTCAGAGTCTGGTACATTGGTCTGCGTGTCCTTGAGCAAGTCCTGGTCAATGTGGTCTGTAGTGTGTCGTTGAAAAAATAAATATATTATTGTGGAATAAGGTTGACAGAAAACTACAGATGTCTTTTGGTGATTTATTTAAGGAAAAAGGAAAAAGGAGTTCAGAGTCATCTTTTGTACAAAAGGAGGAGTGGACATACAAGTGTGTGTGTCCAGAGTTACATGAACAATCCCAATGATAAGTAGACAGGCTTCGAATTTATACTGAAATCACAGCAGATAAGAGAAAAGAAACACTGGCTCACAGAGAGTGAGTCGTCTAACATGAATCAGCATTTTACTGGTTTTCCCAGAAAACAGAGTTGTCTCTGTATAAGACAACTGTAGCACTTTAAAAACAGTAGGACGGATGGTCCTGCGCATATCATTGTGCTGCGCTCAAGGACGGCACAAATACATAAAAAACAGAGTATGTGAAAGAGGAAAAGATCATTTTCCCATTACAATTCCCTCCTTTTGATCAAACACAATGGATCAACCAAAATCAATCGAAACTCAATTAGGTTACAAAACATAAATGAAATTAACCTTAGCTTTGTGAGTTGCTGACTAAATCAAGCAGAAACATTTCATACTATCAGTAGCTGCCCTAACGCTGGGAAAAGAACACCACAGCCCCCACACACACACACACAGGCGGCGCAACTCACTAAGGTTAAACATAAGCATTAGATGAAAAATATTCATAAAACAAATCACTGTGTAAAAGTGAAAAACATTCAAGTCAATTAAGACTTGACCTCAAAGAAAGCATTAGTGAAAAGATTTAAAAACACCACATGTACCACAATTTGAGCCTTAGTGTTTCTAAAATAACAAAAATGAAAATGATCAGGTTCCAAAGTTGATTAGCTGTGATTGTTTTGGTGACCATATTTCAAAATTGAATAAAGAAAACGACATGTGGATTACACATACATACACAGGAACACACCTAGTCTTCTTCCAATAGATGAGCAAATAAAAGAGAATAAACAGAGTCACAGTCAAGAGCGGAGGTGTCTGGGTCGTAGTCTTTGTCATGTTGAGGCAATTTAACATAGAGTTTAGCTAGTTGCAGTTTAAAGAGAGAAATCACTAATAGACTGAACGCCGAACACGGTGGGGGGTTGTCAGAGGAGTGGTCAGACTTGGCAGAGTTGTGTTAGTATTAGAGTGGGAGGTGTGGTCAGTTATTAGCCAGAGTAGAGCAATTACAATAAGTGAAGATAAAAGTAACAAAAAACACGTGGTTCCCCTTCGACCACACAAGCCTGGGAGTCTAAACGGATGCCAAGGATGATGTCTGTCCATTTTTAATGTTCAAAGATCTGTTCAATAATAGCAATAATACAATTATAGTAACCAATAAAATTAAGCAGTTATCATAAGATTAACATGTATGAGTATGTAATGATTGTTTAATAAACCTTCAAAAATTAATGATTAGAGCTATTTTAAATGAAATAAAGAACCCAACAAAAAAACAAGGATTTTTCTTAAAGTACAGAGATGATATGGTTAATTCTGCTGCAGAGGTATGTATTCTTGTTCACCAGAACAGACAAAAGGAAACAATGACAGTAACGACGACTTGACAAGTTAGTAATAAGTATAACACTGAGTAGAAAATATGGTAAACTTCAAATTAAAAAGGACATCAAAAGAATAAGAGACTGAAAAATAGACATTTTACGGACTAACTTAGAGTATTAATAAGATGATAATTTTAGGGAAAGTAATAAAAGTTTAAATTGTTTTGATTTGCTCTGCGGTAATCTTTGTGGTTTTTTTCTCAGTTAACGTGAGTAATCAATAGAAAACTGATCTGAGAGGAGAATGTGAGAAGCACCACACTGGAAACTTTTCATGGACACGTGGGGTCACAACTTCGTCATCATGAGGGGTTTCCAGCAAAGCTTTGAGCAAGAGGCTTCCCTGGTGTTTTGGACTTTGGGCTGAATGAAGAAGTGGAGAAAGTAGAGGAGATACATTGTTGACCGAAATGGAGAAGCTTTATGGTGTTTTTTACTGTGAAAAAGTAAAAAAAATACTGCCGCGAAAAGGCTTTGACAACAGTCTCGTCTTTGCGAGTGTCTGACTCAGGGTCTGGAAAATATAAAAACTTTCATAAAAGAAAAGAGGTTGGAAAATCAATGGACATGTCCCAAACAGTATCAGGTCATTTACAGTCTGTCCTGAAAACGATCAGATGATAATTTGTTATTGTTGTCCAACTTTTAGTTTTGAGTTTAATGGACGGTGCATTTGATTGTGATGTTGCAGATATTAAAGCAGTGAGATGCTCGGTAAAAAGAACTGTCAAAAAGTTAAATTAAACACTGATATTAACTGACCACTTGTCCAATATTGTTACAGTTCTTTATAACAGTGTTAGGCCTTGCTTTAACCCTGTAATATTATAACTAGGGCTTTTCTTGTTGGAGTCATGTCCCTGTCTTTTTACAAGTACAGTGTATTTGTCTGTTGTTGTTGTTGTACTGTGTGAATGTTATATTGAAAATCTGTTTTTGTTTTGGGTAGAAGAAAAGCTAAGAGGGACAGAAAAATAAAACAAAGAAGAGTGCAAACAATCAAAAAAAGGATTAACAGATACAAAACAAGAGGCAGCTCAGAAAGAGAGAAAGTCTGGCCAATGGAATCCAGAGTCCACGGCACAAACCCTAGAGGAGGCAGAGAGGCTCAGCATCAGTCCTGAAGTCCAGCCTAAATCAAATTGTATTTATATAGCCCAGTATCACAACAACAAAGAGCTGAACAAAAAACTGAAGACAAACAGGCTGAACTAGACAACATCCTCTGTCCTTAGAGCCTCCATCAGGGTCAGAAGAAAAACTCATAAAAAGCCAGCCAGGGCAAAAGAGAAACCTCAGGGAGAACCACAGAAGGAGGATCCACTCTCAGGACGGACAGGCCGTGCAGTGGATGTGTCCGGGACAGACACTGACAAATAGTCAAAATGTACAAAAAGACAATAAATCCGTTTTAAGATGGTCTTTAATTGTACCAGGCCAATGGAAAGTTCTCAACCCTGAAGATGAGTTGACAATACGGTGCAGTCTATGCCAGTTATCATTGAGTAGCCCTGCTGTATGACAAGGGGACCCTTTAAATTCCTCCTTCACTTCGCCCTCAGTGATTTGGGGATATACCCTGTTAGATTTACAACTGGGACGAGTGGGATACATCTCTCATAAACCACGAGAAATGCCTTTGTCTCTCTAGGATTGAATCAAATAGAAACAGCCTCAACACTATCCTGTCCTGTTTAAAGGCTCATGGTATGGATGTCCAAAAGTCCTTCACCCCCAGGATGAGAACATGTACACAGACTATGATCCTGTGAGCTCCTCAGGAAGTCAATTGTATACAGCAGGTGCTCCTTAACATGCCACACACTACAGCAGTGACTGAGGAGCACAGGTCCTGAATGTTCAGATCTTATACACATCCACAATAGAGCGGCAACACCAACAGGAATGGATCAAGCTTTGGCCAGAAGAGACTAGGATGCCTGGACAACACTATTTTTCCAGATTCAATTCTCCACATTTTTTTTGCAAATGAGGAGTGTCCCCTCAGGTTTCATCTCCTGCTCTGGGCCCCTTTTAAAGCCTCTGATGGTTTCCAGCTGCCTCCAACAGAGAAGATGTCCATTTTCATCAGGAACTTTTAGTAGTATTTGTAATATCATATTATTTCTTAGTGCCTGTTATAAGAATTCTATATCCTTATTAGAATTTGTTTGTCAGATTAATGAGGAGACTGAGGAGACTGTATTGAATTTAAAATGAATGGTCAGGTTTTATTCCTTGCAAGAAGAAGCAAAGTTAAACACTTTTGTGTGTCAATTCTTTTGAACTACTCTTCTTCTGGAAAACATTATGTTTGATATATTTGTGAAATATTTCAGTTATGAACTGAAACAAAGCTTATGCCCCTTTACTTTAAAGAAGTTTGTGAATGGACAGTTACTGTTGAACACCTGACTCATGGAACATCAACATCTTTGTTTTTTACTTGGGAATGTATTGTACAGCACAGTTTATTTTATCCAACTGTATACATCATTCTTCATACTTATACTACTAATGCCTAATAAAGTCTAGCGGCCGATACTGAACACTTTCTTCTTTTGTCTGCAGCAAACCACAGTCATAAATGAAGCTGAGCGTAAACTCAACCAGGAAGACTTCTCCCCTTCATCTACAGCACGCTGCATCTTCTCAGCCGATGGTCTCTCTCTTCCTAAACAAGCCTCCACCTCAAGCTTTTAGTAAATGATCAAACAGCCCCCCCTCTCTTTGTTCTTGGTGCTGCTGCACCACCTCCGCAGCAGTGTGACCCTCTCTGTCCTCAGCATCAGCAGCTCCTCATGTCTCTGTCTCAGCTCCGGGGGACATCTACCCTAAAATCTACTCTTGCCCTCCATCGCATCCCACAACGTTTCTCCGTCAGGACCCTTTTTTAATCTATTAATAAATCATTCATTTGCATCATGCTTTTCTTTTGAGTGTCTCCAGGTTGAAATGGTTTCATGTGTTGGCTTATTGGAAATGAAAGAAAATTATTTATTTTGTTTGTGTTAGAATATTCAGTATATTATTTAATATTATATATATATTGTATTTTAGAATACAAAATATATATAATATTAAATATGATAAGATGTTAAAATGTATTAATGTCTTGTGTTTTAGAGTTCTGAGTAAAAAAATACACTTGACACAAGTGTTGACTTCTCGCTGTTTGCAGATCATTATAACATCATTTTGCTTTTGACATAAGCTAAAGTATTATGGTTTAACTTTACTTCAACTCAAACTCAATCTATAATGATCTCATATTCAAATATAGGAGTGTATAAAACAGACAATTTGAAATAAAAATTGGTAAGAAATGAAAACCTATTTCACAAAACACCCAGCAGGTGGTGTTACAAACGCCTTTACATTAAGATTTTATTGTGAAGAATTAGAGGAAATAAGTCATTTTATGTTGAAAGGCAGAAATCCGACACCAGATGTGTTCAATAATAACAACTGCTGTATCCCAGACTTAAAATAAAGCTCAAATCAAGGTGAGTGTCCGACTCAGGATACACTTACGTTATTCAAGTAAGAGTAGTGTTATTTCAAAATCATTTTACTCAAGTAGAAGTAAAAGTAGTCCTCTAAAAATGACTCAGTGGGAGTAAAAAGGATTTGGTAAAAGTCGACTGATAAGAACTGATTGTAATGTCTGATTTTTATTTTTATTTAATCAGACAAAAATATAAAATAATGTGCAAATTCTGGTATTTCTAACTAATAAAATAAAAAGTGAGTAAAAAGACATAAATTGTGTCACTTTTTCACAACCTAAATCTTTTGAAAGCAGTCTCTACAGAAGGTGTGTGTTTGAACAGGACAGCTGTTGTTTCTCTGTGTGTGAACCAAACATGCTTTGTTCATGAGGCCAGGGCTGTTTGTCCTCTTCACTTTCAACACTGGGCACAGTAACCTCGGACATTTTTATTCCTGCTGCGTGTGAAGAGTTAGAGCCTCTATGCCTCCACAGTTTGTGTTGGTCATGTGACTGCAGGGCTACGTCTGATTGGTGGAACACAGTCATGTGGTAAATTTACTGGCGGCATCTCTTTGGCAAAAATAAAGCACAGAATGTGAAAAATAAATGGTAAAACAAAAGTAAGTGGTCAAGTGTAGCCAAATGTAAAAAGTATGTGCAGTAAAACTCCTGGAACAGCTGCTCTTTGGTCCGTAACAGACTGAACCAAGGTCCTCTTCGTCCGCACCGTCCAACACGTGTTTGTCGATAGTTCAAACTTTTGGACCAAATGCAGGAAGTGAGGTCCAGTAAACACATGAAGAAGAGCGAACGGAGGGAAACGATATCGGTCGGGTTTAAAAACACATCGAACACATATGGCTCTATTGTTCTTGCTCTGACAGATCGTAGACAGATTTCCTAATATACTTTAGAGTGATTCAAATCATGTCTTAAAGTGATTCAAAGTGGCCCGTTAAATGCATACAGCAGTCACACAGAGATATACAGTCACTCCAGCTACAGTAATGCATCACATGGGTTTCACAGGAGTTTCATCCTGTAATGAATGTGTGAGTGTCAGAAAAGCCTCGCTGGTGATGTGTGCGTGCTCAGGTATTTGATGCTCTTGTCAGTTTTGTGTAGAAGCTTGCTTTTAGCACTTCTGTTGGCTCTAAACGCTGGCAGGACGGCTTTTATTTGGCCGGGACACTGGCGCTGCTCAGTCACTGTGTCGGCACCTATTCGTGTCCTGATCACTCAAATGTTCTCCACTACACGAGCGTTTCTTGTTTTTTTATTTTATTTGGATAAACCTTCCTGCTTTTTGACAACCAATGAATAATAATGACCTACTGTGAGAAAAGATGAAACACAAACGCTTCCACAGCTCTTTGAAATAAATCTGTATTTGACTAAACAAGTTTTTAACTGTTCTAATGAACCAGTTCACTCTTTAATCACTGTTCCTAAAAAATCATTCATGGCTTTGGCTTTGCAAAAACCATCTCGTGCTGTTTTCAAACTAATGTTCAGAAACAGAGAAAAGACACATTCAAAGCCAGTGGGTCTGTGTCAGAACCAGAAAAACTCATGTGTAAAAAAACTAAAGAAGACCCCGCACAACAAATAAAGCTCCCAGAGTTTGGATTATTATCACCACGTGACGTTTTAGGCGAGTGCCCTTCATCACACGAGCCTGAAACGTATCATGTGGTGGAAACTATAAAGAAATCTTCTTTGGTTTTTTACTCAAAATGTAATGTGCACTTGTTTATACGATGCTAGAATTCCGTGTTCAGCCGTCCTAATCAAGTGGACTTCAGGGCCAGTCCCAATGGACGGAGGACAAACTGTCTGTGGATGAAACTGGGCAGACATACAACCTACTGGACATATGAACATTGCATAAAGCATTTTGAAAGGAACTTTTATAATTGTCCTGGCATGATTTCTTTATGGAAATGGTTGTGAAAGAATTCCAGACTTATTTCACAGAGAGAAGAACATTTTCACTAATTGTCCAAGCTGATGCTTTTCATTACTGTGGCTTTTCAATTCCCTTCCATTTCTTTACCTCGTGGAGGAATTTCTCTGGAGTTTATTCAACAGGACAGTTTTACAGCAAAGCTCCACAAAGGGTTTGAAAACATCATATTTCTTTTGCACTTGTTGCATGAGCTTGAAGCCTACATTGTCCTGTCATTCACTCGATCAAAAATGTGTTAATAAAACCTACTTGGGTAGGGTTAGGGTAGGCTTTTACACACTGTCTTTTATGATGCAGTGTGTCACAATACTAATATAATAGTGACAGAAAAAAGCTTGAATGGTTCATATTTTCTAACCTGAGCTCTCTTGTCTTCAACAAAATGAAGAGCAAATGATATTTGTTTTTGAGCTGAAGATTAAACCAATTCTAGCTTACCTTTAGTGAACCTAATGTTCTTCAGACTACATTTCACTGGCCTAAGAAACCATTACTTGACCTTTTAATTCCAGATAAAAAATAAAAAAAAACACTACTGTTTACTGTTATGATTGCTCAAGTATGCTAATTATATCGGCTAAGTCGACTGTGATCTAAAATACTAAGCGAAAGAGGTGTTTTATTTTTCCCTTAAGGTGCGTTCACACCAAACGTGAATGAAGCGTTAAGCTCGAGAGAGTTACATGTTCAGTCAAAGCAAAGACACAATTAGAGGCGCGTGGAAATCCAGTGTTGTTTGGAGTACAAACAAAAAACACCTTTTAATTCATTAGAGTCGTATATATTGAGCCAAGTAGCTCGCTTCAGCCTGAACTAATTTGTTGTACTTTAGAACTAGTTTTCCACTGACGACTTTCTGTGTTTATTATCCAGAGAAAGTGTGCAGAAAGAACCTGAGGAACATGTGTTTAAAGGAGAGGAGAAAGAAGACGGAGAAGAGAAGTGGGTTAGCAGCAGGTTTAGGACAAAAGTGGAAGTACTCTGCGTTCTGTCTTTCCTCGACCCCTAGTCTTCCCACGAGAGACCAGCAGGACTGTGGAGAGGGGTCCGAGGAGAACCACAGGGTACAACCCCCCCGAGGACCAGGGCGAGACAGAAGCAGCAGCAGGACATTCAGAGACAGGACGAGTGTGGACAAGTGAAGACACACAGAGGATATGTGTTGTTTGTGAATGGTGTGATGTTCAAATGTTAACTTGTATATTTAATCATTTATCTATGTGTATAAATATTGTCATGACGGAGCTGACCCCCTGTGAACACCTGCTGCTGTATCCACAGGTGTGTACAGGTAATATATACATATCATACAATCATTTACAGTAAGCCCTCATAGCCTCTTACATTCACATACAAACACAAGCCTGGTGCTTTGTTAATGACTTAATAATGTTTTTCTGCTTCTTTCATGTGTCATTTCATAAAGTGCACCCCCCAGAGAAGAGCCAGTTCAGAAGCTCTCCGAACACATGCTGTAGCTCCAGCTCCAGGTTCAGAGGCTCTTCTCTTGAGTCTGGTCTCTTCTCTGCAGAGGTTACTGTCTTGGACGAAACAATTGATCAAATATCAAATACATACATTAATTTATGAAAGCAGCACAGTTCTGCTTCATTTGGAACCCAGTGTATAGTTTTTAAAATGATGCAGCTGTCACTGCAGGAAATAAACCCGACTCTCTTCTCCTCTCCTTCACTTTAGGATTCTTTTATTCCTGCTCAGAAATAGTGCATTATGTTTTGTATAGTTCCATATTTCTATATATTGTTTTAAATAAATGTTTTATATAATGACCAAAGGTTTTGATGAGTTTGTGCACAAAGTCATCCTGATTTATATTTGTCACAAAAACATTTCAATATTTCAGACTGATTTATTTAAAATGAAATAGAAGAAAGTTTATAATGTTCAATATTTAAGACTAGGTTAACATTTGTTAATTCTTATTATATTCTATTTCAAACACATCTATAATAGTACAGTAAGAAAACAGTTGTTTATGACTGGACCAGTGTTTGTGGTATTAATGAGAAACAATGAGTCAGATTCCTTTTGGAGGCTGGCTCCATTTATTAAAGAAATAAACACAAATAAAGACAGGTACAACACAATGTTATAAATACAAAGTATTGTAAATATAATTTACAGTTTTATAGAGATAATAAAAATATCACAATATCACAACAACAGTCGCCTCAAAGGGCTTTACAGACTGCACTAGACAACATCCCCTGTCCTTAGACCCTCCATCAGGTCAAAGGAAAAACTCTAAAAATAAAACCAGCCGGAAAAAAGAGAAACCTCAGGGAGAACCACAGAAGGAGGGATCCACTCCCAGGACAGACAGGCCGTGCAGGAATGTGTCCAGGACAGTTGAAAAATACATAGAAATACACAAACATATTCACAAATAAAAACATTTATATTGGCAGTGTCCAGTGTCCACTCTGAGTGTGTGTGTGTGTAAGGGTGGATGGACCGCAGCCAACATCAAAGTAGATGACAGATGGGCTGGGGGTCCTCACACTGGAGCAGAGTCCAGGGGGAGGGGGGGGGTACACACCACCCACCAGGTCAGAGGTTTGCGTCCACCCTAGGAGGAGGTAGAGAAGAAATAAAATGCTAAATACTAATGCAACAATAGGCAGGTGTATCCTGCAAAGGATTTTATATGTTAACAGGAGAACTATGAGATCAGCTCTAGCCAGTGTAATGAAGCCAGGACCAGAGTACAGTCTAAGAAGGCCAGGCGGTTGTCTATGGCATCTTCACAGGTGAACTTGATGTTCTTGTCCACTGCGTTAATGTGTTCTGATTTCGACCCTTGTGTCATCAACATATCTGAACCGGTGACTGGACACTGCACCTGGGAAAGAGACCAGAGCTCTGTTCTCCAACTCCTCCATGTACAGGTCAGCCACAATCGGGGAAACGGGTGATCCTGTCTGTAGAAGTTACCTCTGAACTGGAAATAAGTAGTGTTTAAACATATCTCCAGTAAACTGCAAATATGTTCCGGGGTGAGGTTGGTCCTGTCCTGTAAAGATAAGTCCTGTAGTAGTCTCTTCCTTACAGCCACGAGTGCTTCTGAATGACAGAGGGATGTCATGTATATGGAAAAGAGTAGCGGTTCAAGCACTGAGCCCTGTGGCACCCCTGTATTGAGATGTTGGGACTCAGAGACCTCGTTTCTCCAGGATACTCTGAAATGTAATGCCATTAAAGAGAAACCCATCGCCCTGAGAGAAGACAGGAGGATGTGATGATTAACAGAGTCAAAAGCAGCAGACAGATCCAGTAAGATGAGTACAGATGACTCAGATGTTTCCTTTGCCAGTCTCAGGGCTTCGATGACTGAGAGCAGGGCAGTTTTGGTGGAATGTCCGCTCTTGAACCCAGACTGGTTCTGGTCCAGGAGGTTGTTCCGTGTGAGAAAGAGCTTTGGCGATGAAGGGAAGGAGAGAAACTGGTCGGTAGTTTTCTAACAGTGTAGGGTTGAGAGTGGGTTTCTTGTAAAGCTGTGACGTCAAAGAGACACAACCCATGATCTTCTGATAAGTACTGAGAGCACAGGAAATCCTCTTCAGATCAGACCCAGACCTGGTCCTAAACAGACCTAGTCCTGTTCCAGACCCAGTCCTGATCCAGACCCAGTCCTGATCCAGACCCAGACCTGGTCCAGACCCAGACCTGGTCCAGACCATGGCTCACAGAGTCCTGCTGGTGTTGTTGTCCATCTCCAGTTCAGGTAAGTTCAGCTCTCTTTGTGTTTGTGGAATCAGTCTCTGTTTGGATGAAAGCTCCTCTGAACGCTGACACTGACGACACTGAGGAAAAAGAGTAAAAGTCAGAGAAATGTGGATAAAACTAGTCTCCACATGAAAACTGTTCAAACAGTGACGTCACAAATGATGCCTTTGACTTATTTATATTGAGTTTGTAAAAAACAGGAAGTACTGAACTGGACAGATCGTCCTCAGTCTCAAAACATGTCTTTAAAAGTTTTTTTTTTATTTAACTCTCTGACTGTGTTCTGTTTTAAAATTATGCTCAAACCCAGAAATGTACATTCACACTTTTACAAAACCAAATGAACGTTCTCTTCTCGGTCGAGGTTTGTTCACTTTTGTGAAGCTGCTGCTTGAAAACGTCCTGTGTCAGCTTCAAAATACTAGCTTCAAATTATTTGTTGAATGCAGTAAAATAAATGATATAAAAGTAAGTTTTATTCAGAAATAAAGTGTTTTTAAAAAGTTAACCACAAAGAGTGGAGTTGACCTTTGATTAAACTTTGAGATTGTGAGTTTCCTGTTTCTTAAAAACTGATAAAAAATCTTTGAGAGGAGCCACAAAAAGAGTCCCTTTTCAGTAAAAAAAGCTTGTGTTGAGTCTCTGTGTGTTTGACCTGTTTTCTTTTCTGCAGGGATCCTGGCTGCAGACTCCAGCTCAGCAGGTAAAGACACACACTGACCTCCACTGGACTCTTCTCACTTTAATGTTGATTATTAAACTCAGAATAAAGGAATATAAAGTGTGAGCAGACTCCAGAGACAGATGTATGGTTGAAGTAAAAACACCTGTCTCTGTCGGCTCAAAGCTGCACAACTGGAACCATGTGGCTGATGCAGCTGGCCTTAGTTCCTTTGAGCAAAGACTTTTAGGTGGTGTCTCTCTCACATCATTATCACACAGTGGTTAAGAAGCGAGCAGACCAATGAGAAAGAGGTATTTGGAGGAAGGCGGGACTCTGGACTCAGAGCAGTAACAACATGTTGAGTGAGCGACAGAGGTCTGACTGAGACCAGAGCAGAGAGGACGCACTGGTCTGTGCTTCTGGACTTCATTCAACTGCACTTTTTCAAAGCTTTTACTTTAGAGAACACATACATTTGGACTTATGTTACATTTAAATGTTTAAGTCACTTGAAAGCTTTAAACACTGCTCAAGGCACTGTTTAATTTACTTATTTAACTTGACTATTTTAATTACATTCTACTCTAAATGTTCCTTTCCCTCAGTCAGTGCAATTAAGTAAAGAAAGACATTAATATTGGGAATGAAAAATCAATATTTTGTGTTTAATAGGCATTTATTTGTTGCTCTGTTGACATTTAATATTAAATAAGTTAAACTCAAATAAGTTGATATGATAAAAACTCTAAATAGCCCAAAATATTACATAACCCTCACTGCCCAAACACATCCTGTGTCTCAAAATCAAATATGAAATACAAATATCAATATAAATATAAAGAACAGATTCAAAGCCATTCTGGGTCTTCTTGTGAACATGAACAATATCAGTCTCACTCTTCATTTATTTGAACAATGTTTGGGTCCGTCTGACCTTCAACACATTTGAGGGCAGCCCTTGCACTCCACCTTTTTATTCACCTGCCTCCAAAAACACCATCCAATCCATGTTCATGGACTAATGTCATCACTCACCTCCAAAATACAATAAATACACACATCAGGGCATCACACAAATTCATCTTCATGTAACAAATCAATTCAAATCAGTTTCTTCACAATATATAGCATTAGTTTAATCTCGGTCTGTAAAGTGGTGTGTTCAGTGAAAATCCTGCTTCTGTGTGATTGAGCAGGTGCTGCTGCCATAGAACGTCTCCTAAATGTCTAAGACATGAGTTACTACTTAAAGGTTTGTTGTAACTGCAAGTGGCAGGATGCAATGTCTTTGTCTTTGTGGTGTTAGGGATTAGATGTACCGCTCCTTAAAAGTATACCCTCTTTATAAATATTCAAGCTTTTTTATTACAACAACAGTATATATTGTGGAAATGCAGATGTTTTAATTTGTTAAATGAAGATGAGTTTCTGTGTAATGTCCTGATGTGTGTCTTTATTGTATTTTGTCGGTGAGTGATGATGTCATTAACCCTGATTGGATGGTGTTTTTGGAGGCAGGTGTATAAAAGGTGGAGCACAAGGTCTACCTTCAAATCTGGTGAAGGTCAGCTGAACCCAAACGTTGTTTAAATAAATAAAGAGTAAGAGTCTGTGGGAGCCTTTTAGATTTGTCTGTGATACTCCTCCAACACACCTGTTGACATTTCAGGTGAACAGAGAGCCAACCCTAAGTACAGTCACAAAAGACTTTCAAATACCTCAAAGGTTTATGAAGGTTTGGAAGAATACTGTAGATTCAGGACATGTGTCAAAGGTCAGGCAGCAGGCTCTGAGCAGGTTAACAAAGTTCATAAACACAGGGACTTCATTGATTTCCTCGACTCATGGAAAACATAGATCCTCATAGAATTTATTTCAGGTCCTCGAGCCACTGGCCTCTGCTCCTCCCTAAAAATAAATATGACTGTTGTTTTCTGTCAAAATCACAAATGAGATGAAAAGTGACAAGACCATTCTAGATTCTGTACATTAGTCTTAATAAACAGCATATCTATCCACTTCCACTAAATCCAATATTTGGTTGAGCTTCTCCTTCAGACTAAAATAAAGACTTACAGAGTAGTAAGAGATTAGCTCCTCATCACTGTCTCCATATGAGTCGTCTCAATGTTGCATCTCTTTTCCTCACCAGAGCTGATTCAAAAACAATATTAGCTTGAAATCTGTTTAAATTAATAGTTTACAACTCCAGATAATAAACTGTACAGACTTTTATCAGAAACATTATCCTCAGAACACAGAATACAGTTTGTTAAAGTACGGCAATATCTACAGGAATTATGGCAATTTAATAATTAAACAAAAATAAAACATAATAGATTAATGTCACAAATGTACAGATGAATATTAAATGTAGATAGATGCATTGTTCATTCTGAAGCCTGTCCACGTTCTTCTTTATTTGCAGCTTTCATAACAATATTTGCTGGTTCCTCAGCACTAGCATGATGGGAACTGAGACACTGTAGCTCCACCTAGTGGCTGTCTTTTTTAGTGCTCTCCTTTTGAATATAAAATCTAAAATACCAAAATAAATATAAACACATACAGCATCGGTCCACCTCATTTTATCAAATGTACATCATTATGTTTTGTTGGATAAACAGGCCCAAATGTTGTCTATTTTATACATTTATACAAATCTAAAACAGAGTAAAATGCTTCCAATGTATATTATGTTACTCTTAATAGAAAGAATATATCTTGTAATGTAAATATTTAAAATAATGTAAATATGACAAAGACAATATGTTTAAATTCAAAAGGTGAATTAGGTAAATAAAATATTATATAAATAAAATATTATATAAATAAAATATTTTGTTGAGTACCAGTACACTTAAAAGTTCATAAAAATAAAAATTTTACAGTCCTCACTGTCGTTGTGTCCTTGAGCAAGGCACTTAAGCGTTGCCTCCAGTGTTGTTCCAGCTGCAACACTGGTGAATGGAAACTTAATGTAAGTCACTTTAGATAAAAGCGTCAGTAATTTCAATAATATCCTAATTCTTCATCTTTAAATATGAAATACAGTTTTGTGACTTAATTCTGTAAATCACCAAAAGAACAATACAACTCTTTTCAATGTCTTTAAACTAAAAATAAAACTACTGCAGTCCTGTTTAGTTCTTTGGGAGCGTTGTAACCAAAAAGAAATGTCCGTTTGACGAGCTGAAGCAAGTACTAAAACAAAAGTAGCCCATGTGCATTGGTTCGATTGTACTTACATCCTGCAGCTCAGACAGTGGAAGACAAAGGGTTAAAGGCATCGTGACATGTGACCATGACACTTTGGCGGCCTACAGGGTCTAATAGAGAAGGACTGGAGACCAACAGAGTCCTAACAACAGATAGTGACTGTTAGTCCTTCACCAGATGCTCCTCAGATATCCCACTGGTCCACTGTATGGATTCAAATGGACTTTAGTGTCTTTTTAATTATGGAACACTCATATAATTGTTCATTGCTCATCTAGAGTTAACAAGTTTGTCAAAACTGTGCTTAAGATATTTCACAAAACTGTCGAGGACACTTTAGTAAAATGTAGTTTTTAACGAAACACATACTCACGTGTTGAGGTCGTATCCTTTGATTCACTCAAAGATGGATGAAAAACTTTCTGGACCTTGCCCTGGCAGGTTCTACCATTTGTCAAGTGTGTGTATCCTATCTTTAATTCTGAAATTGGCTGTTTTGCTGCTTGATATTTTAAAGGTAAAGTAAATTTAAAATACATTTTTAATAGAATATTGATTAAAAACACTATATAGTATCTTAAAACAGTACTCGATGGTCCTTCTGTAGATTACAGACAATACACTGATTTATATTTTATAAAAGGACAATATTTATGTCAAACAATTTCTAAGTAAATGTAAATTTTGCATTTTAATGACTGTTTACACAAATAGAGACAGACTGACAACACATCCCAGAATAAGGCTCAGTGATACTCTGCTGAAGACCATTTATTTATGTTGAACAACTCCTGGAACATAAAGTCCTCAGTTAGTCCTTAAACAGTGTGAGACGTAATATAATGATTCTATAATGGTTTTCTCTGAGACAGTTTGACGAGGCGTCCACACAGTCACTATACATTTGAATAATACTGACAAACACATTATTCACTCAGTTTACTTTTGTTCTTGTGATCATTGTATTTGCAGACACAAGACTATTTTAGACACACGTCAAGAAAATAAAATAAAGCAACAATAACAGAAATACGTAGTTACAAATGTTAAAAAAAATAAAATAAAAATGTATTTACAAAAACATTAAGTAACAAAACAATAGAACAAAAGTATAAATTCATGCACCTCTTTGATTCAGAAAAATGTATCCTAACTTATCTCCTAAATGGCTTCATAAAGGATTGTTTCTTCATATGTTCTGGGAATGAAAACCTTTAAAAAGTTTTTGAATTCAGGATGAATTTACTGTGAGAACACTTCAAAGGTCCTTGTGTTTGTCTCCAATAAGAAGAGTCTTTGGGCCAGAACTGGACTTAGAAACTGACTTAATACAAAAACTATTAGCAGCACACGGAGCTGTGAGTCAGTCAAGTGCACTCAAGCGTGGGGAAGAGTTTCCGGCGGAGGTTTTCAAAATAAAACACTCGGACTGACCTAAACTTCCAGAATCCATTCAAAGGTAGAGTTTCTGTGTGGACCAGTAGAAAATGAGCCCAGGACCAGTAGTGGGCGCCCGGGTTGGGGAGGTGGAGGTGTGGCTTTATACATAAATTCTAATTTGAAAATAATGTAATGGAGATTGTGACAGTGGGAATTATATCTGAAACAACAAAGAACCTCTTCATCAGTTGTGTTTACAGAGAACCAGGCTCCTGTGTTTAACATTTAATGAAAAAATAATATAAATATTTTACATTAAAAATAAGATGGAAGTTCTATGTGCGGACTTTAACATACATTTAGATGGACTGGGTAAACATGAGAGATAGATTTATTAATTCCATGAATAGTTGGTGTTCTCTGTCTGTCCCAGGGCTGAATGTGTGAGAATGGAAGCATGATGTAAAGTGCTTTGGGGGCCAGAGAAGGGGACAAAAAAAACACTGTATAAATGCACAACATTTACCATTTCTTTCCATTAAAAACTAAACCAACCAGAGTTACATCCCAAAGTACTTCTGCAACTGACAACATCTTTACAAATATTAATGAGGAAATGGTAATGAGTGGAATTTTAATGATGGATATTAGTGACCATTGACCTATATTTACTGTATTTAGATCAAATCACAAGATAAAGCACAACACTGCTGTAAAGTTAAACAGAAACAGGTCAATAAAAACCCTGAAGGCACTAAACCAAGATCTGAAAAAACAGAAGTTTATGTTGAAGATGTAAAAGTAACATAACTTCTTCAAAGAAAAACGAATAAAAACTGTTTAAAAAACCTTTTATGCTGCGTTCACACCAAACGCGAATTGCGCAAATAAATCGCGCTATTCGCGCGTAGTTGGACGCTTGAACATTTTGAGTTTACTCGCTTCATTCGGACGTGAAATTCACTCAACAACAGACGCGAATTTGCCAGGCGGGTTGTCTTCCGGTCTTGTTGAAGAATGGTTGAGATGGATTTTGTCGAGAAAGTAGCAGTGCTCTATTTACTTTGGAGGACTGAAAAACGGCGTGAACCCGTCCGGCGCTGTGCGGGGGTCCATCGGATGCTTCAGAGGCGGACCCAGCTCCGTAAGTTTCACAAACTTCTCCAGGAGCTGCGCCTGGATGACAGCCGCTTTCAGCGGTACTTCCCACTGACCCGGCCCCAGTTCAATGATCTGTTGTCCCGGGTCGGTGCGAGGATTTCCGCAGAGGACAGCAACTACTGACGCCTATTCAAGTCTGTCCATCTGTCTCCAGTCAATATTTGATGTGATTATGAGTAATTAATATGTGGACAACTACAGTCTTCTGAACACAGTTATCAGTCCTAAAGTCAATATAGTATTATGTCTATAAATCGTATTTAGAATTGTATTTATAACAGTGTGTTGTATCTCTTATTTGTTTTTATTTCTTTAATAAATGGAGCCAGCCTCCAAAAAGAATCTATGAATCATGGCTTGTTTCTCATTAATACAACACTGGTCCAATCATAAATAACTGTTTTCTTACTGTACTATTGTAGATGTGTTTGCAATAGAATATAATACAAATGAACAAGTGTTTACCATAAGTAATCTAGTCTTAAATACTGAACATTATAAACTTTCTTCTATTTATTCTAAATAAATCAGTCTGAAATATTGAAATGTTTGTGACAAACACATCAAAACCTTTGGTCATTATATAAAACATTTATTTAAAAAAAATGGAATTATGAAACTATACACAAAACTTAATGCACTATTTCTGAGCAGGAATAAAAGAATCCTAAAGTGAAGGAGAGGAGAACAGAGAGAGTCTGGTTTATTTCCTGCTGTGACAGCTGCATCATTTTAAAAACTATACACTGGGTTCCAAATGAAGCAGAACTGTGCTGCTTTCATAGATTAATGTATGTATTTGAAATTTGACTAATTGTTTCGTCCAAGACAGTAACTTCTGCAGAGAAGGGACCAGACTCAAGAGAAGATCCTCTGAACCTGGAGCTACAGCATGTGTTCTGAGAGCTTCTGAACTGGGTCTTCTCCTGGGGTCTTCTCTTTGGTTGCTCTGTATTAAATGACACATGAAAAAGGCAGAAAAACATTATCAACTCATTAACAAACCACCAGGGTTGTGTTTGTATCTGAATGTAAGAGGCTATGAGGGCTTACTGTAAATGATTGTATATGATATGTAATTATTGCCTGTACACACCTGTGGATACAGCAGCAGATGTGGATGGGGCAGGGGAAGCTGCAGCAGCAGGTTTTCGCAGGGGGGCTGCCCAGGCTCATTGACATCAAAAGTCAGCTCTGTCATGACAATATATATAATATACATATTATATTATTCAATTATAATACAAGTTAACATTTGAACATTACACCAGTCACAAACAACACATATCCTCTATAAACTCGGCGGTGGAAAACTAGTTATAAAGTACGGCAAATTAGCTCAGGCTTTAGCTAGCTAATATATACGACTCTAAAGAATTAAAAGGCGTTTTTTTTGCAACTTACCAGAGTTTCCGACCCCCTCACTCACTTTCCTTTGAGCAAGAACTTTTAAGATTCCTGGCTCTGAAAAATGACGAAGATGTTTCGTATTCCACAGGCTGACTTCGTCCTCCATTGTTGTTTTGGATTTCTGCCTCTACGGTCCGTCTCCGTTCGTAGCACGTCACTACTAGAGCAAGCTCCTGATTGGTTAACGCGCCGCGAATTTTCACCAAAGTTCAGATTTTTCAACTAGCGCGAATGAATGAAGCTAAACGCGTCCAAAGCTCAATTCGCAGTATTCGCGCCGCCTCATTCGCGCAAATCGCGTCATTCGCGCCGCCTCATTCGCGCAAATCGCGTCATTTGCGCCGCCTCATTCGCGCGAATCGCGTCATTCGCGCCGCCTCATTCGCGCAAATCGCGTCATTTGCGCCGCCTCATTCGCGCGAATCGCGCCGCAGGACTTCCACGCGCGTCTAATCGCGTCTTTGCATTGACTTAACATGTAAATCACTCGCGCTTAACGCTTAATTCGCGTTTGGTGTGAACGTGTTATAAGAATTCTTTATCCTTATTATATCCAGAGAGACAGGAAGACAGATTATATTATAAAAGCGAAAGGCCAGGTTTTATTCCTTGCAAGGGAAGCAAATTACACAGATATATCAAAGGTACATAGTGCCTTTTGCTTAAAGAAGTAAACAAAACATGACATTTTATATCACTGCAGTGGGGGCTGTCAGAGGGAGGCGTATCTTCCATACACTCCCCTCAAGGCCCCAGCTCCAGGTGCAAAAGTCCCATGGCAACCCATGTCTATCTAGTTATGTCTACTCCATGCTTGGACTAGCATGGAGGACATGACATGATTTGACATGACCTGTAGAGAACTATGAGCACCTACTAACTATAAACAATATAAACAATTATAATAATAAAATTATTATAACAGAACGCACCTTTAGTCTCAGTAACAGTGAAATCTTTTGAATATCTTCTTTTTGTTGTTGTGATAATAGTTTTAGTTTAATGGATTTAATGAAGGGCTCAGGCTCTTCATTGACCTCTGATGTTTACAGTTGTTGATAAAAGTGCTTGAACTCTTTATTAATGACTTTGTTATTCGTGATATTCTGATCAGAAATGTCATTCTTTAAAGAAACTAAATGTCTTTGAGTGACACGTTTAACAATGGAAGCCTGATTTGTTAACAGAAATATCATTGAATTTATTAGAGTTGTGTTTTAAATCTTTACCTTTATTAAGCATGTCATCCATTTTTAATGTTGACTCTAGTTTAGATTTTATATCTTTGTCCTCTCTTTTATGTTTGACCTCCACTTGATTTATTTCTTCTTTTTCAAAACTCCTTCCTTTTTGCAGTGTAGGCTCTCATTACTGCCCTTATATAAGCCTTAAAGGAAGCCCATATAAAACAGATATGTGGCTTCTCTTGGGGTCCATCCATCCATCCATCTTCTACCGCTTATCCGGGGCCGGGTCACGGGGCAGCAGTCTAAGCAGAGACGCCCAGACTTCCCTCTCCCCAGACACTTCCTCTAGCTCTTCCGGGGGGATACCGAGGCGTTCCCAGGCCAGCCGAGAGACATAGTCCCTCCAGCGTGTCCTAGGTCTTCCCCGGGGTCTCCTCCCGGTGGGACATGCCCGAAACACCTCCCTAGGGAGGTGTCCAGGAGGCATCCGAAACAGATGCCCGAGCCACAGGCCGGAAACAACTACAAAGTCGATCATCGATCTCCGACCTAGGGTGTCCTGGTGCCACGTGCACTGATGGACACCCTTATGCTTGAACATGGTGTTCGTTATGGACAAACTGTTGCTAGCACAGAAGTCCAATAACAGAACACCACTCGGGTTCAGATCCGGGGGGCCGTTCCTCCCAATCATGCCCCTCCAGGTGTCACTGTCGCTGCCCACATGAGCGTTGAAGTCCCCCAGTAGAACGACGGAGTCCCCGGTCGGAGCACTTTCCAGCACCCCTCCCAGAGACTCCAAGAAGGCCGGGTACTCTGCACTGCCATTTGACCCGTAAACACAAACAACAGTGAGAGACCTATCCTCGACCCGAAGGCGCAGGGAAGCGACCCTCTTGTTCACCGGGGTGAACTCCAACACATGGCGGCTAAGCTGGGGGGCTATGAGCAAGCCCACACCAGCCCGGCGCCTCTCGCCGCAGGCAACTCCAGAGTAGTGGAGAGTCCAGCCTCTCTCAAGGATTTGGGTTCCAGAGCCCGAGCTGTGCGTGGAGGTGAGCCCGACTATCTCTAGTCGGTATCTCTCAACCTCCCGCACAAGCTCAGGCTCCTTCCCCGCCAGCGAGGTGACATTCCATGTCCCTAGCGCCAGATTCTGTCCGGGATTGGGTCCGCCGAGGCCTCCGCCTTTGACTGCCACCCAATCCACTTTGCACCGGCCCCTTACGGTTCCTCCCGCAGGTGGTGGGCCCACGGGAGGTCTCTTGGGGTCCGTCTGGTCAATATTCGTTTTCATAAACTCCTTAATATGTTCTTTAACATACTTCTCAAATTCTTTATCCATTAAATATTTCTATTCATCCTCCACATGTGAACGGGTCTTCACTTTTGGAGTCCTGCTGCAAACAACAGTAGCATGATCAGAAATCATAATATAGTTCCTTTCACATAATCTACAGTTATTAATACCACTTTGAGACACAAACACATAATCCAATCCACTAGAACTACATTGAGGGTGGGAATAAGAAGTCCAATCTTTGGTCTTTGGACGTCATTTTTCCAAATATCTTCCAATGTATTGACTGAAGGCATAAAAAAACAAACAAATAAAACTGTATTAATCCATAAGTCTATAGGCCACCTGTTCAATATAGCCTTTGTCCTTCCAAAGAAAACATTACTTCAATCATTTCTTACCGACTGCTTGGTTCAAGTTCTTTTATAGATGGATACTTTTTTTAGTTCCTGCTTGGTTTCTTCCAGTGAGGTAAAGGCACGTGTCCTGCATCCTCCACGTGCAGCTTTGTGTCTGATACAAGTCTTTATATTAATCCTCAGTGTCCAAAACTGCTTTCTGCTCATTCTCACCTGAGCAGACATGTCCGACATCACTCTAAGGTTGCACCCCTCCATTGGTCCTCAGGTCTCTCTCAAAATATCCAGCTTCTTCTGATAATGGTGTAGTTTGAAGATGATAGTGCGTGGATACTTCAAAGTACCTCAGGTCCTTCCTGATGCGATGCAAAATCATCTTCTTTCAGCTTTAAGTTCCACTTCCGCCAGGATTTTTACCAAAAAGAAAGGCATTGACAAATCTTTCTCATCTCCCTCTGGAACATTCAGCGACCTCAAATTATTCTGACGGAGCTTGTTTTTCACTTGATCAATGTAATCCATAGCATCTTGTAGTTTCTTTTCAAGCACAACCGTTCTGTTTTCTTGTGCCTCTGCCCAAACGTCGTAGTCATGCATTTCTGCCTTTGTGCTCTCGAATCTTGTTTCCAGTACATCGACCCTCTCCACAACAGAGTTTAATAATGTATTTGTACATGTTCAGCTCCAAAGGTTTGTTCAACTTTGATTCGAGTTGATCAAACCTCGCATCGTAATAAGGTCCAGCTGCATCTTGCATTTTCATGTGTTTCCTCGTGTTCCTCCTCGACATAGAGCCACCGTCCTTTACTCTAGCATTTTATTCATTTATTTATTTTCTTGTAAATAAACCGATCTCTTTAGATGGTAGACGTATTCTGAACAATTGTGGAGATTTAAGTCAAAGTTTTTAATCCAAAGTTATCAGACGCCTTGAGGAGCTCTCAGCTCTTCAGACCTCTCACGTCGTTCATGCTTTTAAGCAGGTCTTAACTAAACTTTTCCTCCAGAGTAAATCCCAGCTCAGTAAAATAATGTCACAGCTGTTTGACCTGAATTGAAAGCCGATGGTCCTTTCTGCAGTCAGGCTGGTCTAGAGAGTGGAAGCTCTAGTCCGTTCTGCTTTTTCCCTAACACACAGTCTGAGCTGCTTTATATACACTGTAAAAAGTGATTCTGAGTTTTAGTCAGGTGGGCAGGTAAAATCATGTCCTGTCAACTTGCAGTGTCTCAATACACAATAGGAGGAGTTATAACAACCTCAACTTGAAGGGAAATTGAAAACTTACAATAACGTGTTCATATAACAACAAACCATAGGTTCTTTCAATTTTTCAATTTTCTGCGCATGTGCCAGAAACTCTACGTCATGATGACGTACTATTTTAACGAATTTTAGCCAGACGCGCCATCGCCATTTTCTACACGAGAAGACGAGATCACGACACTAGTTGCTGATGCGAGGAAAAAGACCAAGGAGCTCTTATTTGAATGACTACAGATGGATTTTTATAGTAAGTATACCCTGATTTGTTCTTTCTTTCATGTAAAAAATATGCTTGTTTCGTTTGCGCTCACCCACCACGTATTGACAACTTGATTAGTAACGTTACGTGTCACGCACTGGCACGCACATTTTTGCTAGATATATAGTGTGTTAGACACCGAGCTGCTGTCGAGACGTGAGCAGAAAGAGAAGTAGTCTTTGACTAGTATAAGTTAACCCTTTTAACCGCCAAAGTCGCAAAATTGCGACAAGCAACTTAACAGGAAAAACAGCCGCTACTTCCGGTTTACGTGCTAAATTATGCTTCCACTCCCTTCCACCAGACACCCTGTACTTTTTTTCTAGTCCACTATTACCAGTGGTTTGCCATTAAAAAATTTAGAGAAGAAGACCTCAAAGACGCGTCTCAGTGGGAGTGTCAGGACCGGCTCAATAGAAGCCTCATTCTCTACACGCGAGCTGATAAACATGAAAATAACAAATAAAAAATACACCTGTGATGAAGCTTTGGTATTAGTAATGGCTGACTCTGATTCTGAGGGAGAACATCTACCTTTAGAGTCTTTTCAGCCGAGTGAAAGTGAGAATGAGCGAGAGTGAGTGCGTGTGTAACTTGGACAGCGGCGCCGCTGCTCGTGCCTTTCTCAGTGTCTCTCATAAAGCACACGCTGTTTTTCCCACATTTTTCCAAACATCAGTGAAAGAAACGGGAGGAAAACTAGTCGCCCTGGCCGCGGTAGTGAAGGGGAGGTTGGGAAGGGAAGCCGTGAGCACGTAGCACCTGCAGCTTTACCTTTAGCACCTGCAGCTTTACCTTTAGCACCTGCAACTTTACAAGTACTGTCCCCCTTTACTTAACATAAACAGTAATTGTAAGAATATGATTAATACTAATAAATAAACACTTAACAAGTGTATTTAATAGCAGTCCCAAACTAGTTTTGTTAAAACAATGTTGGATTTACCACAGTCTTTTAAAATACAAAGGTAATATCAGGCTATATACAAAATAAGACAAAGTGAACAGTTATGGAAACAACACTTACCATGGTAAATACACTATACGTACAAAAACTGTTAATACAACACGGAAACTCCTGATTAATAGAATGAACATCATACCTGTTCCTATTGTGCTGCTTTGTTGTTTGAACAATTACGTTATCGTGGCATCCATAATCACAATTGGATATATGAATAGTTGTGCAGCCCTATGTTCAGTGAATATTTCTGTATGTAACATGTATATGTGTACTTGGATGGAGTTTTACTTTTTTATTTTTTATTTGCAGGATCAGTATAGTGCAAGCAGTGTGGAAGCAGAAATCAATGAGGTGGTGTTGCAAGATTTGCAGATTTTCCTCGCCCAACCAGCGTGCCCTAATCACACACTACAAGCTTAAACACTGTCATCAGGCAAGTCACTGTCCACTCCCATGCATCTATAAAGATTGTGTATGCACATTTAGGAGTGAACTGTCTCTGAAGAAGCATTTAACCTGCGAACATAGTCAATGTCTTCAAGCCTCCTCAAAATTGCTTAAAGCAACATCAAATGTGAACTGTGACCTGTGTAATTTTCAGAGGCTTGCAGTATTTCACAGTATTTTGCTCATCTTACAACACACGTTAAAAAGAAAGAGTCAGTGACGTGCCCCTTTCAAAACTGTAGTTTCCAGAGCAGTGTGTGCAGCACTTTCCGTGCTCACAAAAGTAGGAATCATCGCCACTGCACTTTTCAAGATTTTCGAACAGACTTGTATGAAACTTGCATTCCTGATGATTCAAACCCTGAAAGTGCAGACTCCGAAACCCATTCATTCAGCCCGGATTGCTCAGCAGTAGATAGTGACATAGATGTTGAAGACCTACAGGATTTGATAAAACACAAAGTAGCATCACTGTTACTTCGCATGCAAACAACTTTACACGTCTCAAAGGCCACCACACAGGGAATTGTAAATGAGCTTTGCAGTGTTAATTCAATTGTGCAAGAGTTCACTCCAAGAATAATTGAAAATGTATTGGTTAAGCACAATTGTTTATTAACCAATGAATTGACTGCTGCCTTAGCTGAGATAGTTGAAAACAAATCCCCTAACTTCCATTTCAAAGAGTGGCCCTTTTGCAACCGAATACAAAAGAACCACTTATTACAAGGACAACTTCAAAGTAATTGAGCCAGTTGAATATTTGTTAGAATCGTCCTCCCAAAGAAAGTTTGTTTATATTCCAATTTTGGAAGTTTTGACTGAGTTGTTGAACCGTGATGACATTTTGGATAAAATCAAGCAGGAAACTGCTGACCAGTCCGGTCAGATTAAAACATACAGAGATGGACTGTTCTGCAAAGGGAATCCTTTGCTCTCCTCAGAGAGTCTAAACATTGCACTTGGGATGTATATAGATGACTATGAGGTATGTAACCCACTGGGCACATCAAAAAAAAAGCATAAGGTCTGTGCAGTGTATTGGTTAATATCAAACTTGCCAGCACAGTATAGGTCTTCGGTACAATCAATTTATCTGGCTTGTCTGTGTAATAGCAGTGATGTAAAGACTTATGGCTATGATGCCATTTTTCAACCACTCATTAAAGACATTCAAGTCCTTGAAGAGGAAGGATTGTATGTTCAAAACTGGGAACAAGTGTCAAGGGTTCTGTGTTGTATGTGTCAGGACAACTTGGGGCCCACTCTAGCTGGCTTCCAAGAAAATTTTTATGTAGATAAATTCTGCAGATTTTGCCTAGCTAGTCGCAAGGATATTGACTTGCATGAAGTCAGAGAGGGGGTGTTTCCACTCAGGACGATTGAAACTCACAAACACACCCTTGATGAATTGAAGATGAATTCACTGGTTTCCCTGAATGGAGTAAAGAGAGACTGTGTTCTTGAGAAACTGAATTATTTTCAGACACTTCAAGGGTTTCCTCCCGATTTTATGCACAACCTGTTTGAAGGTATAGTACCAACAGAGTTAAGTCTTTGCATAAAGTCCTTTATTTCCAAAAGGTACTTCACATTAGATGACCTTAATGCTGTCATCAAATCCTTTCCTTTCAAGTTTACGGACAAAACAAACAAACCACAACAAATTTCAAAGACTTTTGTGTCAAAACATTCAATTGGTGGAAACTGCCATGAAAACTGGACTCTGTTAAGACTATGTCTTGCTCACTCAGGCCAAAAAGCATCAGCTTGCTTTGGCTTACTTCTTGGATTTGCCAAGTGTTTTCAAACCTGATCTAGAAGTAGGACACGTTGCTGTCGTTTCACCTGACACACTTGAACGTTCAGTGAGGCAGGCCATTGAGCATAAATATGAAAACATAAACACTGTACTTCTTTCAACCCATGCATGCATCTATGGTACCAAGTACTCGGAGGGAATGTTTTTGTCTGTAGGGCACACCAGTGGACTGCCCGACTTTGGGGAGATTGTTAAAATGATAATTGTGAACAACAAAGTGTCATTCATCCTCAAACCCTTCAAAGCCTGGTACATAGAGCATTTGCGAAGTTATGAGCTAACGAGTTATTGCACTTCAGAACTGCAGGTTGTGGAACACCAGGAGCTTAATGGATACCATCCACTTTATCCTTATGTCAGAGCTGGAAAGTTAAATATCACACCAAAAACCTTCTTGCTTCACTAAGGAACATTTGATTTTTTTTATGTGTTCACATTAAAATATGTAACCATCAATCAAATTAATAACATCTTTTTACTTTTTACCCAGTTGGAGAGAAACCCTGGAATTTCAATTTCTACTTCAAAATGCTGTTCCGCGTGATCATCTCCCCACAGAACATTCAAAAAGTTAGACTTGATCCTGTTCCAGATTCTGTTGATGGCCTCAAGCTTGAACTCAAAAGCAAGCTCCAGCTAAAAGATTCTTTTGACCTTCAATATGAAGATGAATACTTCCATGATTTCTGTAACCTTACCTGCATAGCTGATCTGCCCAAAGACAAGGTGACAGTGAAGGTCCTTTTCACCTTTCCAGATACATTGTCAGACTCCAGTTTTGACACTACAATTTTAGAAGAATCGTCATCTCCATCAACTTCTTCACCCAACATTCATTCAGAGTTATCTGCCGCCTGTTCGCAGCCATGGCCAACCACCTTTCCCATCCCTGTTTTTACTTACGATGTGGAGCTGAGGCTAAGACAAGGTAATGAGGCATTTCGAAAGGATGGGACACTTCTGTCAATTCCCAGAGACATTAAGATTGAAATTCTTGAGAAAATTGCAGAAAATATATACTTATACAAAGCCAATCCTGGAAATGAAGAGATTGAGAGTGTAGCTGCTGCCTTAATTGAAAAACACCCCTGTCTCAAAGAGCCAAGCTCCACATCTGGGTGGTATGGGTGGAAAATTAGTTTGAAGTTTAAAATGGGCAACTACAGACAAAAGCTGAGAGATGCTGGTTGTCAGGAACTGAAAGTGAATTCTGAAAGGAGAGGTCTTGGGGAGACAAGAGGAAAGCGAAACAAAGTCAAGAAACCAAGACGATGTGAAACTAATTTTCTACCAGATCTACCTCAGGGCAAAGACTGGGAAAGTCTAAAAAAGGAAAGAGAGCAAATGGCTGTGGAGATGATGAAGAGGACTCCAGACATTACATTTATTGATGCTGCTATGAGCAGCACGTATTCTTTGAGAAGGCAAGAAGTCGTTGATGAGGAGCCACCAGTGTCACAAATGAAAATCCGATGGCCAGCAATTTTCACTGAGAGACAGGTAAATTGTGTTTATTTGTTTCTGTGTGCTTTGAATTAATCAGAAAATCTTGGGCTGTGAAAGTTGTGCTGTTCTATTAGAAAGATATGCGCAAACTTAATATCCTAAGATTATGTTGAGTGATTTTTTTTTTTACTTGTTAATGTTTTAAGACTGTCCCTGAGATCTTTGTTCAATTTGTAAATGTATTTATGTTTTTATGTTATAGATCAGCAAAGAATTCACCAGGCTTGTGTCAAAGGATCTGGGCAAATCCTTTTTGGAAGGCCTAGATGGTCATCTCTCAAAGCTGATACAGTTATTCCGATCAAAGCGTTATGAGGACATTTCAGAAATGACTTCAATACTGGAGAGCCTTGATAAGAAAGCAGTCTTTCTCTCCACAAAATGACAATTCTGTGATCATTTACTCACTTACTCACTACTTGCATCATAAACCTATTGATAGTGACATCTTTTCATACAATGACTTCAGTGTAAGCATCTAAAAAGTAACATATTCAATTTCCATGTCATATTCAAAGTCTTCTGAAATCATACAATGTCTTTGTATGATGAAAACATAAAAATGTCAGTCTTTGTTTACAATGATGTTTTATTGTATTAGTTACTACATAAAAATCAAGCCTCATTGGTTCTTGCCAGTCTTTTGATCAAATGGCATGACGGAAGAACTAATGAGGTTTGATTTTGTTGCAGTATGCTGTAGTAACATCAAAAATTATATGATCAGTTCCTTACACAAACTTTTAAAACTTTTAAAATAGGCAACATGAGTTGTCCTTTATAGATCTTAACAGCCTAGCCATTGTTCATTTTCATTGTTATGAATATGTTATGTTATGAACATATTGCATGTGTTTGGACTGGCATGTTGGTGAGTAAATGATTTTAATCATCTTTGGTAACCTAACCTTTAAAATAATTTAAAGTGTTGTTACAACCCCAATGAATTTAATGGGTTGTCCATTCCTGCTCCTGGGGAGTTGACATCCTGCAGAGTTTAGCTTCAACCCAAATTAAACACACCTGAACCAGCTAATCAAGTTGTTCAGAATCACTACAAACCTCCAGGCAGATGTGTTGAATCAGGTTGGAGTTAAACCAACCATCTAACCCTCCAGGAGCAGAATTAGGCTGCTTTCACACTGGGCTTGTTTCCAGTGACCCCCGCAGCGTCGCTCTGGTTTCACACTCAACTGGATTCTATCAAACCCTGGTGCGTTATTACGTCATCACAAACATGCATGACGCATGATAGAAAACAGAAAGTGGGTCAATTTATATATTTTTTTATTTATTCAGTGCTATTATGCGCAGTTGAGTGATCAACACAGGTTTACTGTGTGTGTGATGCATAAGGTGGTTTGCCGCTGCTTGCAAACAAACTCTTTTGAGGAGACAGTGGATTTCCAAATTTGTTGTCCTGATTCCACACGCTATGCACGAACACACTGAAGGCTAACTCTCGCTCGTATCCAAGTTAAATCATCAACACTATCATACCTTACATGCATTATATTTAACTAAATGCATCATAATAAGCTTTAAACGCATGCGCAGGTCACATTACCTCCTGAACAAGTGCGCACCTGAGTCCGTGTTGCTTTGCTCCAGGTAGTCTTGGCTTCGGTACCCCAGTGCACACCCGAGTCCACATGACAAAATCATAATGTGAACGCTGTCATGTGGACTCTGGTGTGCACTGTGGTACCTTTAGCCAAGACTACCTGGAGGAAGTGGTCTTTGTTCGGTTGCACTCGAACGGTGCCGCGGTTCGGGTGAATGTGAAAGCAACACGGACTCGGGTGCACACTTGTTCAGGAAGTAATGTGACCTGCGCATGCGTTTAAAGCTTATTATGATGCATTTAGTTAAATATAATACATGTGTAACCCAGACTAGCCGATTGTTCTAGTCTTTCCCAGTGTTGGCCCTCTCTTCTTTACACACCAAGCTTTCTGGTCACTTTGCGTTGTGTTTTCATAATGGTGGGTAGCGAGATGTGATGCCGAGAAAAGGAGCTGGACACAGTGAAGGTATGGATTGTGGAATGCACGACAGGCACTTTTCTTGCTTGCAGACTATATGCAGTTTGGCTGTTCATAGAATCTGGCAACCTTACGGGAGTAAGGACAAGACATAAAAACAAAATTAATACATCAAATTAGGTCAACCTACTGTTCCAAAAAAAACATAGCTGTGTACTAAACACTTTACAGCCTTTAACATAACAGTGTCCGAGTCACAATCCAATAAACAACACATCAATTACCATTGCTTAGCATAAAGCATCCTAGCTTAGCAGTGTCTTCATACTGGTAGATAGGCCTTAACCCGAGGCCACCACATGAGGAGTTAGCTTCTTTTAAAATACAAAATAATCATACAAAGTGAAAATGCGGATCACTGAAACCTAACTCAGAACATAGGATAACATCTTAACAATAGCAAATCAGTTACATATAAACAGGATGTGTGGTGATAATTATGATATGTATGGATTTTATTTGCAGCGATACACCATGCTTACCTTACAAGAGTAAGGACAAGACATAAAAACAAAATGGCTGCCCTCGCGATTAAACACCAACATCGCTACAGTGGCCGGGATTGGACATACCAAAAAGAAAACCTCAACAGCATAATTCCCAAGAAATGAGTGATGCCCATGCGCCACCTAGTGGTGTAACAAAGTCACTGCCTTACACATGTAAGGGATGATAGTGTTGATGATTTACCCTGGATACGAGCGAGAGTTAGCCTTCAGTGTGTTTGTGCATAGCGTGTGGAATCAGGACAACAAATTTGGAAATCCACTGTCTCCTCAAAAGAGTTTGTTTGCGGCAAACCACCTTATGCATCACACACACAGTAAACCTGTGTTGTTCACTCAACTGCGCATAATAGCACTGAATAAATAAAAAAAATATATAAATTGACCCACTTTCTGTTTTCTATCATGCGTCATGCACGTTTGTGATGACGAAATAACGCACTAGGGTTTGATAGAATCCAGTTGAGTGTGAAACCAGAGCGACGCTGCGGGGGTCGCCGGAAACAATCGCACTCGGGCTCGGAGTCCATAAGACCGCAACAAACGATCCCAGTGAGAAAGCAGCCTTAGACACTCCTGGTTAAGTGACATGAGCTGGTTACATCCACTATTAAATCTTATTTTGGTGCTGAACAAAAAGGTAAAAAACAACAGTTGTTGTTCCACATCACTGGTGATTTATTTACAACAAAAGTATACAAGTGTACATATTTGAAATTAATGTCTTTATTTTTCAAGACAGGGAGGGGGTGAAAGGATAAATGAAAAGGAAAAACAAAGGGTTGAACCAATAAAGCAGGTACTTTAATCATTCTATATTTTACAGACAACAAACCAAAGAATGAGGACTGCAGCATTGCTTGGCCTGCCGTGGTATATGCGAGAGACTCCTTCTAAATTCATGAAGATATGTGAGGTAAGCTGAAACCTTTAAGGCTAAACAAGGGAAAATTGAACATTTTGATCTCTTAATTTGCAGGGGTGTGGGGACTTTAAATTGTTTGTGAAATTGGTTTTAAGTAATAGTACCTTAATTTTGTTTTCATTCTACAAAGCCCAGTGACCGTGAAGAGGATGTGATCAAGGGTGTGGTGATCGGAATCCTGGTGGTTGTGGAAAATGTGATGGAGCCTCTCCCTGAATTCTACAATGACGTTGCCCTGGTGATTGAGGAAGAAGTGGTGATGCGTCACCTGAGTGACATACCTAATGCTTTTCTGAACCTGATGGGCCTGGTGTATGCATTAAACCTTGACTACCCAAAGGAATTAAAATTCACTTTTGAAGTGATACAGCGCCTGTTCATTGGAGTTGATCAGACTCATGCACCGCAAGAGTTCACTCTTTGAAGAGCAAGTTGCTGAGATAAGAAACTATTTTCTCCTTCTTGCTGCTATTAGCACTTCAACTGTTACACTGTTTTATATATTAAGACCATTGTTATTTTTGATTTCATTGTTTTAAGTGTAACATTGGTATTCTTGAATTCTTTTTCTTGTTCCCTTGTCCTGCTTCTCTTTCCTTGTCATGTTTGACGTTTGATTAGGAATTGAAGACACTATTTTATTTGAAGTTGTTAAACAGCTTATAGTGAATTCTTCATGTACTCTTGTTCCTGTAAGGAAAGTATCTGATAATGATAAGGAGTTATTTGTACTATTTTGGCTCTAAAATGGGTCTGTGCATAGAGAAGTTTGCACGTGTTTCTGTGAGCTGTATATTGGTATTCTAAAAATAATTTCAAACAGACTGTTTTCTTGTTTCCTTGTCATGTTTGACGATTGATTAGGAATTGAAGACACTATTTTATTTGAAGTTCTTAAACAGCTTATAGTGAATTCTTCATGTACTCCTGTTCCTGCAATGAAAATATCTGATAGTGACAAGGAGAGTTATTTGTACTATTCTCTAAGAATGGGTCTGTGCATAAAGAAGTTTGCACATGCTTGTGTGAGCTGAATATATGTGAGGGTTTTCCTTGTGATGTTTTCATAATCTTTGCAAGCTAATAGTTTAGCTGCAGTGCATCTGTTTAAAAAATAAATGCTGAGAGTTTCAATTTTGCAGCTGTGTTGATTTCATTTAAAAATATGGTTCCAGGTAGATGTATAGAACTTCTTGTCAAAGCAAGCAATGAAGTCTAGTAAACTCAAAAAGTTAAGTTGTGATGTTGATGAAAAATTACAAATTTATGTCAATTAGACTTGGTTAATGATTGTGGAAACATGAAAATTTAAGTTCAAACAATATGTTTTTAAGTTGATTTAACAAAAATATCAAAATGCTTATTAATTGATACAGTATGTTGACCCAAATTACTGTAAGTTATTTCAACAAATACATATAAGTTGAGTAAACTTTACTCCTAATGTTGGCTAAACTTAACTGAGTCAATGCAATAAGATGACTTGACCAAGTCAAGTTGTGTCAACAAATCATTTTTTACGGTGTAGGTTTAAACTGATCCTGACTGACTTTAATGGCTCCTCCTCTGTTCTGCTCCACTCTCTCTGCTCTTTTATCCACTGCTCTCTTTCTGTGTCAGACCCTGATGATGTCAGGCTGGTGGGCGGAGCCAGTCGCTGTGATGGAGACCTGCAGGTGAAACACTTGGACCAATGGAGAGATGTGGTGATGAGCAGATTAGACTGGAACCTGAAGACAGGAGCTTCTGTCTGTCGTCGATTCGACTGTGGTTCTGTGATTTCTGTTGAACAGAGATATGTTTCTGTTCGTTCTGTTTGGAGGATGATCTCCTCCTGTGTCCAGTCCACATCTTCACTGAGAGAGTGTGTGGACTCAGATGATTTATCCAGTCCCTACCTCTCTGTCCTCACCTGTTCAGGTAACACTGATGACACTGTGGCTTCACTTTGAGTCAGAGTCATTTGATTTAAATATGTTCCCTTCATTCCTTCATCTTCTGACACTTATTCCCGTTGGCTGTGGGGGGGCTGGAGCCTGTCCCAGCAGCTTTGGGCCTGAGGCGGGGTTCACTCTGGACACTGGACAGTTAGTTGCAGGGCTAACACTTAAAGACAGGGGACATTTAGATTCAGCATTTCACCTGCACAGACATGTCTTTGAAGATTTGTCTTTAATAATTGAATTAAATATATAAACACTTAGGCTAATGCTCAGCAAACCTATGCATTTAGTTTGATTTAGTGTTTACATTTACATTTATTCATTTAGCTGACGCTTTTATCCAAAGCGACTTACATTGTTCTAAAGTGTTACAGGCACTGGAGGCAAGGTGGGTAAGTGTCTTGCCCAAGGACACAACTAATGTCCCAGTATGGGGGGAGAGGGGGAATCGAACCGCCTACCTTCCGGTTGAAAGACGACCACTCTACCCACTGAGCTACTGCCGGCCCTGTGTTAATAGTTACTAGTGTTAATATTTACACAAAACAAAGATTTCACTTGGACACTGTCGACTGCACTTATCGGGAGCTGAGCTGCTGAAATGCATGAGCCAGTGTTAAACACTGATCATAACTTCATGAGCTGCTCCAAACCTTTAAAGAGTCTGGAGTGTATTCAACAGTGTAGCAGTGTTTCTACTACATTAGTCTAAATGTAGTCAGCAACGTAAAGCTAAGGCTCAGAAACTCTAGAGCCAACTGCTGTTTTCAAAGACAGAACCTAAGAGCAGCATGTGTCCCTCTTCAATACCACTGTGTCCTTGAGCAAGACCCTTAACCAGGTGTGTAACTGTGAGAAAGTGAACAGGACATTTCTAATAAAGACAAGTGGGCTCTGATGTCCCCTGAGTAGATAAAGGGCACCAATAAAAATGACTTCATATAAAAGTGTAGCTGGCTTCTTTTCAAGCTGTGCATCAGCCCTCATATTGAACTTCACCTTTAAAGCATTGGACATCATTCTGAAAAAGAAATTTAGGATTACTTTACCTCAGAAAAATAACCACATACAAAAAAAACAAAAGGACTTTACTAAACAGCTGCTGCAGAGCCCAGACTTAACCAACTCACTCATTGGTGTTTTCCTCTGATTCAGAGAAGAGCCTGTTGCTGTTATTCCTGACATCCAAGGCATGTTTTACCAGGTCTGTGGGTGATTTTCACCTGCTGGAGCAGCCGTGCAGTTCACCTGGAGGTGGTGCTCCTGCATCAATGCTGTGCAGAGGTTTATCTGCAGAAGAGGACCTGTGGCAAGCAGAAGGTCAGACAATGGCACAAATTTCATTGGTGCAAAGAAGGAGCTGAGGCAGGCTCTGGCTGCTTTAAACAAGTCTAAAATGGAAAGGACCGTTGTTCAGGAAGGAGTGAGGTGGAGTTTTAACACCCCCACTGCCTCACACCAGGGCAGAGTTTGTGAACGTCTGATACGCTCAGTCAAAAGTATTCTTACCTCGGTTGTTGGACAGCAAACACTGGACGATGAAGGCCTGCAGATGCTGTTTTGTGAGGTGGAGACAATATTTAATGACAGGTCACTCACCAAATTTTCAGATGACCCCAATGTTCTGGAAGTGCTCACTCCAAATCAAACCATCTTCTCTTTTTTAAAACCCATTCTGCCACTGGTTGCTTACAGCCATATGACATGTACATCAAGAGAAGATGGAGGCAAGTGCAGTATATTAGAGAGTTCTTCTGGAAAAGCTAAACATCAGAGATTCTGCTTGTGATCAGAGTATGTGAGCGGTGCGGAGTGGGAGCGGAGCTAGGAGCGGAGTTGTGTGATTTTGCCAGGTGCGAGGAGCGGATTTTTTAAATGTTGGAGCGTTGTGATTTTCTCCCGCTCCGAAACGCTCCACTATCGCTCAATTACCAATCACGAGCCAGGAGTCCCAGGACCAAACCACTGTCAGGAGACGGAGGGGGACTCAACATGTTTCTAAGCATATTTTGCATTTGTTTGCATTTGTATTGTTTTATTAGTACTTTCACAAACATTTATATAAAGTATATATCATGTAATTAATTTATCACATGATTTTAATTATATTTTTACCGACCCCCTTGAGGTTTCCACCCATGCATCTTCATTATATGATGGACGATTTTATAAGTTGGTAATAAGCAGTACGCACAGGTAAAGACAGACAGAAAAATGGCAAAAAAAGCGAGACGTATAAGGGCGGAGTGGGGGAGGGAGCGAGGAGCGGAAAATTGTACACCCAGAGCGGAGCTTGAGCGAAGTAATTATGAAATACTTTGAGCGTGGAGCGCAAATTCTTCCCGCTCAGCTCCACTCACATACTCTGCTTGTGATGCAAGAAAGACAGAAATGGACTGGACAAAAGTTTCTTTCCAGGAGACATTGTTGTAATTTCTGATGCCACAGCACCAAGAGGATCCTGGATGATGGGCAGAGTTTTGAGCACTACGGCCGACTCCAGAGGCTTGGTCCGCTCTGTGAAGGTCCAGACAAAAATCAGTATCTTGGAGAGACCTATAACCAAGCTCTGTCTCCTCCTGGAGGCCGTCACAAGACAGTGCAGCTCACTCTGTCTCTACTTCTGTCCTCCATCCGTCTGATTTCTTTCAGGTCCAAGAAGAAAGAAGAATTGGAGATTTTGTAGCTAAGGCTATGGAGATAAAAATAGCTCCTTGTGGGTACCACCTTCATTTATTTGGTTTAAGATGAGGAGGAAGAAGAAGAGGTTAAGTTAGGTCATTTGTCTTTGTTTTGCATTTATAATTTATTGATAGTGTTGTTTTCTATATTAGTTAGACTCTGTTTACTGATTGTTTTCATTTGTCTCGGGCCAGCTGTCAATCATTCAGATGATTTGCATAAGTCGGTGAAGGGAGGGGGGTCAGCAGGGACCGAGGACACATGGTTTTTAGGCTCAGAGGCTGTCTGTGAGTCTGCTGTGATGCGTAAATAAACCACAAAACGTATTTGTTGATACGGACATTAATTTATATATGACCTGCGTAAAATCTGTCTTGATGGTACCTCAGTTGCAATTTGAGTTTGGTTTTCTAGTTTATCTTTTAGTACAAATATGTACAAAAATGTACCATGTCTTATTAATCCTCTCTCTGTGTCCACAGACTCTGTGTCTGTCTTTATTCAGCCTCTCTCTGTGTCCACAGACTCTGTGTGTGTCTTTATTCAGCCTCTCTCTGTGTCCACAGACTCTGTGTCTGTCTTTATTCAGCCTCTCTCTGTGTCCACAGACTCTGTGTGTGTCTTTATTCAGCCTCTCTCTGTGTCCACAGACTCTGTGTGTGTCTTTATTAATCCTCTCTCTGTGTCCACAGACTCTGTGTCTGTCTTTATTCAGCCTCTCTCTGTGTCCACAGACTCTGTGTGTGTCTTTATTCAGTCTCTCTCTCTGTGTCCACAGACTCTGTGTGTGTCTTTATTCAGCCTCTCTCTGTGTCCACAGACTCTGTGTCTGTCTTTATTCAGCCTCTCTCTGTGTCCACAGACTCTGTGTGTGTCTTTATTCAGCCTCTCTCTGTGTCCACAGACTCTGTGTGTGTCTTTATTAATCCTCTCTCTGTGTCCACAGACTCTGTGTCTGTCTTTATTCAGCCTCTCTCTGTGTCCACAGACTCTGTGTGTGTCTTTATTCATTCTCTCTCTGTGTCCACAGACTCTGTGTGTGTCTTTATTCAGCCTCTCTCTGTGTCCACAGACTCTGTGTGTGTCTTTATTCAGTCTCTCTCTCTGTGTCCACAGACTCTGTGTCTGTCTTTATTCAGCCTCTCTCTGTGTCCACAGACTCTGTGTGTGTCTTTATTCAGTCTCTCTCTCTGTGTCCACAGACTCTGTGTCTGTCTTTATTCAGCCCCTCTCTGTGTCCACAGACTCTGTGTCTGTCTTTATTCAGCCTCTCTCTGTGTCCACAGACTCTGTGAGGCTGCTCCAGGGGCCCAGGCTGTGCTCAGGATCACTGGAGGTCCACTGGAACCAGTCCTGGACCTCAGTCTGTGAAGAGGACTTTGACCTGCAGGATGCAGAGGTGGTCTGCAGGGAGCTGGGCTGTGGGGCTCCTTCTCTCCTCCAGGGGGCGCTCTATGGAGAGGTTGGGGCTCTTCTGGGGCAGACGTTCCAGTGTGAGGGCCATGAGTCTGCTCTGATGAACTGTACCAGGTCCAGCTCAGAAAACACCTGCTCATCTGGAAAAGCTGTGAACATCACCTGCTCAGGTGAGCTCTGCTCTCCTCTGTCTTTCTAAACTCTCAGACATCTTTACATTTTATGTTTAAAATATCACAGGGTCACAACCTCAAATGAAGCTTGTGTGGATATAATAATTCTGACTTTATCAAAACCATCACAATCAATCCATAAACTCTAATAAAGCTTTTGGCTTCCGTCAGGATTCATAGAAATTGGATAAAACTAAAGTCTTTCAACCATTGAACAAATAAAACGGATCCTGGAACAGCTCTGTGTCAAACATGTGAGAATAATAATTGAGATGCCAATCAACAAACTACCTCTAGTGGACTCTAACTACATTAATCATTGTGTCCCGTCCAGTGACTGTAAAGGGGCTGGACTTAAGGAGTGTGAAGTCACCCATAGCGTTACGAACCTCAGGATCGACGCTCTTTCAGGTGCCATTTTTAGCCGTTATGGAAGTCGCCATGTTGATTTTATGGAGCCAGAAATCCCGATTTAGACATATGGACTGAGTTGAGTGCCCGTTTGCATAGTAACCAGTGAGCCAATCAGAAGCTCGCTTGTTCGTTGATCACGTGCTCGCTCCTGCAGACAGCTGCAAAGCTCCGACAGAGACCTGAGCTAAACTTAGCATCGCTGCTCCTTCACTGTCTCTGTGTTATCGGCGCCCTCTGGTGGCTGCTCTACTTCAGGTAAATTTCACTTTTACACCAATATCTACATTTTTTTTCTATTCTCCCACTTTACTTATCACTATGTTTGTCATCTTTGTTCAAAAACACATCTACAGCTAGCAATAGTACTAAACTGCTATATTATTAATAGATATCCTCGTAAATATAAACTGTATGTTGTAAAGATATATAAAGTTGATCCTTTAGAATTATATTTTCTGTAGGAAATATATCTTAGCATCTGTGGTTACGTTTTTCAACTTATTTTAATACATAAAATAGACACATTGCATACCTTTTTTAAGAAACTGGTTATTTAGAAATTGTAGTCAAAGAAGCAAGTGCTTTATTTTTGAGATGGAGTAAATTTGCGTTAAACAGTTTTAATTTTTGTTTTTCAGTTTCCTTACCCGTGCAGCTACAGGTCAAAGACCTCAGGATCAACCTGAAAGTTCAAGAAACCCTTCCATCTTTGCAGCACTACTTTATCATTACAATTTAAAAAGAGAAAAAAAATGTGTTTTATGATTTCTGATTCTTTTCCACAATAACTTCAATTGCTTATGGCATGTTAAAATAATACTATAGTGATAAATGATTTAAAGTCTGTTTGCTTTCATCTACTTTCATGTTTTTTAAAAGTTTCTTTAAAAATGAATAAAAACACTTTTTACAAGTTAATAACGCTGTGCACCTAAATACAAAGTGTAATTATGTCAGATTTATGAGCTTGAAATACAGTTTAAATATGCCTTCAAACCTAGAAACACATACATAAATAAATATTTGATTGAGTTTAAGTTTTTTTAAAAGAAGCTGAAGTTGTAGATGGACCAGGATGTGAAGTCAGATGAAGCTGAGGAAGAGGAGGCTGGGCTGTGTCAGCTGTGCAGGAGCAGAGAGGACCGACAGAGCAGCAGACCGATAACTGGACTAGACTGGACTGGACTAGACTAGACTAGACTGGACTAGACTGGACAGGACTTGACTGGACTAGACTGGACTGGACTTGACTGGACTTGACAAGACTGGACCTGACTAGACTGGACTGGACTGGACTGGATTGGACTTGACTGGACTAGACTGGACTTGACTGGACTAGACTGGAATGGACTTGACTGGACTTGACTAGACTGGACCTGACTAGACTAGACTGGACTTGACTAGACTTGACTAGACTGGACTGGACTGGACTAGACTAGACCAGTCTAGCCCAGTCCAGTCTGGACTAGACTAGACTAGACTAGACTAGACTAGACTGGACTGGACAGGACTGGACTAGACTGGACTTGACTAGACTGGACCTGACTAGACTAGACAGTACTGGACTGGACTTGACTAGACTTGACTAGACTGGACTGGTCTAGACTAGACTAGACTAGACTAGACCAGACCAGACTGGACTAGACTAGACTAGACTAGACCAGACTAAACTAGACTAGACTGGACTGGACTGGACTAGACTAGACTAGACTAGACCAGACTAAACTAGACTAGACTAGACTGGACTGGACTAGACTGGACTGGACTAGACTGGACTAGACCGGACTAGACTAGACTAGACCAGACTAGACTGGACTGGACTAGACTGGACTAGTACAGGACTGGACTAGACTGGACAGTACTGGGCTGGACAAGACTGGACTAGACTAGACTGGACTAGACTGGACTGGACTAGACTAGACTGGACTAGTGTGGACTTGACTAGACTAGACTAGACAGTACTGGACTAGACTGGACTGGACTAGACTAGACTGGACTAGTGTGGACTGGACTGGACTGGATTAGACTAGACTAGACTAGACTAGACTAGACAGTACTGGACTGGACTGGATTAGACTAGACTAGACTAGACTAGACAGTACTGGACTGGACTGGACTGGATTAGACTAGACTAGACTAGACTAGACTAGACAGTACTGGACTAGACTGGACTGGACTGGACTAGACTGGACTGGACTGGACTGGACTGGGGAGGGCCGACAGAAGCAGACAGGTAACTGTCGAGGGGCTCTGCAAAGACAGAGAACAAAGTAAAAACTTATGTTTAAAACAAGTCTTGCTGTTGGGACCAGTCTCCTCTGTTCATGAGATTTACTGTTAATCACAGAACAAATGACAACATTAATCTTGGTCTTTTATTCTCCAGCTCACTGTATGTTACTGTGTGTGTAAGGACTGTTTTTAGAAAATAGTGGACTTTGATTTGAACTGACATTTACCTAAATATAATACTTTAGTAAATGTGAACTGTACTGGGTTAGAGGTAATGTCTGTCATGTTGAAAACCTGACATAAACATTTACCTGTCTACTGTTGTCATGATTTACAGATGACAAATGTACAAATATAAAACTAACTCATGCACTTTAGCTACAGTAATGTTTAAGGGATGTATGACTGCAGAGTAAGGAAAGTGTTTTCTAGAGTAAAAAGTCTCAGAGGTTAGTGGGCATTGCAGGTGTAATGTTTAACGCACTGGTTCCCAAAGTGAATTTACCCCTGTCATGAGTGTTGGGCGGGGGGTCACGAGATGATTTCCAGAATTATTTTTTTTTATGAATTTTTTTTTTTTTTTCTTTTTTATGAAAATTTTTTTTTTTTTTTTTTAAAGGTTGTAATGATGCGAGTATACATTTAGGATAATTAAAATAAACTGAAAGTAAAACTTTGTAAAACTTTGTTTGCTCCGATTAATTATGACAGTTAAGTGATGGCTTGTTGCCAAGTCCGCGGGCTACTTTTAGTCCATTTTGGGTAAAAAGCATAGTATAATAAAATAAGCCAAACAAGTCTTCATGTTAAGAATGAATAGTACACAAACATTTCTAAAACTATCTTTCTTTATTTTTTTAATTTTTTTAATAAAACATTCATTAATTATTTTATGATAAACATACTGTCTTAAGTGCACCCCTTTATAATCATAAATTTAATAATAATAGCTAAATAAATACATTCCAAAAATAAATACAATAGGTTTAAATAATAATAATTAGCATGTGGGCTACATGCATTTAGCGCGGGGTCGCGGATCGTCAGCAGTCTAATATTGGGGGTCACGGTCTGAAAAGTTTGGGAACCCCTGCTGTAGAGGGTGGTGTGGTTAGTGGCAGAGTGAGGAGTTAAGGAATGCTAGGTAGTGTTAGAGAATATTTGAGTTGCCCTCAGAGCTGCAGAGAGTCACACGAGAGAAAAGACAGGCAGGAGATGTTCTGGATGTCTTAGGCAGGAGAAGTTTATTTACCATCGATACAGGACCTGGAGACAGGACACTAAACAGAGTGGAGCATTAAATAACCAGTGTATGCTTCTAGAATAGCACTAACCTATGTAGACTTGTCCTGTGTCATTGAGCAGGTGATGTTTTAAACCTTGCAGTTGTTTAAGCTAAACCGAGACAGAGCTCAGAGACATAGATACTATAATCACAGCCTTGGTGTGAGGGGGGGCCTCATAAGGCCTGCTGACCAGTACACACACCTTTTTAACAGATTGTCACAGCTTAATGTACAGCTCTCAATTAGTGTTAAAGACTTTAAATAGAATGAATAATTGTCCAACAGGTAGGCTGCATGGAGCTGAACTGGGCCCAGCAGGTGTAGAGATAGAGTCTCTGTCTTTGTCGAGCACAAAGATGATTGTGTAGAAATATGGGGGTCGACATAGGGTTAGGGTTAAAACTTACATTTATTTTACAAAAAAGGGCTCTAAACGTTATCAGTAACTGTCGGTTTAAAGATCCATCAAACACATTATTTGTAAAAATTTAAGGTTCTAAAATTTTAGTATTTTGTTGATTTTAGTTTCATTTAAATTATGTATAAAGCAAAAGAACTAAATAATACCATTAAATATTCAAAAGAAGTTTGAAAAAAGAAGTAGTCGGTACAAACTTGAAGGAACTGAGATCTTAAAAAAACAAAACTGTAGAATGTTGTAGATGTTTGGAGGGTTAGGTTGGTGTGGGTGGAGGTGATAGAGAGGGTTCTACGGTGTTCGATGCAGTGATGGTGCTGGGAATGTGGATGTGACTTTTAACATTTATTTATTTAAGAAAAGAGGACAATGCATATTAATCAGAGGCAATTTCTTTAAGACTGCAAGGGAAGCTCGGCTTCCCTTATAATGTCACAAAATTAATGGTCAAATATGTACTATTGTATTAACATTTTATTGACTAAAAATGCGTTAGAAAACGTTCAACTCAAAGATGAGTTCGTTCAGAATCAGTTACATATAGCAGGTCGGCTGACTCGATTTTCTTCTCATACATTCCCGCAGCGTCACAGTGCATTTCCCTATTGAAGCCCAGCGTCCATTGACTTCAATGGGACTGCTTTGAACGTTTTTTTCAGCGCTTCGAAACTAGACGGTCATTGGATAAACGCTGCGATTATGTCCCGCCCACAGACGCTCAGCGTCTCTGGGGGTGAATGGGGAGTGGGCTGGCCCGGACTCCGAGCTTCTGCGTGATGATTGGAGAGTCCTGTCGAAAGACTGCATCTCCTTTTGACTGACAGCGATTCTGTACTATAAGGAATCACTGAAGCTATTCGCGCTCAGTCCCATCGTGGATTTCTCAAGTTCAGTCGAATTAAAAACTGCTGCAACCTATTTCTTTGATATTTGCTTGGCGAAATTGCTTGATTTTCATCATACATTTCACACAATTATACACCACATTCCTTGTTTCAGTTTTACAGAGTTTAATTTTTTTTTTTTAGATCGTTCATTCATTCATTCCTTCATTCATTCATTCATATAACGTTAGTAGGCTAGGCTAGCGTCGTGGGTGAAACTGCGCACGATGGCAGACGGTGCTAATATTGTCAACCTGATTTTGGCGAAGCCATTTGAAAGTGTTCCTTACGAAGAAAAACTTAGAATTAAACAGCAGGGCAGATCAACACCTAAGATTGATTTAGTGCAAAAGAGAGGGAAAAATAACAGGTCTTTTCAGCTCTCCTGGTATGACAAAGTTAGCTGGCTGACTGGAAGTGCTGTGACAAATAAAATTTATGTCCCTCTCAGCTCCACGGTCGTGGATGGACGTGTATTGAGCTGACGTGTCAGTCATAGATGTGAATAAGTTTACATGTACATGCCACTAAGTGTAGAGTGTCCCTGAACAGTGATTAGATGTAGTGCAAAGTCATGTCTTTGTCTTGTTTGGATTATCCTGGAGCCAACAGGAGATACAGCTAAAGACATTAAGTCATACTTGTGGATAAGCATCTGAACTGGAGCAGCAGTGAGAACATAATATATAATATACCATTACTATGACAGACTATGTACACAACACAAGTAGAGACCCCCCAATACAACAAAGTCAATATTAGCACCGAAACAATACGACCGAAATGTTGTGATGACGCAAACAGAAACTGTGACCTGCACGTGCGTGTCTGAAGCAACATGGTGTGGACGTATTTCAGTATTTCTGAGAAAGACACACGGACGCGGTGGAACAGCACTTTCTACATGTTGCAAATCCTCTTTGCACAAAAGCAAGTCTTGGCTGCTTATAGCGCAGACCACGAGCTCCCAGTGACATTCACTTCACACCAGTGGGTCTTAATAGAGAACATTCTCTCTCTTCTTGGCCCCTTTGGAGCAGCTAACTGAGTGAGAGTTCAACTCCTCTGATGCATCTGTAGCTGACGTTATTCCTTTGATCGCAGCACTAAAGCGTCTCCTAAGCAAAGAGGTTGAGACGGACCACGGAGTGAAGACAATAAAAAGTTCACTCTTAGAGTCTGTCAGCACACGTTTGACTGAGATCTATTTGGATCCTCTGCACTTCACTTGAGCCGCATAATAAAGACCTTGGATGTGGAAATAAAGCAGCGCGCACGAGAAATGATCGTGGCCGCGATGGATGTGGAGAACCTGCGTGGAGACGGAGACGGAGCAGCGTCCAGCACAGGAGGAGATCCTCGTCTCTCTGCACCAGATGAGTGACATGCATCCTCGTTGTCTGATATGTTCAGTGAAATCCTGCAAGAGAGTACCTCAAATAATAATAATAGATAGGCTAGTCTGTTCTTATTCTACTATATTTGTGACTGTATATATCAGATTGTCATATTTCTGCTAGATATTTTTTGAATTTGATAAAAATGTTTATTTACGCACTGGCACTATTTAAATACACTCTAAAATCTTTCTCAAATGTCAGGCACAAGCTCAAGCTCAACAGATGGTTATATGTCTGAAGTCCTCATCCCCAGAAGTTTTTATTATACCTTTATTTATCCAGGTAAACTGTTTGAGAACTTTGTGAGGACCCTTATAACCTTATTAACTTATAACCCTTACAATCCTTACCCTTATAACCTTATAGCGCTTTTCCACCTAGTAGGCACTCAAAGTGCTTATTAAATGCACTTGACCTAAATGCACTTTGTTTTTAGGAGAGAAAATTTAATTTTACATTTTTACATTTACATTTAGTCATTTAGCAGAGGCTTTTATCCAAAGCGACTTACATTAAGGTTCCATTCAACAGTGTTACAGATGGAACACCACTGGAGCCAAAGGGGGTTAAGTGTCTTGCCCAGGGTATTTTAATTGGCTTCCGCTTCCGGTGTGAGAACGCTAGGCGCACCTGTGCTGCCGCTTCACGCTGGTACCTGTTTGTCTCCTGTTTGTCTGCTGTGTCATGTCTGCTATGCATCAACCTTTCTGGATTATTTCACTGGACTATTTTGCACCAACTCCTGGACTACTTAGATGGAAAAGTTTTCTGGATAACTGACCTGGCCGTCTCCGTGATCCTGTCACACAGATCGGCTACAAGCTCTTTCCATTTCTATCCTCATATCCCCCGCGACACCTGATACTGTGAGTCTCCCCTCTCTCTATCATTTTGTGGCGTACATCCTCGGTATGGTTGGGTAGCCTTCCCTTTTGTGGATTGTGTGGATTTTGGATCTGATATGCCTCTGGCTAACGTAGTTTAAACCGCTAAACTGTTGTTGCAGGTTGCGTTGCACATCTCCGGTCATGTTGACACGTATCAATTTGCAGGCTATGTTGTCTGGCCTTCTTGTCCGTGCTGGCACTGAATGACATTTATCAAATTAGTTTCTCTGTGATGGCTTTACAATTCTCTGCAGCTCATCTCAGAACATTTAAAGGGCCGTTTCGATTGGCTCCGGACACCTATAAATGGTGTGAACAACTTGGAGTTTTACGTCGACCGCGCTACATACATCGCTCACGGAAGAAACCACTCACGTATCATTACTCGTCGTCAATAATATTCCGGTCGTCTCCACCAACACCCGCGTGTCGGGCGCAACAAAGCTGGAAAATCGATCTACGAATTTTGCAAATCTTAGACCATTGCGTCGTGATCCTGACCTCCGAAAGGCCAGAGGTTCATCTTCAGACCTGCAATGTGCGCTGCTGAACACTCGCTCTCTGACTACTAAAGCTTCTGTGTTACATGACATAATCACTGACATGAACCTGGACATGCTACTTCTGACTGAAACTTGGCAGATACCTAATGACCTTCTCAACCTGAATCTCTTAACTCCCCCTGGATACATCTACTTTGCTCAGCCACGTCTTCATCGTCGAGGTGGTGGGCTGGCTGTAGTTTGCCGTGAGACTATTAAGATTTCAAAGATGGAGTTGCATGACGTTACAGCATTTGAATATCTCGCGCTGAAAATATCTGGCAAATCCTCACTGGCTGTAATCTTGATTTATCGACCTCCAAAATCTCATGCTGATCTGTTGTCTGATTTCTTTTCTGAGATCAGTGCATTACTAACTCTTGTTTGTGGTACTTATTCATCTGTTATTCTGCTTGGTGATTTTAATTTACATGAAAACACTGTTCAATGCAATGAACTGACGTCTGTCCTGGACTGCTTTAACCTAATCCAACATGTAACTTTTGCTACTCACTCCAAGGGCCATATACTGGATCTCATATGTACATCTGGCTTAAATAATATTTTTGTTAGTGGTTCTGATTTTGTAAAATCAATTCTGTTAATCCATCTTCTCTCTCTGACTCAATAAGGGCTTCTATCTTGTCAAAATGCCTACTATCTAACTGTCCTTCAGAAATCTGCTGTATATACAATAATGCTTTGTCTCAAATACTTGAGATGCATGCTCCTGTAAAACTAGACTGGTTCCATCTACTCGTGCTGCACCCTGGTTCACTCCTGAACTACGAACAATAAAAACTGAGGAACGCCGCCTAGAAAGGCTATACAGGAAAACTGGGCTTATTGTACACTCGTTGGCGTTTAAAGAACACTGGCACAAGTACCGTACTGCCCTCAACCATGCAAAATCCTCTTATTTTACCTCTACCATTAGGAATTCCAAGTGCAGGCCCAAGTCGCTCTTTGCTATGGTTAGCAGACTTACAAATCCACCACAACTTGCTATATCGGGTTCTGTGGGGCTTGTAAATAGCTTTTCAAAATTCTTCTCTGACAAACTACAGACAATCACTGCATCCATTGCCAAAAACACTCCTCATGCACGTGACTCAGATTTTCACCTAATGTTTGCTAATTCAGCTCATTCTACAAACTCTCTCTCTGCTTTTACTCTAACTACTCAAAGTGCCATAAGCGACTTAATTGCGGTTAAATTCCACATCCTGCCAACTTGACCCTATACCTACTGTTTTGCTTAAGTTATGTGTCCCTGAGGTTGCACCCTTCATAACACATATGATCAACTGTAGTTTGGCGTCCGGCGTTGTTCCAGCAGAGCTAAAAATGGCTGCGGTGACGCCGATTCTTAAAAAAACAGGCCTAGACCACCTAAACATGGACAATTACAGACCAATATCCAACTTACCAGTCATAAGCAAAATCCTTGAAAGGGTTGTTGTTTCACAACTGCGGTCATATTTGGATATAAATGGCCTTCTTGAACCTTTTCAGTCTGGTTTTCGCCCAGCACACAGCACTGAAACGGCTCTTCTCCGGGTGGTTAATGACATTCTTTTGTCCATGGATGCAGGGCTGACAAACATCTTGCTGCTTCTTGATTTAAGCGCTGCCATGAAATAATGATCTCTAGGCTCTCTGACATTGGCATCACTGGCTCTGCACTTTCCTGGCTCATTTCCTACATTAGAGACAGAAAATATTATATCACTATACAAGGGTTTAGGTCTGCTACTGCTCCACTCACACAGGGTGTCCCTCAAGGTTTGGTTCTTGGCCCACTACTATTTATCATCTACATACATCCACTCGGTGACATCATACGCAAGCATGGACTTCAGTTCCACTGCTATGCAGATGATATTCAAATTTATCTCACCACCAGTTCCAACGCTCCATCTCTGCCTGACTCACTCACAGCATGTATCAGGGACATTAAGTATTGGATGTCCCGAAATTTCCTTAAATTGAATGATAAAAAAACTGAGATAATACTGATTGGTTCTACTGCCACAGTCAAAACTATGAACCAGACTTTTGATGTTCATGGAACTCACATTAAGCCTTCGTCACTGATCCGTAACCTTGGTGTTCTATTTGATTCAAATCTATCTTTTGGCCCCCACATTTCTTCTATTGTTAAAAACTCCTTTTTCCATCTTCGTAATATTGCCCGTCTCCGATCTTCTCTCACTATTGCTGATACTGAAACCTTAATTCACGCATTAATCACTTCACGTCTGGACTATTGCAATGCCTTATTTCTTGGTCTTCCAAAAAAACTCATCGCTAGACTACAGTATGTTCAAAACTCAGCAGCAAGAGTTCTCACCTCCACTAGGCGCTCTGCTCACATTACTCCTCTGCTTCATGACCTTCACTGGCTACCTGTAGCATCACGTATACATTATAAAGTATTGCTTCTAACATTTAAAGCATTAAATGGTCTTGCTCCCCAATATCTGTCTGACCTACTCTCCCCTTACCGCCCTGTCCGGTCCCTTAGATCAGCCGAACTCAGTCTGTTATCCACCCCACGTTTCCGTCTGTCTACTGTTGGTGGAAGATCTTTTAGTGTAAATGCTCCTCAACTTTGGAACGCGCTGCCTCTTACTCTACGAAACATCTCATCTGTGGATGCATTCAAGTCTCAGTTAAAAACATATCTATTTAACAAACATTTTGGGTAATTACAACTATATGTTTCATGTGATGTGTACCTAAATGTTTGTCTGTACTGTATTTGTGAAATGTAAAGTGACCTTGAGCTACGGAAAGGCGCTATATAAATAAAACTTCTTCTTCTTCTTCTTCTTCTTAGGATCTAATCCCAGAACCTTCAAAAGCCACACGCAGGACAGATGATAAACCAAACAACAAGGACTATCCTCTGCATTGGACTTCTGAACGACAGAGAGCAGCCAGTGGACGTCTGAGATCAGCTGAAGGACAGAACGCCACAAGAACTCCTTCTTTCCCACTGCCATGAGACTCTACAATCAGTCAGTCTGTGGAAGAGGAAGTCTCAATCGACTCATTTGAAAAGATCTACAAAGAGAAGATTAATAAAGTCTTTCAGAATTTAGTAATAGTTTGGATAATTGGACATAGTACAGGAGTAATTATACAAACAAGAGGAAAAAAGCAGTCATTACATTTACAGGCAACATTGAATTATTGTCTATTATAACCAGTGTTTTAAACTGGTCAGACACAGCGAACTGAGCATGCTTCAGAGTTGGACTGGCAAAGACACATATTTAGAGTCAAGCTGCCACTGGCTCCTGTTTGTCGGCTGCAGAGGTGGGTAGAGGAGCCTAAAGTTGGAGCGGAACTGTCCTGAGTCACTCACCATTATCTTGATTCGGACACGCCCCTTATAGTGCAGTTTCCGTTTATTTAACGGATAATTTGTCAAGCGTTTACCGTCAAAGGGTCACGCTGTTCTATACATATTAATCTATTTGTATGTGGATTTTCAGGTATTTCTGTCAATAATTAGGTGTCTAATGTTTGTATGAAAGTCATTTTCTTTGAGCAAAAGCGTAAAAATGCTCAGGTTGCTCTCGGGCTGTTAGCATAAAGTGTACAGTGTGGTTATCTTATCAATAACTGGACGATTAGGGCTGAAAGAAGTCCAGTTTCGAGCTAGTTTGACTCCTGTCATACACCTAACTCCAGTGTATGACTCAAGCTTTATGGTGTTTTTTACTGTGAAAAAGTAAAAAAAATACTGCCGCGAAAAGGCTTTGGCAACAGTCTCGTCTTTGCGAGTGTCTGAATCAGGGTCTGGAAAAAAATTTAAACTTTCATAAAAGAAAAGAGGTGGTAAAATCAATTCTAAGATAGACAAAATATGTTCTGCTTTTAAAATAACTGTGGAGTTATTTTTACTACCAGACAGATATGTATTTTTAAGAAAAAAAAAAAAAAAACAAAGAAATATAATGATCAAATGTGTTAAAATATGACTGGACATGTCCCCACAAGTGTCAGGACATGTCCCAAACAGTATCAGGTCATTTACAGTCTGTCCTGAAAACGATCAGATGATAATTTGTTATTGTTGTCCAACTCTTAATTTTGAGTTTAATGGACGGTGCATTTGATTGTGATGTTGCAGATATTAAAGCAGTGAGATGCTTGGTAAAAAGAGCTGTCAAAAAGTTAAATTAAACACTGATATTAACTGAGCACTTGTCCAATATTGTTACAGTTCTTTATAACAGTGTTAGGCCTTGCTTTAACCCTGTAATAGTATAACTAGGGCTTTTCTTGTTGGAGTCATGTCCCTGTCTTTTTACAAGTACAGTGTATTTGTCTGTTGTTGTACTGTGTGAATGTTATATTGAAAATCTGTTTTTGTTTTGGGTAGAAGAAAAGCTAAGTGGGACAGAAAAATAAAACAAAGAAGAGTGCAAACAATCAAAAAAAAGGGTAAGTTTGTGCGAGAAGTGTGAGATCTATTTTGTTCTCAGGAGAAAAACAACATTAAATGTTAATGTTAGTGTGGTTTAAAATCTTTAACCACATTTTTATAACAATATACATACAGAATATAATTGTTGAAACATAACTTCTAAACTCTATTCTCGTTAATTAACAGATACAAAACAAGAGGCAGCTCAGAAAGAGAGAAAGTCTGGCCAATAGAATCCAGAGTCCACGGCACAAACCCTAGAGGAGGCAGAGAGGCTCAGCATCAGTCCTGAAGTCCAGTCTAAATCAAATTGTATTTATATGGCCCAGTATCACAACAACAAAGAGCTGAACAAAAAACTGAAGACAAACAGGCTGAACTAGACAACATCCTCTGTCCTTAGAGCCTCCATCAGGGTCAGAAGAAAAACTCATAAAAACCCAGCCAGGGCAAAAGAGAAACCTCAGGGAGAACCACAGAAGGAGGATCCACTCTCAGGACGGACAGGCCGTGCAGTGGATGTGTCCGGGACAGACACTGACAAATAGTCAAAATGTACAAAAAGACAATAAATCCGTTTTAAGATGGTCTTTAATTGTACCAGGCCAATGGAAAGTTCTCAACCCTGAAGATGAGTTGACAATACGGTGCAGTCTATGCCAGTTATCATTGAGTAGCCCTGCTGTATGACAAGGAGACCCTTTAAATTCCTCCTTCACTTCGCCCTCAGTGATTTGGGGATATACCCTGTTAGATTTACAACTGGGACGAGTGGGATACATCTCTCATAAACCACGAGAAATGCCTTTGTCTCTCTAGGATTGAATCAAATAGAAACAGCCTGCGACAACACTATCCTGTCCTGTTTAAAGGCTCATGGTATGGATGTCCAAAAGTCCTTCACCCCCAGCAGTAGCGGTTTTAGGCACGGGCGAACCGGGCAGCCGCCCGGGGCGGCATTTTTTCGTGACACATTGGGGGCGGCAGCACGACCAGATTAATAAAAAAAATAAATAAATAAAAAAAAATAAAAATAAAAATTCCTCTGCGTCGCGGAGCGGTTTTCATCATTTATATCATTTCACTGTGTGTGGAATTGGCTAATTGGCGCTCCCTGCAGCTGCCTGCGCCCCTTCTGAAATGTACCATGCACAGAAGCTGTGTGTTGTGAGAGAAGTGTAAAAGGGGGTGGGGCGAGAGGCGCGGGTGACATTTCACCTCTGGGTCTCTCTCAAATGGAACGGACAGCCTATAGTTCCTGCAAATGAAACTAGGTAATACAAAACAATTATGCGGTCATCAAGGTGAATTGGTTTAGTCTTGACTTCTGGTCGTGAGTGACAGTTGGGGGGATGGGAAATCTGTTGATTGTCGAGTGCCAAATAAACAGAGATGGAGAAGAAAATGTCAAAGCCATCAGGTGCCCAATTTCGAAAAAAAAGAAAAGAAGAGGAGGAGAAACGAGCAAAGATAAAGGTATGCAACTATGTTCTCTCTCTCTGTATGATTACAGTATCCATTTCATGAATGAAGAAGGGCTAATGTTAATTGGTGGTGGGTATAACTCTTTGTTAGCCTTTTTGCTAATGATGCTTGCTATGCTTATACAACAATAATTTGGTTTCAACTCACTAATGAGATCTACTTTAATATTGTGCTTTGCAATAAAACTGTTACAAGTTCAGTTATCATTTCCATCTGTTGGTTTAACGTTAGGCTCTGTAAATAACCAACGGCATTTTCAAATCTTTAGGTTAAAGACGAACATTTGCTATGTAGCTATTTGCTACACAGTGTGCTAAGTATAGTTTCCTAAGTATAGTTTTACAAGTCATAACTAAAAGTGTGTCATGCATAGAATTTGAGGCAGTAACCAAAGAGCTAATAGTTCTTTCATGAAAGTTAGATAAATATACAAATTAATATCCTGAAACCCAAAAAGATTTTGGTGATTAAAAAAATAAAATCCCATTGTTTTTGCCTATACATATAATTTAAAGTAATTTTATTTTTTAAACAACTGAGTCCTAGTGACCATAGCATAACATGAATCAAATATAATTTTTCAATATTTTTTTTTTTTATTATTTGTTTCTATGCTCTAAACAATGTGATGACATGGGGGAAAAAACTAATAAAATAAATAAATGTTTTTTTCCGGGTCTAGGAGGGTATAGCGTGTAATAACAGACATTTAGTGTGTAAGAGCATGTTTATGTAACCCTTCTATTATGTTTTGAGTCAATTTGACCCCAGGCTGTTATAGCTTTATAAAACATTATCCTATGGTTTTTTGATTTCAAATGCAATTCAATTGCAATTTCAGGAGCACTTCTAAAATATTTTGGAGCATCCTCTGCCACTGGTCAGGGTGAGCCAACCACCTCCCCCGCTACACAGGCCTCTTCTGGAATGGTCTCGACCCTTCAGGATGAGCCAACCACCTCCTCCACTACACATGTCTCCACAAATATCTGATATTGAGGATGAAGACCTCTTTGTCTCTACTTCTCCCCAGCATGAGCTTTCAGGTGTGCATATTGTGTATGTTTATAATAAAATATAACTGTTTGTGCAGAACTTTGTTTGTTATTTTTGTGTGTGTGTGTGTGGGGAGTCAATTGTATACAGCAGGTGCTCCTTAACATGCCACACACTACAGCAGTGACTGAGGAGCACAGGTCCTGAATGTTCAGATCTTATACACATCCACAATAGAGCGGCAACACCAACAGGAATGGATCAAGCTTTGGCCAGAAGAGACTAGGATGCCTGGACAACACAATTTTTCCAGATTCAATTCTCCACATTTTTTTTGCAAATGAGGAGTGTCCCCTCAGGTTTCATCTCCTGCTCTGGGCCCCTTTTAAAGCCTCTGATGGTTTCCAGCTGCCTCCAACAGAGAAGATGTCCATTTTCATCAGGAACTTTTAGTAGCATTTGTAATATCATATTATTTCTTAGTGCCATTAACACCAGCAGGGAGTGCCTCTGTGGGTCCTGAGCTGCTTCCACTTCCTTCAAGTAAGCATCCATTTAACAGGTAAAACACTTTTGTGTGTCAATTCTTTTGAACTACTCTTCTTCTGGAAAACATTATGTTTGATATCTTTGTGAAATATTTCAGTGATGAACTGAAACAAAGCTTATGCCCCTTTACTTTAAAGAAGTTTGTGAATGGACAGTTACTGTTGAACACCTGACTCATGGAACATCAACATCTTTGTTTTTTACTTGGGAATGTATTGTACAGCACAGTTTCTTTTATCCAACTGTCTACATCATTCTTCATACTTATACTACTAATGCCTAATAAACTCTAGCGGCCGATACTGAACACTTTCTTCTTTTGTCTGCAGCAAACCACAGTCATAAATGAAGCTGAGCGTAAACTCAACCAGGAAGACTTCTCCCCTTCATCTACAGCACGCTGCATCTTCTCAGCCAGCGGTCTCTCTCTTCCTAAACAAGCCTCCACCTCAAGCTTTTAGTAAATGATCAAACAGCAGACAACATCTAAAGCCCCTCTCTTTGTTCTTGGTGCTGCACCACCTCCGCAGCAGTGTGACCCTCTCTGTCCTCAGCATCAGCAGCTCCTCATGTCTCTGTCTCAGCTCGGGGACATCTACCTAAAATCTACTCTTGCCCTCCATCGCATCCCACAACGTTTCTCCGTCAGGACCCTTTTTTAATCTATTAATAAATCATTCATTTGCATCATGCTTTTCTTTTGAGTGTCTCCAGGTTGAAATGGTTTCATGTGTTGGCTTATTGGAAATTAAAGAAAATTATTTATTTTGTTTGTTAGAATATTCAGTATATTATTTAATATTATATATATATATTGTATTTTAGAATACAAAATATATATAATATTAAATATGATAGGATGTTAAAATGTATTAATGTCTTGTGTTTTAGAGTTCTGAGTAAAAAAATACACTTGACACAAGTGTTGACTTCTCGCTGTTTGCAGATCATTATAACATCATTTTGCTTTTGACATAAGCTAAAGTATTATGGTTTAACTTTACTTCAACTCAAACTCAATCTATAATGATCTCATATTCAAATATAGGAGTGTATAAAACAGACAATTTGAAATAAAAATTGGTAAGAAATGAAAAACTATTTCACAAAACACCCAGCAGGTGGTGTTACAAACGCCTTTACATTAAGATTTTATTGTGAAGAATTAGAGGAAATAAGTCATTTTATGTTGAAAGGCAGAAATCCGACACCAGATGTGTTCAATAATAACAACTGCTGTATCCCAGACTTAAAATAAAGCTCAAATCAAGGTGAGTGTCCGACTCAGGATACACTTACGTTATTCAAGTAAGAGTAGTGTTATTTCAAAATCATTTTACTCAAGTAGAAGTAAAAAGTAGTCCTCTAAAAAATGACTCAAGTGGGAGTAAAAAAGGATTTGGTAAAAAGTCGACTGATAAGAACTGATTGTAATGTCTGATTTTTATTTTTATTTAATCAGACAAAAATATAAAATAATGTGCAAATTCTGGTATTTCCAACTAATAAAATAAAAAGTGAGACATAAATTGTGTCACTTTTTCACAACCTAAATCTTTTGAAAGCAGTCTCTACAGAAGGTGTGTGTTTGAACAGGACAGCTGTTGTTTCTCTGTGTGTGAACCAAACATGCTTTGTTCATGAGGCCAGGGCTGTTTGTCCTCTTCACTTTCAACACTGGACACAGTAACCTCGGACATTTTTATTCCTGCTGCGTGTGAAGAGTTAGAGCCTCTATGCCTCCACAGTTTGTGTTGGTCATGTGACTGCAGGGCTACGTCTGATTGGTGGAACACAGTCATGTGGTACATTTACTGGCGGCTCTTTGGCAAAAATAAAGCACAGAATGTGAAAAATAAATGGTAAAACAAAAGTAACTGGTCAAGTGTAGCCAAATGTAAAAAGGATGTGCAGTAAAACTCCTGGAACAGCTGCTCTTTGGTCCGTAACAGACTGAACCAAGGTCCTCTTCGTCCGTACCGTCAACACGTGTTTGTCGATAGTTCAAACTTTTGGACCAAATGCAGGAAGTGAGGTCCAGTAAACACATGAAGAAGAGCGAACGGAGGGAAACGATATTGGTCGGGTTTAAAAACACATCGAACACATATGGCTCTATAGGCTACGTGCACAAGCGTAGTGACTAACTTCCGCTATTGTCCAGAAGTCGGCCAATCTGTTTCCGGTTTACTTCACCGCTATTAACAAACAAGATGAGCGCTGCTGCAGTTGTAAGAAAAAAGAAATATAATGTGCGTGACACATCGAAGTTTCTAAGAGCTGTCGGTGGATCTAAGGAGCACTGTTGTGTGCCACTTTGCTCTGCTTCAAGTCGGTATAACAGTAATTTGAGCTTCCACTGCTTCCGAAGGACACCAACCTTCGTATGCGCAGTGGCTGCACAAAATAAGGAGGGCACGATTTTCGCGACCACCCATACTAAGGTATGCAGCCGACATTTCCACGATAATGAAATTCACACTACTGCTAAGGGTAGACGGGTTTTAGCAGTAGGCTCAGTCCCATCGTTATTCGAGTGGAATGACTACACTACGGTGTCACGGGCCAGTGTTTGGGAGCGCCGATCTCGACCACCAAGTCCAGAACCTGCCCCGCCGGGGCCTGATGAAGACATCGAGCAACCTGTCATGGTCCCGATGGTCGTGGACCACGACTCACGTAGCCAGTCGTACTGTATGTGTGGACCGGGAGCGGTATGAAGGTGCGTTGAATGAAATCGAGCGCTGAGAGAGCAGCTCCAAACATGTCATCTTCATCACTCCTTTGGACTTAAAAGGTTTGCTTCTTCGCCTGAAGACATCAGATTTTACACCAGGTAAGATAGTTTATATCAACATCTTCTCATAACTGTTTACTGAATGACTGACTGACCAAGTAATTATTTTTCTCTGTCTTCTTAATCATATTCTTAAGCACTTATGGTAAATCAACTAATTTTAATTTCAATACTGTATTTTAGATTCCCCTCATACGAGCATCTGATGGCGTTCTGGAACCTGATCGAGGCAGCAACAGCAAAAATGGTTAGGGTCACCAGGGCAAAGAAAAACAATGCTACTACAACAATTGAAAGCCCTTTAACCAGACCAACTGTAAGTTTTCTATTCTCTCTCACACACACACATACCGAAGCATGAAAAGGATGGTTTTATACATAGATTTATTTTACACGAATATGCTTGCGCACTGTCACATTTGGCATTATGAGGACCCTCTAAATATTCCCCCATTGCATTATTATACATTATATGATTTAACAAATGAATGAAAATTACAGTGATTGTAAACTGATTTTTTTTTAGTGTCAGTACATTAAAACTACAATATATATATATATATATATATATATATATATATATATATATATATATATATATATATAGTAGTTTTAATGTACTGACACTAAAAAAAAAATCCAGTTTACAATCACAGTAATTTTCATTTTGAGTGAACTATGAACTATACACAAAACATATTGTTGTTGCATTTTTGTATTGCGATATATTGGTACACCCCTACTCAAACTCATCTCCCCCCAGAAACTGCTGCCGATCGATGAGCTCTTCCTCTTCCTCGCATACCTGTCCACTGGCTGTACCCAGAGAGAGTTGAGTCATAGATTCAACATCCACAGAGCAACAGTCGGCTGAATCATTGTGACCTGGGCCAACTTCCTCTACAGCTTACTGGGCTCGGTCTGTATATGGATGTCTCCTGCAGCTGTGAAGGCCAATCTTCCACCCGACTTTGATGGCAGCTACAGCGACACACAAGTAGTGCTTGATTGTACAGAGCTACGGTGTCAAACACCTTCATCCCTTCTCCTTCAGAGTGAAGTTTTTTCCAACTACAAGTCCCACTGCACCTTTAAGGCTATGGTGGGCATGTCCCCTCACGGAGCCCTGACTTTTGTGTCAGCACTCTTTGAGGGTTCCATGAGTGACAGGGAGGTGTTTCGTCAGTCAGGATTACATCACTCTTAACACCTGACATGGCCATAATGGTGGACAAGGGATTCTTGGTGGATGACCTTGTACCTGGGCCTGTTTATTGTCCTGCCTTCCTCTCCAAGAGGGCCCAAATGTCAGAGGTGGATGTTCTGAAGACGCAGTCCATTGCCCGCTTGAGGGTACACATTGAAAGGTTAATCAGAAGAGTAAAAGAGAATAAACTGTTTGATACCACTACTATCTCTCTCCATTGCAGGGAGCATAAACCAAATCTTCACAGTCGCTTGTCTCCTCTCAAACTACCAAAATGGACCTCTAGTCAAGAAATGGAGATTATGAAGTGAGATACTGTAACTGTAGCCATATGTTCTGCCAAAGAGATCAATATTAACTATTTTTATGCTCAACATAACAGTATAAAAAAATATATCACTTTGTAAATTGTCTCTGATATAATTTGTAAATATCTTTATAAATTGTGAAAACTTGAAGGTGCAACAATAAAAACACCTAAAAATCACAGACATGGTCATGTAATATTTTGCAGTTTATAGTTGTTTAAGAGGCAATTGCCAGAGACGTCTAACTTCTCTTGAGTAGAATGGTAATAAATGACTGGTCTTTTCTTGCGGTGCACAGTGTTAAAATACTTTTATTGTGCTTAATCATAAAAATATGTTTCATTTTCACATTTTATGGTAACACAGAACATACCATATTTATTTGGAAACACTACTGCACTACACCTACTCCTGAAGCATTAGACATTTCTGTATATAGACAGAGAAATAAAACCTGTCTACTTTTTCTTTGATTGTATCCAAAACATCACTGTCTCTGTAAACTCTTTGGATGAGTATGTCTTCCTCGGCTGAAACTACAAAATCACACCAATCCATTCCTGTAATTAGCATCTGCCCCTGTATTTGCCAGTAGTAAGCATGGTTTTTAGCTCTAATGTGCCTGACTCCATTTTCAGATATGGGCAGTCAACGTAGCTTTTAACATTAGGGCATTTTACCTCAATCAGCCCAAACGGACATGGCTCTGAAGGGTCAAAGATGATCCCGTCCTGGAGACGCCCCAGCCAAGGAGCGTTGGGGTGAATGACGAAACCACAGGGGAAGTGGTTGACCCTTTTTATTTGACAGTATTCACAGATGGCATCTGCCTCTAATTCAAGTCCCCTCTTCATAGCCGCTGTCTGACGGGTTCCTTGCAGTATCCGGTTAGCCAGACCTTCTTCTGTCTTCTCTTTAACCTGGCAGATCTCTCTGAATCGTGAGGCAGTCAGTCTATGCCTCCTTAGTTGATGCCATTCAGTACACAAACTTTGGTCTCTAGTAGCACATTCATATTTGTGTGCCATGTCCCAGGTGACCTCCAGACTCCTAAGGTGAAGCTGTTGTGGTTCAGTGCAGACAAACATGCAACTGGATGGCTGTAGGTGGTAATTCTGAAGAGGCACAGATGGTTGTGGTGGGGCAGCATGGAAGGACAGGTTTCGCTTTTCTATTGCAGGTTGTTGGTAGGACAAGGGACTACCGGCTTGAACCTTGCCCAGGGCAGAGTCGACCAGGGGAATTTCACAGATGATGCCCATGCTGCAGATCATCGGTACCTCAGCTTTAGAGAAATCTTTATAAACCTCTGTCACCTGGAAAGTAACAATTAGCATACCAGTAACTTTCCCTGTAATTTCTATCAACAGTATGTTATGCATGGCATACAAGTTCATTATGAAGGAACCTTATGAGAACATTATCCTATTGATTTCAATTCAATTTCAGTTTTTTTTTCTTTGAAGCAGAATTTGTGTTTGTATAATTGATGGGCCGTAGTACATTTAATTAAAAGGAAATATTCATGAAATGCGTGTGAAAAGAAAGAAAATCATAAAATATTGGTATATAGATTTTGGTTGATATATTGCAGTGTACAATGAAAAACTGACCTGAAGGACGGACAGATCAGGCAAATCTCCAGTCAGGCCTTTGTAGAGTGTGCTCCTGTGTAGAACATAAAACTTTCATGAGTGGGAAGTGGCATATCCACAGGTGTTTTAATTCAAACATGCAACATATTGTAATAAATCTACAACATTGAGCCTTTACCTTACACCCTCGGTTGTTGCTCTACACTTTGGTTTAGCAGACAGCACAGCCATCTTTTCCACAGGGCCTGGCTTTATACCCTATCAAGTTATTCAGAATACAGTTAGAAAATATAGCCAACAGGTCTATAATTATAGTGCAGACTTACCAAAGTTCTGGGCTTGTGCCACTGCTGTTCCCTTCAGTACAACTTAGCACAGGAGGCACAACTGGCATATTCAGTTCAGAGTAATGTGCTGACTGGAACAGCAAAGCAACGCAGTGGTTGCATAATGCTGCTCCAGCAACACATGTGCAACTGTGCTGCATAAGCTCCACAGGAATCGAATCTTTCAGTACCACCTGCATAAGTAAAATGTCATTTTAAATACTTATTTATCATAGCTTGTTCACTGTTTAATCATTTGTTTAGGACATAATCTTGTTTTTATATATATTTATATTTATATATATATATTAAACAGTCCAAATTAGATTGGATTAGATTATGTTGTATAATATGCTGACTGCATTAGATCAAAATCTCAAAGTTGTTTATTTGAAACATGATAGCCTAATACCTATAACACAAAGATTTCATCTTAAACGAATGACTGAGTTGAAAACTTGAATAAGAACGCATTTTACCCGGAGGGGACCAGCTAGGAAACTTACCTGCCTACAATAACTGTTTTCATTAGATTTTAGTTATATTAAACATAAGTAACCTTAGCCAAGTCCCCAGGAACATCAGGAACACCGGGTTATAATAAGTAACAAACTTATAACATGAACAAGAACGCATACAGTAACCCGAATGGGGACCAGCAAGGTCAACTCACCTGCCAATTTTAGTCTCTCTTTTCATTACCTACTCATTTAAGAGTTTTAAATTAATAAACATGAATTACCTTTGCTAAATCCCCAGGAACACCGGGCTATTATGTAACAAGCATATAACTGCTGTTTTATCAATTCTAACTTCACCATACACTCAAACTGTGAGGTTTCTCTGCTTTCCTCATGGACCTGTAGCACAACGCCCTGACAGTGACTTCACCTGTGCCCTGAACTTTATTAGAAACTGAGAGGAGAGCAAGTTAATACAATTGATATTACAATTATCACAAAAAATAACCAACAGTCTGTGTTTAAAACGAAGAAAAACAAGCTTCTATATAGTGCTACTACTAACGTTGCATTAAAAACTAGCTTAGCCGCTATCTGCCGGTACACCACATTAGATTAAAATGCTTACCCTCGTAGTTGTGCAGATAACTCGATATGTAGAGTTTAAAACCCTTGTCCCTCTTGCTTGTCGGAGCAGGGGACCAGGCATCAACAATGCGATGAACATCGCTGACGGTTATTTTCGGAAGATCCTGGAGACATCGAGTAAAAAATGACATTTTCGGCGAAGCGCAAGTAAACAGGAAACAGATTTGCCAACTTCTGGCGACAGCGGAAGTCCGTCACTACGCTTGTGCACAGAGGCTATTGTTCTTGCTCTGACAGATCGTAGACAGATTTCCTAATATACTTTAGAGTGATTCAAATCATGTCTTAAAGTGATTCAAAGTGGCCCGTTAAATGCATACAGCAGTCACACAGAGATATACAGTCACTCCAGCTACAGTAATGCATCACATGGGTTTCACAGGAGTTTCATCCTGTAATGAATGTGAGTGTCAGAAAAGCCTCGCTGGTGGTGTGTGCGTGCTCAGGTATTTGATGCTCTTGTCAGTTTTGTGTAGAAGCTTGGTTTTAGCAGTTCTGTTGGCTCTAAACGCTGGCAGGACAGTGTAGTAAATGTGGAAAATTAAGTGGAAGTTCGAGAACCAAGGCAGACACAAAAAACGACAAGGACATTGTGTTAAAAGTGAAGACTTTGAATAATTAAGAATAAAAAGGTGTAAGAGTAATGTTAAAGTTAAATATATTTCAATGATGTTTTGGAAGTATGGAAGAATAAACAGTGTTAAGAGTAAAAGAAAACCAAGAATTTAAATCTAAATAGGCCTAGAATCAGGAAGCTAAAATATAGGTCAAATTTTGTGTCTGTGAGCAGAGCACAGGAAGTCATGACACACAGTGACACACACAGAGACAGGTACGATTAAAGTACACACAGAAGGTTCACAAAGACAGGGCAAATAAAGTTCACAGAAGGGCATTGCCACTACAGAGTTCACAGAGGACAGAGACACACACAGAGTGTAAGGACGGCAAGAACACACAAAGTTCACAAAGTACGGGGACACAGAGTTCACAGATTGCTGAGACAGATTGGAGTTCAAAGAGGGCAAGGAGTCAGAGCGCATGTGTGTTGATGCCACGCCTACACTCTCTCTAATATAAAAGAGGCTGGAATCTCCAGCAAACGGGTCTTGCGGATCTCTTTGATTCAAGGGCAATCCTGTATCAAAGTCAGAACGGCATAAACCCCATTCTATTTCACACTTTACTTTCCACTATTTTCCACTATTTTCACTTCTCTCTCTGTGCTATTTGAATTAGGGGTTGAACAAACAGTCCTCCCAAAAGGATACTAATTTCCTGGCTGGGTTTAAAGACTGTCCCCGACAATTTCACACTTTATTTTCCACTATTTTCACTTCTCTCTCTGTGCTATTTGAATTAGGGGTTGAACAAACAGTCCTCCCAAAAGGATACTAATTTCCTGGCTGGGTTAAAAGACTGTCCCCGACAATTTCACACTCTACTTACCTATCCTAATTTCAACTTAACTATATAAACTAATTTCTAAAACTCACTCTGACACCCATCCTAAACCATACATGTTGAGGGCATATAACTATGTTATATTGTAAGGTGTAAGATGTTAAATTGTGAGCAAGGAGTTTAATTTTAATAAGGAATTTAATTTTTTGTAAGCAAAGAATTTAATTTTTCCATGTTAAGTTTCATACTGTAACCTTTGAGTAATCTTTTAATAAAAACCTAGTTTCAAACTAGGATAAAGACATATTCATTCTCCAGGTCGTTCTTTAAATTCCTACCAGCCTCTCCCATCGGCACAGAGGTCTGATTATCAGAACCAGACTCACTAACAGGCAGGCCGTCCAAATCGTCCACTGGACATCAGAATAACAGGGAGATTGGCTCATAAGCCTAAGGTAAGTCCTCTACTAAAATCCTCTATAAAAAAGATGGGACTGTCTTGAGGGATAGCGCTCATTGGAGGAGTCACACACTTGGGGCCCAATTTTATAGACGGAGCTGTTTTAGGGTTAGACCAGGCTTTAATCAACCGACTAGCAATCGGGTCTGGCGTCCGCCTACAGTGATCCGTCAGCCGCAGAAGTCATTAATGTGTAGAAGCGAGTACTGTTTTAGAGTCTCATAAAATTAGGAAATAGCAGGGAGTAAGTCCTCACAGAAGAGGCGACTCCTGAACATTGTAACTGACCGCTTGACCATTAGTGACCTTCGCAACAACAGCTTTTATTTGGCCGGGACACTGGCGCTGCTCAGTCACTGTGTCGGCACCTATTCGTGTCCTGATCACTTAAATGTTCTCCACTACACGAGCGTTTCTTGTTTTTTTATTTTATTTGGATAAACCTTCCTGCTTTTTGACAACCAATGAATAATAATGACCTACTGTGAGAAAAGATGAAACACAAACACTTCCACAGCTCTTTGAAATAAATCTATATTTGACTAAACAAGTTTTTAACTGTTCTAATGAACCAGTTCACTCTTTAATCACTGTTCCTAAAAAATCATTCATTTTTTTGGCTTTGCAAAAACCATCTCGTCCTGTTTTCAAACTAATGTGCAGAAACAGAGAAAAGACACATTCAAAGCCAGTGGGTCTGTGTCGGAACCAGAAAAACTCATGTGTAAAAAAACTAAAGAAGACCCCGCACAACAAATAAAGCTCCCAGAGTTTTGATTATTATCACCACGTGACGTTTTAGGCGAGTGCCCTTCATCACACGAGCCTGAAACGTATCATGTGGTGGAAACTATAAAGAAATCTTCTTTGGTTTTTTACTCAAAATGTAATGTGCACTTGTTTATACGATGCTAGAATTCCGTGTTCAGCCGTCCTAATCAAGTGGACTTCCAGGGGCCAGTCCCAATGGACGGAGGACAAACTGTCTGTGGATGAAACTGGGCAGACATACAACCTACTGGACATATGAACATTGCATAAAGCATTTTGAAAGGAACTTTTATAATTGTCCTGGCATGATTTCTTTATGGAAATGGTTGTGAAAGAATTCCAGACTTATTTCACAGAGAGAAGAACATTTTCACTAATTGTCCAAGCTGATGCTTTTCATTACTGTGGCTTTTCAATTCCCTTCCATTTCTTTACCTCGTGGAGGAATTTCTCTGGAGTTTATTCAACAGGACAGTTTTACAGCAAAGCTCCACAAAGGGTTTGAAAACATCATATTTCTTTTGCACTTGTTGCATGAGCTTGAAGCCTACATTGTCCTGTCATTCACTCGATCAAAAATGTGTTAATAAAACCTACTTGGGTAGGGTTAGGGTAGGCTTTTACACACTGTCTTTTATGATGCAGTGTGTCACAATACGAATATAACAGTGACAGGAAAAAGCTTGAATGGTTCATATTTTCTAACCTGAGCTCTCTTGTCTTCAACAAAATGAAGAGCAAATGATATTTGTTTTTGAGCTTGCTTTACCCTGAAGATTAAACCAATTCTAGCTTACCTTTAGTGAACCTAATGTTCTTCAGACTACATTTCACTGGCCTAAGAAACCATTACTTGACCTTTTAATTCCAGATAAAAAATAAAAAAAACACTACTGTTTACTGTTATGATTGCTCAAGTATGCTAATTATATCGGCTAAGTCGACTGTGATCTAAAATACTAAGCGAAAGAGGTGTTTTATTTTTCCCTTAAGGTGCGTTCACACCAAACGTGAATGAAGCGTTAAGCTTGAGAGAGTTACATGTTCAGTCAAAGCAAAGACACAATTAGAGGCGCGTGGAAATCCAGTGTTGTTTGGAGTACAAATAAAAAACACCTTTTAATTCATTAGAGTCGTATATATTGAGCCAAGTAGCTCGCTTCAGCCTGAACTAATTTGTTGTACTTTAGAACTAGTTTTCCACTGACGACTTTCTGTGTTTATCCAGAGAAAGTGTGCAGAAAGAACCTGAGGAACATGTGTTTAAAGGAGAGGAGAAAGAAGACGGAGAAGAGAAGTGGGTTAGCAGCAGGTTTAGGACAAAAGTGGAAGTACTCTGCGTTCTGTCTTTCCTCGACCCTAGTCTTCCCACGAGAGACCAGCAGGACTGTGGAGAGGGGTCCGAGGAGAACCACAGGGTACAACCCCGAGGACCAGGGCGAGACAGAAGCAGCAGCAGGACATTCAGAGACAGGACGAGTGTGGACAAGTGAAGACACACAGAGGAGATGTGTGGTTTGTGAATGGTGTGATGTTCAAATGTTAACTTGTATATTTAATCATTTATCTATGTGTATAAATATTGTCATGACGGAGCTGACCCCCTGTGAACACCTGCTGCTGTATCCACAGGTGTGTACAGGTAATATATACATATCATACAATCATTTACAGTAAGCCCTCATAGCCTCTTACATTCACATACAAACACAAGCCTGGTGCTTTGTTAATGACTTAATAATGTTTTCTGCTTCTTTCATGTGTCATTTCATAAAGTGCACCCCCCAGAGAAGAGCCAGTTCAGAAGCTCTCCGAACACATGCTGTAGCTCCAGCTCCAGGTTCAGAGGCTCTTCTCTTGAGTCTGGTCTCTTCTCTGCAGAGGTTACTGTCTTGGACGAAAGAATTGATCAAATATCAAATACATACATTAATTTATGAAAGCAGCACAGTTCTGCTTCATTTGGAACCCAGTGTATAGTTTTAAAATGATGCAGCTGTCACTGCAGGAAATAAACCCGACTCTCTCTGTTCTCCTCTCCTTCACTTTAGGATTCTTTTATTCCTGCTCAGAAATAGTGCATTATGTTTTGTATAGTTCCATATTTCTATATATTGTTTTAAATAAATGTTTTATATAATGACCAAAGGTTTTGATGAGTTTGTGCACAAAGTCATCCTGATTTATATTTGTCACAAAAACATTTCAATATTTCAGACTGATTTATTTAAAATGAAATAGAAGAAAGTTTATAATGTTCAATATTTAAGACTAGGTTAACATTTGTTAATTCTTATTATATTCTATTTCAAACACATCTATAATAGTACAGTAAGAAAACAGTTGTTTATGACTGGACCAGTGTTTGTGGTATTAATGAGAAACAATGAGTCAGATTCCTTTTGGAGGCTGGCTCCATTTATTAAAGAAATAAACACAAATAAAGACAGGTACAACACAATGTTATAAATACAAAGTATTGTAAATATAATTTACAGTTTTATAGAGATAATAAAAATATCACAATATCACAACAACAGTCGCCTCAAAGGGCTTTACAGACTGCACTAGACAACATCCCTGTCCTTAGACCCTCCATCAGGTCAAAGGAAAACTCTAAAAATAAAACCAGCCGGAAAAAGAGAAACCTCAGGAGAACCACAGAAGGAGGGATCCACTCCCAGGACGGACAGGCCGTGCAGGAATGTGTCCAGGACAGTTGAAAAATACATAGAAATACACAAACATATTCACAAATAAAAACATTTATATTGGCAGTGTCCAGTGTCCACTCTGAGTGTGTGTGTGTGTAAGGGTGGATGGACCGCAGCCAACATCAAAGTAGATGACAGATGGGCTGGGGGTCCTCACACTGGAGCAGAGTCCAGGGGGAGGGGGGGGGTACACACCACCCACCAGGTCAGAGGTTTGCGTCCACCCTAGGAGGAGGTAGAGAAGAAATAAAATGCTAAATACTAATGCAACAATAGGCAGGTGTATCCTGCAAAGGATTTTATATGTTAACAGGAGAACTATGAGATCAGCTCTAGCCAGTGTAATGAAGCCAGGACCAGAGTACAGTCTAAGAAGGCCAGGCGGTTGTCTATGGCATCTTCACAGGTGAACTTGATGTTCTTGTCCACTGCGTTAATGTGTTCTGATTTCGACCCTTGTGTCATCAACATATCTGAACCGGTGACTGGACACTGCACCTGGGAAAGAGACCAGAGCTCTGTTCTCCAACTCCTCCATGTACAGGTCAGCCACAATCGGGAAAGCGGGTGATCCTGTCTGTAGAAGTTACCTCTGAACTGGAAATAAGTAGTGTTTAAACATATCTCCAGTAAACTGCAAATATGTTCCGGGGTGAGGTTGGTCCTGTCCTGTAAAGATAAGTCCTGTAGTAGTCTCTTCCTTACAGCCACGAGTGCTTCTGAATGACAGAGGGATGTCATGTATATGGAAAAGAGTAGCGGTTCAAGCACTGAGCCCTGTGGCACCCTGTATTGAGATGTTGGGACTCAGAGACCTCGTTTCTCCAGGATACTCTGAAATGTAATGCCATTAAAGAGAAACCCATCGCCCTGAGAGAAGACAGGAGGATGTGATGATTAACAGAGTCAAAAGCAGCAGACAGATCCAGTAAGATGAGTACAGATGACTCAGATGTTTCCTTTGCCAGTCTCAGGGGACTGAGAGCAGGGCAGTTTTGGTGGAATGTCGCTCTTGAACCCAGACTGGTTCTGGTCCAGGAGGTTGTTCCGTGTGAGAAAGAGCTTTGGCGATGAAGGGAAGGAGAGAAACTGGTCGGTAGTTTTCTAACAGTGTAGGGTTGAGAGTGGGTTTCTTGTAAAGCTGTGACGTCAAAGAGACACAACCCATGATCTTCTGATAAGTACTGAGAGCACAGGAAATCCTCTTCAGATCAGACCCAGACCTGGTCCTAAACAGACCTAGTCCTGTTCCAGATCCAGACCTGGTCCAGATCCAGACCTGGTCCAGACCCAGACCTGGTCCAGACCATGGCCCACAGAGTCCTGCTGGTGTTGTTGTCCATCTCCAGTTCAGGTAAGTTCAGCTCTCTTTGTGTTTGTGGAATCAGTCTCTGTTTGGATTAAAGCTCCTCTGAACGCTGACACTGACGAGACACTGAGGGAAAAAGAGTAAAAGTCAGAGAAATGTGGATAAAACTAGTCTCCACATGAAAACTGTTCAAACAGTGACGTCACAAATGATGCCTTTGACTTATTTATATTGAGTTTGTAAAAAACAGGAAGTACTGAACTGGACAGATCGTCCTCAGTCTCAAAACATGTCTTTAAAAGTTTTTTTTTTATTTAACTCTCTGACTGTGTTCTGTTTTAAAATTATGCTCAAACCCAGAAATGTACATTCACACTTTTACAAAACCAAATGAACGTTCTCTTCTCGGTCGAGGTTTGTTCACTTTTTGAAGCTGCTGCTTGAAAACGTCCTGTGTCAGCTTCAAAATACAAGCTTTAAATTATTTGTTGAATGCAGTAAAATAAATGATATAAAGTAAGTTTTATTCAGAAATAAAGTGTTTTTAAAAAGTTAACCACAAAGAGATGAGCTGTACTTAGATCAAAGTTGAAGATTGTGAGTTTCCTGTTTCTTAAAAACTGATCTTTACTGAGACCTGCACCGAGCCACAGACTGAACTCAGACGAAACAGTTTAGACACAAACTGCAGATTATTTGTTGAATGCAATCAAATAAATGATATAAAAGTAGATTTTATTCAGAAATAAAGTGTTTTTACAAAGTTAACCACAAAGAGTGGAGTTGACCTTTGATTAAACTTTGAGATTGTGAGTTTCCTGTTTCTTAAAACTGATAAAAATCTTTGAGAGGAGCCACAAAAGAGTCCCTTTTCAGTAAAAGCTTGTGTTGAGTCTCTGTGTGTTTGACCTGTTTTCTTTTCTGCAGGGATCCTGGCTGCAGACTCCAGCTCAGCAGGTAAAGACACACACTGACCTCCACTGGACTCTTCTCACTTTAATGTTGATTATTAAACTCAGAATAAAGGAATATAAAGTGTGAGCAGACTCCAGAGACAGATGTATGGTTGAAGTAAAAACACCTGTCTCTGTCGGCTCAAAGCTGCACAACTGGAACCATGTGGCTGATGCAGCTGGCCTTAGTTCCTTTGAGCAAAGACTTTTAGGTGGTGTCTCTCTCACACATCATTATCACACAGTGGTTAAGAAGCGAGCAGACCAATGAGAAAGAGGTATTTGGAGGAAGGCGGGACTCTGGACTCAGAGCAGTAACAACATGTTGAGTGAGCGACAGAGGTCTGACTGAGACCAGAGCAGAGAGGACACACTGGTCTGTGCTTCTGGACTTCATTCAACTGCACTTTTTCAAAGCTTTTACTTTAGAGAACACATACATTTGGACTTATGTTACATTTAAATGTTTAAGTCACTTGAAAGCTTTAAACACTGCTCAAGGCACTGTTTAATTTACTTATTTAACTTGACTATTTTAATTACATTCTACTCTAAATGTTCCTTTCCCTCAGTCAGTGCAATTAAGTAAAGAAAGACATTAATATTGGGAATGAAAAATCAATATTTTGTGTTTAATAGGCATTTATTTGTTGCTCTGTTGACATTTAATATTAAATAAGTTAAACTCAAATAAGTTGATATGATAAAAACTCTAAATAGCCCAAAATATTACATAACCCTCACTGCCCAAACACATCCTGTGTGTCTCAAAATCAAATATGAAATACAAATATCAATATAAATATAAAGAACAGATTCAAAGCCATTCTGGGTCTTCTTGTGAACATGAACAATATCAGTCTCACTCTTCATTTATTTGAACAATGTTTGGGTCCGTCTGACCTTCACCACATTTGAGGGCAGCCCTTGCACTCCACCTTTTTATACACCTGCCTCCAAAAACACCATCCAATCCATGTTCATGGACTAATGTCATCACTCACCTCCAAAATACAATAAATACACACATCAGGGCGTCACACAAATTCATCTTCATGTAACAAATCAATTCAAATCAGTTTCTTCACAATATATAGCATTAGTTTAATCTGGGTCTGTAAAGTGGTGTGTTCAGTGAAAATCCTGCTTCTGTGTGATTGAGCAGGTGCTGCTGCCATAGAACGTCTCCTAAATGTCTAAGACATGAGTTACTACTTAAAGGTTTGTTGTAACTGCAAGTGGCAGGATGCAATGTCTTTCTCTTTGTGGTGTTAGGGATTAGATGTACCGCTCCTTAAAAGTATACCCTCTTTATAAATATTCAAGCTTTTTTATTACAACAACAGTATATATTGTGGAAATGCAGATGTTTTAATTTGTTAAATGAAGATGAGTTTCTGTGTAATGTCCTGATGTGTGTCTTTATTGTATTTTGTCGGTGAGTGATGATGTCATTAACCCTGATTGGATGGTGTTTTTGGAGGCAGGTGTATAAAAGGTGGAGCACAAGGTCTACCTTCAAATCTGGTGAAGGTCAGCTGGACCCAAACGTTGTTTAAATAAATAAAGAGTAAGAGTCTGTGGAGCCTTTAGATTTGTCTGTGATACTCCTCCAACACACCTGTTGACATTTCAGGTGAACAGAGAGCCAACCCCTAAGTACAGTCACAAAAAGACTTTCAAATACCTCAAAGGTTTATGAAAGTTTGGAAGAATACTGTAGATTCGGACATGTGTCAAGGTCAGGCAGCAGGCTCTGAGCAGGTTAACAAAGTTCATAAACACAGGGACTTCATTGATTTCCTCGACTCATGGAAAACATAGATCCTCATAGAATTTATTTCAGGTCCTCGAGCCACTGGCCTCTGCTCCTCCCTAAAAATAAATATGACTGTTGTTTTCTGTCAAAATCACAAATGAGATGAAAAGTGACAAGACCATTCTAGATTCTGTACATTAGTCTTAATAAACAGCATATCTATCCACTTCCACTAAATCAATATTTGGTTGAGCTTCTCCTTCAGACTAAAATAAAGACTTACAGAGTAGTAAGAGATTAGCTCCTCATCACTGTCTCCATATGAGCCGTCTCAATGTTGCATCTCTTTTCCTCACCAGAGCTGATTCAAAAACAATATTAGCTTGAAATCTGTTTAAATTAATAGTTTACAACTCCAGATAATAAACTGTACAGACTTTTATCAGAAACATTATCCTCAGAACACAGAATACAGTTTGTTAAAATCGCCAATATCTACAGGAATTATGGCAATTTAATAATTAAACAAAAATAAAACATAATAGATTAATGTCACAAATGTACAGATGAATATTAAATGTAGATATGATGCATTGTTCATTCTGAAGCCTGTCCACGTTCTTCTTTATTTGCAGCTTTCATGACAATATTTGCTGGTTCCTCAGCACTAGCATGATGGGAACTGAGACACTGTAGCTCCACCTAGTGGCTGTCTTTTTTAGTGCTCTCCTTTTGAATATAAAATCTAAATTACCAAAATAAATATAAACACATACAGCATCGGTCCACCTCATTTTATCAAATGTACATCATTATGTTTTGTTGGATAAACAGGCCCAAATGTTGTCTATTTTATACATTTATACAAATCTAAAACAGAGTAAAATGCTTCCAATGTATATTATGTTACTCTTAATAGAAAGAATATATCTTGTAATGTAAATATTTAAAATAATGTAAATATGACAAAGACAATATGTTTAAATTCAAAAGGTGAATTAGGTAAATAAAATATTATATAAATAAAATATTATATAAATAAAATATTTTGTTGAGTACCAGTACACTTAAAAGTTCATAAAAATAAAAATTTTACAGTCCTCACTGTCGTTGTGTCCTTGAGCAAGGCACTTAAGCGTTGCCTCCAGTGTTGTTCCAGCTGCAACACTGGTGAATGGAAACTTAATGTAAGTCACTTTAGATAAAAGCGTCAGTAATTTCAATAATATCCTAATTCTTCATCTTTAAATATGAAATACAGTTTTGTGACTTAATTCTGTAAATCACCAAAAGAACAATACAACTCTTTTCAATGTCTTTAAACTAAAAATAAAACTACTGCAGTCCTGTTTAGTTCTTTGGGAGCGTTGTAACCAAAAAGAAATGTCCGTTTGACGAGCTGAAGCAAGTCCTAAAACAAAGTAGCCCATGTGCATTGGTTCGATTGTACTTACATCCTGCAGCTCAGACAGTGGAAGACAAAGGGTTAAAGGCATCGTGACATGTGACCATGACACTTTGGCGGGCAACAGGGTCTAATAGAGAAGGACTGGAGACCAACAGAGTCCTAACAACAGATAGTGACTGTTAGTCCTTCACCAGATGCTCCTCAGATATCCCACTGGTCCACTGTATGGATTCAAATGGACTTTAGTGTCTTTTTAATTATGGAACGCTCATATAATTGTTCATTGCTCATCTAGAGTTAACAAGTTTGTCAAAACTGTGCTTAAGATATTTCACAAAACTGTCGAGGACACTTTAGTAAAATGTAGTTTTTAATGAAACACATACTCACGTGTTGAGGTCGTATCCTTTGATTCACTCAAAGATGGATGAAAAACTTTCTGGAACTTGCCCTGGCATGTTCTACCATTTGTCAAGTGTGTGTATCCTATCTTTAATTCTGAAATTGGCTGTTTTGCTGCTTGATATTTTAAAGGTAAAGTAAATTTAAAATATATTTTTAATAGAATATTGATTAAAAACACTATATAGTATCTTAAAACAGAAGTACTCGGTGGTCCTTCTGTAGATTACAGACAATACACTGATTTATATTTTATAAAAGGACAATATTTATGTCAAACAATTTCTAAGTAAATGTAAATTTTGCATTTTAATGACTGTTTACACAAATAGAGACAGACTGACAACACATCCCAGAATAAGGCTCAGTGATACTCTGCTGAAGACCATTTATTTATGTTGAACAACTCCTGGAACATAAAGTCCTCAGTTAGTCCTTAAACAGTGTGAGACGTGATATAATGATTCTATAATGGTTTTCTCTGAGACAGTTTGATGAGGCGTCCACACAGTCACTATACATTTGAATAATACTGACAAACACATTATTCACTCAGTTTACTTTTGTTCTTGTGATCATTGTATTTGCAGACACAAGACTATTTTAGACACACGTCAAGAAAATAAAATAAAGCAACAATAACAGAAATACTTAGTTACAAATGTTAAAAAAAATAAAAAATAAAAATGTATTTACAAAAACATTAAGTAACAAAACAATAGAACAAAAGTATAAATTCATGCACCTCTTTGATTCAGAAAAATGTATCCTAACTTATCTCCTAAATGGCTTCATAAAGGATTGTTTCTTCATATGTTCTGGGAATGAAAACCTTTAAAAAGTTTTTGAATTCAGGATGAATTTACTGTGAGAACACTTCAAAGGTCCTTGTGTTTGTCTCCAATAAGAAGAGTCTTTGGGCCAGAACTGGACTTAGAAACTGACTTAATACAAAAACTATTAGCAGCACACGGAGCTGTGAGTCAGTCAAGTGCACTCAAGCGTGGGGAAGAGTTTCAAAATAAAACACTCGGACTGACGTAAACTTCCAGAATCCATTCAAAGGTAGAGTTTCTGTGTGGACCAGTAGAAAAAATGAGCCCAGGACCAGTAGTGGGCGCCCGGGGTTGGGGAGGTGGAGGTGTGGCTTTAAACATAAATTCTAATTTGAAAATAATGTAATGGAGATTGTGACAGTGGGAATTATATCTGAAACAACAAGGAACCTCTTCATCAGTTGTGTTTAACATTTAATGAAAAAATAATATAAATATTTTATATTAAAAATAAGATGGAAGTTCTATGTGTGGACTTTAACATACATTTCGATGGACTGGGTAAACATGAGAGATAGATTTATTAATTCCATGAATAGTTGGTGTTCTCTGTGTCTGTCCCAGGGCTGAATGTGTGAGAATGGAAGCATGATGTAAAGTGCTTTGGGGGCCAGAGAAGGGGACAAAAAAAACACTGTATAAATGCACAACATTTACCATTTCTTTCCATTAAAAACTAAACCAACCAGAGTTACATCCCAAAGTACTTCTGCAACTGACAACATCTTTACAAATATTAATGAGGAAATGGTAATGAGTGGAATTTTAATGATGGATATTAGTGACCTAAAGTTAAACAGAAACAGGTCAATAAAAACCCTGAAGGCACTAAACCAAGATCTGAAAAAAACAGAAGTTTATGTTGAAGATGTAAAAGTAACATAACTTCTTCAAAGAAAAAGGAATAAAACTGTTTAAAAAACCTTTTAGTCTCAGTAACAGTGAAATCTTTTGAATATCTTCTTTTTGCTGTTGGGATAATAGTTTTAGTTTAATGGATTTAATGAAGGGCTCAGGCTCTTCATTGACCTCTGATGTTTACAGTTGTTGATAAAAGTGCTTGAACTCTTTATTAATGACTTTGTTATTTGTGATATTCTGATCAGAAATGTCATTCTTTAAACAAACTAAATGTCTTTGAGTGACACGTTTAACAATGGAAGCCTGATTTGTTAACAGAGATATCATTGAATTTATTAGAGTTGTGTTTTAAATCTTTACCTTTTTCAAAACTCTTTCCTTTTTGCAGTGTAGGCTCTCATTACTGCCCTTATATAAGCCTTAAAGGAAGCCCAAATAAAACAGATATGTGGCTTCTCTTGGGCTCCGTCTGGTCAATATTCATTTTCATAAACTCCTTAATTTGTTCTTTAACATAGTTCTCAAATTCTTTATCCATTAAATATTTCTATTCATCCTCCACATGTGAACAGGTCTTCACTTTTGGAGTCCTGCTGCAAACAACAGTAGCATGATCAGAAATCATAATATAGTTCCTTTCACATAATCTACAGTTATTAATACCACTTTGAGACACAAACACATAATCCAATCCACTAGAACTACATTGAGGGTGGGAATAAGAAGTCCAATCTTTGGACTTTGGACGTCATTTTTCCAAATATCTTCCAATGTATTGACTGAAGGCATAAAAAAACAAACAAATAAAACTGTATTAATCCATAAGTCTATAGGCCACCTGTTCAATAGAGCCTTTGTCCTTCCAAAGAAAACATTACTTCAATCATTTCTTACCGACTGCTTGGTTCAAGTTCTTTTATAGATGGATACTTTTTTTAGTTCCTGCTTGGTTTCTTCCAGTGAGGTAAAGGCACGTGTCCTGCATCCTCCACGTGCAGCTTTGTGTCTGATACAAGTCTTTATATTAATCCTCAGTGTCCAAAACTGCTTTCTGCTCATTCTCACCTGAGCAGACATGTCCGACATCACTCTAAGGTTGCACCCCTCCATTGGTCCTCAGGTCTCTCTCAAAATATCCAGCTTCTTCTGATAATGGTGTAGTTTGAAGATGATAGTGCGTGGATACTTCAAAGTACCTCAGGTCCTTCCTGATGCGTTCTTTCAAAATCATCTTCTTTCAGCTTTAAGTTCCACTTCTGCCAGGATTTTTACCAAAAAGAAAGAAAGTGTTTTGACAAATCTTTCTCATCTCCCTCTGGAACATTCAGCGACCTCAAATTATTCTGACGGAGCTTGTTTTTCACTTGATCAATGTAATCCATAGCATCTTGTAGTTTCTTTTCAAGCACAACCGTTCTGTTTTCTTGTGCCTCTGCCCAAACGCCGTAGTCATGCATTTCTGCCTTTGTGCTCTCAAATCTTGTTTCCAATACATCGACCCTCTCCACAACAGAGTTTAATAATGTATTTGTACATGTTCAGAGTTGATCAAACATCACGTCGTAATAAGGTCCAGCTGCGTCTTGCATTTTCATGTGTTTCCTCGTGTTCCTCCTCGACATAGAGCCACCGCCCTTTACTCTAGCCTTTTATTCATTTATTTATTTTCTTGTAAATAAACATCTTTAGATGGTAGACGTATTCTGAACAATTGTGGAGATTTAAGTCAAAGTTTTTAATCCAAAGTTATCAAACACCTTGAGGAGCTCTCAGCTCTTCAGACCTCTCACGTCGTTCATGCTTTTAAGCAGGTCTTAACTCAACTTTTCCTCCAGAGTAAATCCCAGCTCAGTAAAATAATGTCACAGCTGTTTGACCTGAATTGAAAGCCGATGGTCCTTTGTGCAGTCAGGCTGGTCTCTGTCTCCTCTCTGTCCTGATCCCGTCACAGAGTGGAAGCTCTGGACCGTTCTGCTTTTAACAGTGCAGCTTTGGGACTTATAGGAAATGCTTTCTTTGTGCATTTCCTCGTGCACGTCAGGTCCACTCTCCGGAGACACAGTGGGTGTTGGGATCTGGGTCACGGCACCAAATGTTAAAAGAATATTTAGTTCAGATTAATGAGAGACGATGGAGACAGCGTACAATTTAGAATGAATGTTCAGGTTTAATTCTTTCAAGAATGAAACAGAACACACACATGTAACAATGGAACAAAGGTCAATCCGGTCGATATAAAACATGACAAGTTCCCAGGTGCAGGATGTAGTCCGTGGTTAGTTCTGTCTATGTTTGGATTAACATGAAGGACATGAGCTGGACTAAGAGTAAACAGTGATTAATAACTAAAGGAAATATATATTTTCCCTAACACACAGTCTGAGCTGCTTTATATAGGTTTAAACTGATCCTGACTGACTTTAATGGCTCCTCCTCTGTTCTGCTCCACTCTCTGCTCTTTATCCACTGCTCTCTTTCTGTGTCAGACCCTGATGATGTCAGGCTGGTGGGCGGAGCCAGTCGCTGTGATGGAGACCTGCAGCTGAAACACTTGGACCAATGGAGAGATGTGTGGATGAGCCCATCTGACTGGGACCTGAAGACAGGAGCTTCTGTCTGTCGTCAATTGGACTGTGGTTCTGTGATTTCTGTTGAAGAGAGAAGAGTTTCTGGTCGTTCTGTTTGGTGGATGAGCCCCTCCTGTGTCCAGTCCACATCTTCACTGAGAGAGTGTGTGTTCTCAGATGATTCATCCTGGTCCTCCCTCTCTGTCCTCACCTGTTCAGGTAACACTGATGACACTGTGGCTTCACTTTGAGTCAGAGTCATTTTGATTTAAAAATGTTCCTTCATTCCTTCATCTTCTGACACTTATTCCCGTTGGCTGTGGGGGGGGCTGGAGCCTGTCCCAGCAGCTTTGGGCCTGAGGCGGGGTTCACTCTGGACACTGGACAGTTAGTCGCAGGGCTAACACTTAAAGACAGGGGACATTTAGATTCAGCAGTTCACCTGCACAGACATGTCTTTGAAGATTTGTCTTTAATAATTGAATTAAATATAGAAACACTTAGTTAAATATTAATATGACACTCAGTTTAGTTTAAAACAAGTGTTGGACTTTATTTAGTTTAAGTTTATTTTGCTTTTATTATTCACTGAGAATGTTATTTTCTAATTCAGTTTAGTCTCTGTTAACTGATTGTTTTCATTTGTCTCGGGCCAGCTGTCAATCATTCAGATGATTTGCATAAGTGGGTGAAGGGAGGGGGGTCTGCAGGGACCGAGGACACATGGTTTTTAGCAGGGACAGAGAGGCTGCAGGCTCAGAGGCTGTCTGTGAGTCTGTCGTCTTATTGTGGAAAGTCCTTGTCCACAAAACGCTGCAGGAATGGTTTGTGTCACTGGACTTACCTGAGGATGAGGAGGAAAAACTAAATAAAGTCCAGAAAACTCCCTGAATCTCAGCACATCTCCTCTGCGAACATGGACAAGATAGAAAAGTACAACACCAAACTCCCATTTTACAAGAACAATGTAAAGAAGGAGAAGCAGCCAAACATTTGAAAGTTTAAAGTGTAACTAAAGCCAAGAGAGAATGGGGCCAGAGATAAAACGTTAGCATTATGGCTAATTTAGGCTAATGCTCAGCAAACCTATGCATTTAGTTTGATTTAGTTTGATTTAGTGTTAATATTTACACAAAACAAAGATTTCAAGTGTCCTCTACAAAGTTAAAAAGTATTGTCTCAACAGCACCTGTTAATAATAATAATAATAATAATAATAATAATGGATTGATTTATATTGCGCTACTCCGAGACCAAGACTCAAAGTTACAGTCTGTCCATTATTGATTCATACACTCACACTGGTGATGTTTACAACTGTAGCCTGATGTCAGACTGACGTGGCAGCCATTTTGCGCCAGTACTCACCATACATTCACTCAACATTCTTACACATTCTGAAGCAAGGTGGGTTATGTCTTGCCCAAGGACAGACAGTTTTTGAATTTTGGGAGAGGAATCGAACCCACTACCTGGTTGAAGGGCGTACACTGAGCCACTGCCGCCCTGTTCACCTGTAACATCTCAACAAAGCAGTGATAAACATAGTTTCTGATGTTGTAGGTAATGCACAGGTGTGACAGGTGAGTGTTTGAGGCAGTAACACTAAACCCCTGTGTTACAGGCTCTAACACTGGTTTTGTAGTGTTACACTTATCTTCAGCTTTTGTTGAGACACTTTTAAAACAGGTTAGTTCCAGGAAAAAGAGATCAATGTTTTTATAAATAATTACATTTCATTTTTACCCTCCACTTCCACATGTGCTCCAGCTCTTTCAGCGTCTAGACACTTGTCTGCTGCAGTGTGCTCAGAAGTGAAATGTGAAATATAAAGAAGCATTTATACCTGGAGTTACACACAAACAATTGTTTTATATTTCTTTAATATTGATATATTTTTATTTACACACAACATAAATATTAAATGAAATCTAAATGTCATGATAAATTCTCACACATCATTAAAAGGCAGGTCCAAAACATTGTAAAGTGTTTAATTATATGAACGTTACATTAGTAAAATAACTTTAAACATATATAATAATATAATGTGTCGTTAGACTTGAACACTTGTGTTTGATGGACACTGTCGACATTTATCAGCTGAGCTGCTGAAATGCATGAGCCAGTGTTAAACACTGATCAGAACTTCATGAGCTGCTCCAAACCTTTAAAGAGTCTGGAGGTATTCAACAGTGTAGCAGTGTTTCTACTACATTAGTCTAAATGTAGTCAGCAATGTAAAGCTAAGGCTCAGAAACTCTAGAGCCAACTGCTGTTTTCAAAGACAGAACCTAAGAGCAGCATGTGTCCTCTTCAATACCACTGTGTCCTTGAGCAATCTAACCAGGTGTGTAACTGTGAGAAAGTGAACAGGACATTTCTTATAAAGACATGTGGGCTCTGATGTCCCTGAGTAGATAAAGGGCACCAATAAAAATGACTTCATATAAAAGTGTAGCTGGCTTCTTTTCAAGCTGTGCATCAGCCCTCATATTGAACTTCACCTTTAAAGCATTGGACATCATTCTGAGAAAGAAATTTAGGATTACTTTACCTCAGAAAAATAACCACAAGGTCAATAATCATAATTAACAGTAATGTGCAGCGTGTCTTGATTGGCTGCACAAACAAAGGGACGTCCTAAACAGCTGCTGCAGAGAGAAACCAACTCACTCATTGGTGTTTTCCTCTGATTCAGAGAAGAGCCTGTTGCTGTTATTCCTGACATCCAAGGCATGTTTTACCAGGTCTGTGGGTGATTTTCACCTGCTGGAGCAGCCGCAGTTCACCTGGAGGTGGTGCACTGACTCCTGCATCAATGCTGTGCAGAGGTTTATCTGCAGAAGAGGACCTGTGGCAAGCAGAAGGTCAGACAAATTTCATTGGTGCAAAGAAGGAGCTGAGGCAGGCTCTGGCTGCTTTAAACAAGTCTAAAATGGAAAGGACCGTTGTTCAGGAAGGAGTGAGGTGGAGTTTTAACACCCCGCTGCCTCACACCAGGGCAGAGTTTGTGAGCCTGATACGCTCAGTGAAAAGTATTCTTACCTCGGTTGTTGGACAGCAAACACTGGCTGATGAAGGCCTACAGATGCTGTTTTGTGAGGTGGAGACAATATTTAATGACAGGTCACTCACCAAATTTTCAGATGAAATGTTCTGGAAGTGCTCACTAAATCAAACCATCTTTCTTTAAAACCCATTCTGCCACTGGTCGACAGAGACATATGACATGTACATCAAGAGAAGATGGAGGCAAGTGCAGTATATTAGAGAGTTCTTCTGGAAAAGCTAAACATCAGAGATTCTGCTTGTGATCAGAGTATGTGAGCGGTGCGGAGTGGGGAGCGGAGCTAGGAGCACTGATTTTGCCAGGTGCGAGGAGCGGATTTTTAAAATGTTGAGGCTGTATTTGACGTGTCCGAGTCCACTATCGCTTACAATCACGAGCCAGTAGTCCCAGGACCAAACCACTGTCAGGAGACGGAGGGGACTCAACATGTTTCTAATCATATTTTGCATTTGTTTGCATTTATTGTTTTATTCTTTCACAAACATTTATAAAATATATATCATGTAATTAATTTATCACATGATTTTAATTATATTTACCAACCCCTGAGGTTTCCACCCGCATCTCCATTATATGATGGACGATTTTATAAGTTGGTAATCAGTACGCACAGGTAAAGACAGACAGAAAAATGGAGTTTCTGAAATATTACCGTGAAGAAGGGGTATATAAATGTATTATAAAAGGTAGTGATACATGCATCTTCTGATCAGACACTGGTGTTATTAAAAAATTAAAATTAAAAATACACTGGAGCGCAGCAAGACGTATAAGGACGGAGTGGGGAGACTGGAGGAGTACACCCAGAGCGGAGCTTGAGCGGAGTAATTATGAAATACTTTGAGCGTGGAGCAAATTCTTCCCGCCAGCACATCCTCTGCTTGTGATGCAGAAAGACAGAAATGGACTGGACAAAAGTTTCTTTCCAGGAGACATTGTTATTGGATGCCACAGCACCAAGAGGATCCTGGATGATGGGCAGAGTTTTGAGCACTACGGCCGACCAGAGGCTTGGTCCGCTCTGTGAAGGTCCAGACAAAATCAGTATCTGGAGACCTATAACCAAGCTCTGTCTCTCCTGAGGCCGACAAGACAGTGCAGCTCACTCTGTCTCTACTTGTCCTCCATGTGATTTCTTTCAGGTAACAAAGAATTGGAGATTTTGTAGCTAAGGCTATAGAGATAAAAATAGCTCCTTGTGTACCACCTTCATTTATTTGGTTTAAGATGAGGAGGAAGAAGAAGAGATTAAGTTAGGTCATTTGTCTTTGTGCATTTATAATTTATTGGTAGTGTTGCTAATTAGTTAGTCTCTGTTTACTGATTGTTTTCATTTGTCTGGGCCAGCTGTCAATCATTCAGATGATTTGCATGTCTGAAGGGAGGGCTGCAGGACCGAGGACACATGGTTTAGGCTCAGAGGCTGTCTGTGAGTCTGCTGTGATGCAAATATACAGTTAATTTATATATGACCTGCGTAAAATCTTTCTTGATGGTACCTCAGTGCCATTTGAGTTTGGCCAGTTTATCTAGTACAAATATGACAAAAATGTACCATGTCTTATTAATCCTCTGTGTCCACAGACTCTGTGTCTGTCTTTATTCAGCCTCTCTCTGTGTCCACATACTCTGTATCTGTCTTTATTCAGCCTCTCTCTGTGTCCACAGACTCTGTGTCTGTCTTTATTCAGTCTCTCTCTGTGTCCACAGACTCTGTATCTGTCTATTCAGCCTCTCTCTGTGTCCACAGACTCTGTATCTGTCTTTATTCAGCCTCTCTCTGTGTCCACATACTCTGTATCTGTCTTTATTCAGCCTCTCTGTGTCCACAGACTCTGTATCTGTCTTTATTCACTGTGTCCACAGACTCTGTGTCTGTCTTTATTCAGTCTCTCTCTGTGTCCACAGACTCTGTGAGGCTGCTCCAGGGGCCCAGGCTGTGCTGGATCACTGGAGGTCCACTGAACCAGTCCTGGACCTCAGTCTGTGAAGAGGACTTTGACCTGCAGGATGCAGAGGTGGTCTGCAGAGAGCTGGGCTGTGGGGGCTCCTTCTCTCCTCCAGGGGCGCCAAGAGGTTGGGGCTCTTCTGGGGCAGACGTTCCAGTGTGAGGGCCATGAGTCTGCTCTGATGAACTGTACCAGGTCCAGCTCAGAAAACACCTGCTCATCTGGAAAAGCTGTGAATATCCTGCTCAGGTGAGCTCTGCTCTCCTCTGTCTTTCTAAACTCTCAGATTTACATTTTATGTTTAAAATATCACAGGGTCACAACCTCAAATGAAGCTTGTGTGGATATAATATTTGACTTTATCAAACCATCACAATCAGTCCATAAACTCTAATAAACCTTTGGCTTCCGTCAGGATTCAGAAATTGGATAAAACTAAAGCCTTTCAACCATTGAACAAATAAAACTGATCCTGAACAGCTCTGTGTCAAACATGAGAATAATAATTGAGATGCCAATCAACAAACTAGCTCAGTGGACTCTAACTACATTAATCATTGTGTCCCTCCAGTGACTGTGGCTGGACATAGAGGACGTCACCCATAGCGATTTAACCTCAGGATTGACGCTCTTTCAGGCGCCATTTTTAGCCGTTATGGAAGTCGCCATGTTGATTTTATGGAGCCAGAAGTCCCAATTTGACATATGGACTGAGTTGAGTGCCCGTTGCATGGTAACCAGTGAGCCAATCAGAAGCTCGCTTGTTCGCTGATCACATGCTCGCTCCTGCAGACAGCGCAAAGCTCGACAGAGACCTGAGCTAAACTTAGCATCGCTTATTCACTGTCTCTGTGTTATCGGCGCTCTGGTGGCTGTCAGGTAAATTTATTTTACTTTACTTATCCTATGTTTGTCATCTTGTTCAAAAACACATCTACAGCTAGCAATAGTACTAAACTGCTATTATTAATAGATATCCTCAGAAATATAAACTGTATGTTGTAAAGATATATGTTGATCCTTTAGAATTATATTTTCTGTAGGAAATCTATCTTAGCATCTGTGGTTCAGGCAACTATTTTAATACATAAAATAGACACATTGCATACCTTTTAAGAAACTGGTTATTTAGAAATTGTAGTCAAAGAAGCAAGTGCTGTATTTTGAGATGGAGTAAATTTGTGTAACAGTTTTATTTTTGTTTTTCTTACCTGTGTGACAGGTCAAAGACCTCAGGATCAACCTGAAAGTTCAAGAAACCCTTCCATCTTTGCAGCACTACTTTATCATTACAATTTAAAAGAGACAAAAATGTGTTTTATGATTTCTGATTCTTTTCCACAATAACTTCAATTGCTTATGGCATGTTAAAATAATACTATAGTGATAAATGATTTAAAGTCTGTTTGCTTTCATCTACTTTCATGTTTTTTAAAAGAAAAATGAATTCACTTTTACAAGTTATTAACCTGTGCACTTAAATACAAAGTGTAATTATGTCAGATTTATGAGCTTGAAATACAGTTTAAATATGCCTTCAAACCTAGAAACACATACATAAATAAAGATTTGATTGAGTTTAAGTTTATTTAAAGAAGCTGAAGTTGTAGATGGACCAGGATGTGAAGTCAGATGTTGAGGAAGACGAGGCTGGGCTATGTCAGCTGTGCAGGAGCAGAGAGGACCGACAGAGCAGCAGACCGATAACTGGACTGGACTGGACTAGACTAGACTAGACTAGACTAGACTAGACTAGACTAGACTAGACTGGACTAGACTAGACTAGACTAGACTGTGAGGGACAGAAGCAGACAGGTAACTGTAGAGGGACAGACAGAGAACAAAGTAAAACTTATGTTTTTAAAACAAGTCTTGCTGTTGGGACCAGTCTCCTGTTCATGAGATTTACTGTTAATCACAGAACAAATGACAACATTAATCTTGGTCTTTTATTCTCCAGCTCACTGTATGTTACTGTGTGTAAGACTGTTTTTAGAAAATAGTGGACTTTGATTTGAACTGACATTTACTAAATATATACTTTAGTAAATGTGAACTGTACTGATAATGTCTGTCATGTTGAAAACCTGACATAAACATTTACCTGTCTACTGTTGTCATGATTTACAGATGACAAATGTACAAATATAAAACTAACACATCAGCCTCAGCCTGACAGCATCACCTTTAGGAAATCTGTGGAGAGAGAACAAGATCTATTTTCATAAAATAGGCATGTGTCAAATGTATTTACCAAAATGACACAACCCAGATCTTTGTAAAAGAGTACATTAAGCCCACTTCTCATTTTTGCTTTTATTATTATGATTATATTATGGCCTTTACTAGGTTTTCAAACTACACAGTAATTATTTAGTCAGAGACATTTATCCTTATCTTACTATTAAAAAAAAAAACTATAAGAGCATTATGCCTTATTCTTTCCAAAATTGAAGGTTAGATAAGATCGTATCTTTATATTATTAACCAAGTTTGGTAGTGAAGCAGTGTTGTAGGCCTTTAGCAGCCACCTTCAGCTAACAAAAGCTCAATAGTTTAGCCAACTGTATATATTCTAACAGTATTTTAACACATGCAAAAATGTACTCACCTAGAAACTGGAGCTGGTTCATTTATGCAGTTGACGATGAAAAAGTGATTTAAATCAGCTGAATTAAACCAGAACACAGCTAGTGTTAGCTTTTAGGATCTTTATTTTGATCAGTACTTACTGATACACGGTAGGACTGGACTCTTTATCAGTACATTCACTCAAGTCTGACAGCTGTTGGTGCTCCTCTGGTGTAAGTCTGGCTGGTCCAACTGCAGACTCTGTAGATGTGGACTGGACTGAGACAAGGAATGCTGGTAGTGTTAGAGAATATTTGACCTCAGACTGCAGAGACACTAGAGAAAGACAGGCAGGAGATGTTCTGGATGTCTTAGGGAGAAGTTTATTTACCATCGATACAGACAGACAGACACTAGTAAACCAGACAGACTCAGAGACATAGATACTACAATCACAGCCTTGGTGAGGAGGGCCTCATAAGCTGACCAGTACACACACCTTTTTAACAGATTGTCACAGCTTAATGTACAGCTCTTAATTATTGTTAAAGACTTTAAATAGAATGAATAATTGTCCAACAGGTAGGCTGCATGGAGCTGAACTGGCCCAGCAGGTGTAGAGATAGAGTCTCTGTGTCGAGCACAAAGATGATTGTGTAGAAATATGTACATAGGGTTAGGGTTAAAACTTACATTATTTTACAAAAAGGGCTCTAAACGTTATCAGTAACTGTTTAAAGATCCATCAAACACATTATTTGTAAAATTTATTCTAAAATTTTAGTATTTTGTTGATTTTAGTTTCATTTAAATTATGTATAAAGCAAAACTAAATAATACCATTAAATATCCAAAAGAAGTTTGAGAAGTAGTCGGTACAAACTTGAAGGAACTGAGATCTTAAAACAAAACTGTAGAATGTTGTAGATTGGAGGGTTAGGTTGGTGTGTGGAGAGAGGGTTCTACGGTGTTTGATGCAGTGATGGTGCTGGGAATGTGGATGTGACTTTTAACATTTATTTATTTAAGAAAAGAGGACAATGCATACAATTAATATTTCTTTAAGACTGCAAAATGGCTTATAATTATGCAAATTAATGGTCAAATATGTACTATTGTATTAACATTTATTGACTAAAGAAAAACTATAAAGAAGTTCGTTTAGAATCAGATATAGCAGGTCGTACTTGATTTCTTCTCATACATTCTCCAGGACAGTGCATTTTATTGAAAGCGCCATTGACTTCAATGAGTGCTTTGAATTTTTTTTCAGTAAACTGACATTGGATAACACATGCAAAAGACTCAGTCTGTGAATTTTGCAGTGGACTGACAAAAAAATTTACATGTCAGACTGACCACAATTAGACACAACCAAATTAGTACCATCCTTTGTCTGTAGATACACATTACTGTTCCATTCATACAAAGCTGAGAACTATGCCATGGACAGTGTACTTCTCTTGACAGCTTGGTGATAGTCTCCTGTCTCTCTCTATAACTCAATGGTTACTATACATGGACAGAGAGAGAGAGGTCACAATAGAGAGTTATTAAAAGTACATTAGTAAGGATCCATTTTGGTTATATAGTCCTCAGAGGACAGATGGACAAAGTGCTCCATGTTATAAGCTAGTTAACCCTTTAGAACCAATAAAATCAGTGTAGAATACTGCTAATTCTAAAAATAAAGTCAATGAACCGACAGCAGAAAAACTAGTACAATTGCAAGTATAGGCTTTGTTTTAAAGAGCACAAACCTCATTTGTGTTATAATATTACAACAATATGACACCAAACAAGATTTACTCTCATTGTTGATACTTGCCAACCTATACTACCAAATTACTCACACAAATGTCCTAAAATATATAATATTCATATTACACATGTAAATATTGTAAAGATTGGAAATTCATTAGAACATGAACATATCTACTGAATATGCTAAACAAAAATATACAGCTAAAATGCAAGCTTTTAATAAATAGCAATGATTAAAACACCAGTGTCTCACTATTTGGAGTGCAGACAGCTGTTTTACGGTAATGCAAGGAAACAGCGTAGAGTAACTGATGAATGTTCGCTTTACATTTTCAGTCTAATTTGTCATGTTAATATTCAGTTTTTTATCATAATATATATTATTCAAAATAATCAATTCAGTTAAATATCTTTAAGTTTTTCTGAGAAAAAAGCCATTATTATTAAGGGTTAACATTAGAACAGTAAAGTTGTAATTGAATAAGTTAACTTGCTAACCTAGCTTATGCTGTGTTATTTGACTTAGCTGACTTGGAGTGCAGGGACAATCTGACAGACATATAATGCACAAGATGTAGCTAACATGTTATGTTTCAATTACACTTCCATGTTTCTGCAATGTCGCCAGGTACTGTAGGCTTGATACTGTGACAGCACTAAACATGTCTGTTAATTTTGCATGTTGATAAACCTCTAGCATTTTTATTTTTTAATGATATTGCACTTTAGTTTCTCAAATCCACAGATTTATGGCTCTTAGCCACTAACTGCATCTGACAGAGGAGAGGAGGATGGCCTGTTAAGAGATGAGGCCCAGCCCAGTGTCAGTATGAAAATGAACCAATGGGCTGTCCCTGCTTTATGGGCCGGCCAACTCAAAAAAAACATATTATATGGACGCCCACCCCAGGCATTTGGTATGCCAGATTACCAGTCAGCGTGGCTGAAGCTTCTGCGTGATGATTGGAGGGTCCTAAAGACTGCATCTCCTTTGACTGACAGCGATTCTGTACTATAAGGAATCAGGATTCGCGCTCAGTCCCATCAGGATTTCTCAAGTTCAGTAAATAAAAACTGCTGCAACCTATTTCTTTGATATTTGCTTGGCCAAATTGCTTGATTTTCATCATACATATCACACAATTATACACCACATTCCTTGTTTCAGTTTTACAGAGTTTAATTTTTTTTAGAATCATTCATTCATTCATTCATTCATTCATTCATTCATATAACGTTAGTAGGCTAAAGCTGGGTGAAACTACACGATGGCAGACGGTGCTTATTGTAATCTGATTTTCGGCCATTTTGAAAGTGTTCCTACGAGGAAAAACTTAGAATTAAACAGCAGGGCAGATCAACACCTAAGATTGATTTAGTGCAAAAGAGAGGGAAAATAACAGGTCTTTTCAGCCTCCTGGTATGACAAAGTTAGCTGGCTGACTGGAAGTGCTGTGACAAAAATGTACTGCTGGCCATGCCTCTGATGAAACCATCTCACGGATGTGTTGTTTGGTCAAAGGTTTGGAGCTCTGTCTAACTTTGACAGGGCTAAATAGACAATTTTATGATGTAGGCCGAAAATGAGCTTCCCCTCTCTGACAGACCAGTAGCCGCCACTGATATTAATGAACATTAAAACAAATGTAAATATGCAGAGCTTAGCTTTAGGCTCATTTCCATCTGCAGAGCCCCTGGCAGGTAGAAGGAAGGAAGGAAGGATAGAAGAAGACTATGTGAAAATAATTATTAGGTTCGATCACAAACGAGACGCACGGAGACCGTATGGTAAATTTAGAAATGGAAGACCGGTTTAATTCTTGCAAGAATGATCCAAATCAGACACATGTACAAGGTGATTTGTTTAACATGTTTACAGCACATAGAGTTTTTATAGATGAACATTATGTCCCTCTCAGCTCCAGGCTCGTGGATGGACGTATTGAGCTGACGTGTCAGTCATAGATGTGAATAAGTTTACATGTACATGCCACTAAGTGTAGAGTGTCCTGAACAGTTTAGATGTAGTGCAAAGTCATGTCTTTGTCTTGTTTGGATTATCCTAGCCAACAGGAGATACAGCTAAAGACATTAAGTCATACTTGTGGATAAGCATCTGACCTGGAGCAGCAGTGAGAACATAATATATATATACAATTACTATGACAGACTATATACACAACACAAGTAGAGACCCCAATACAACAAAGTCAATATTAGCACAAACAATACGAGAAATGTTGTGATGACGCAAACAGAAACTGTGACCTGCACGCGTGTCTGAAGCAACATGGTGTGGACGTATTTCAGTATTTCTGAGAAAGACACACGGACGCTGGAACAGCACTTTCTACATAAAGCCTCTTTGCACAAAAGCGACTCTTGGCTGCTTATAGCGCAGACCACGAGCTCCGACATTCACTTCACACCAGTGGGTCTTAATAGAGAACATTCTCTCTCTCTTGGCCCCTTTGGAGCAGCTAACTGAGTGAGAGTTCAACTCCTCTGATGCATCTGTAGCTGACGTTATTCCTTTGATCGCAGCACTAAAGCGTCCTAAGCAAAGAGGTTGAGACGGACCACGGAGAAAACAATAAAAGTTCACTCTTAGAGTCTGTCAGCACACGTTTGACTGAGATCTATTTGGATCCTCTGCACTTCACTTGAGCCGCGTAATAAAGACCTTGGATGTGGAAATAAAGCAGCACGCACGAGAAATGATCCTGGCCGATGGATGTGGAGAACCTGCGTGGAGACGGAGACGGAGCAGCGTCCAGCACAGGAGGAGATCCTCTTCTCTGCACCAGATGAGTGACATGCATCCTCGTTGTCTGATATGTTCAGTGAAATCCTGCAAGAGAGTGCCTCAAATAATAATAATAGATAGGCTAGTCTGTTCTTATTCTACTATATTTGTGACTGTATAGATCAGATTGTCATATTTCTGCTAGATATTTTTTGAATTTGATAAAAATGTTTATTTATGCACTGGCACTATTTAAATACACTCTAAAATCTTTCTCAAATGTCAGGCACAAGCTCAAGCTCAACAGATGGTTATCTGTCTGAAGTCCTCATCCCCAGAAGTGAGAACCCTTATAACCTTATAACCTTATTTTTTATTATTATTTTTTTCTTATAGCGCTTTTCCACCTAGTAGGCACTCAAAGTGCTTATTAAATGCACTTGACCTAAATGCACTTTGTTTTTAGGAGAGAACATTTAATTTTACATTTACATTTAGTCATTTAGCAGAGGCTTTTATCCAAAGCCACTTACATTAAGGTTCCATTCAACAGTGTTACAGATGGAACACCACTGGAGCCAAGGGGGGTTAAGTGTCTTGCCCAAGGACACAACGACAGTATGACCTGTGGGGAGAACGGGAATCGAACCACCAACCGTCCGGTTAAAGGACGACCGCTCTACTACTGAGCCACTCATTATTATTTAATGTACAGATGAGATGGGTCAAATTAAACATTTTAGTTTGAATTTTATTTTAAACTGTGCAATGTGTTGCACTTTGTGCTTGGCAAATATTTGAATAATTTGTAATTGTTTTATTCTTTGAAACTTTAATATTAATTTATGCAATGCTTTGATTTTAGTTAAGTTAGTACACAGTCATAGCCATAAATGCTAATGGTTTTATGTTGAAATAATGATAGCGAGCTAACGTTGCTACGCTTTAGTGAAGAAGACAATATGGCGGACAAATACTTTGCTCTGTGGCCTGTAAAGGGAAGTGACTGAGGACAGAGCCCGCCTCTTTGGATTGTGTCGTCACTGTCAATGCCCTTATATGGACAGAAGACCGGAGCTTACTGAACAAGTCAGAAAACCAAAAAATGTCCCAAAGAAGGACTAAAGAACAAATGTCTGTGAGGGTTCTCAGTCATCCAGGTCATCTTGAAAAAAAGGTTAAAGCAAAAGCATCTGGACTCAGTTTTCAAGGTGAAGATGTTTTGTCTCTAATTCCAAGAGACTTTATAAATTCTGAGACCAACTGTAAGAGAGCTGAGCTTTTTTTTAGATATACGTCTTCACCTTGAAAACTGATCCTGATGCTTTTGCTTTAACCTTTTCTTAAAGTACAAATGTTTGAGTAAAAACACTTCAGGCCCAATATTACTAACTTAGAAAAACTGACAATAATTGGTTCCTCAAATAAAATCTGGACTCAGGTTTGAAGGTTTGGGGCTAGTGTTAAATGGATTTAGTGAAGATGGTTTAACTTGAATTATGATGTTTATAAGAAACAGAGGTAATGTTGGACATCTGTAAACAATAAGATATTTAAAAAATCTAAAAGTGATGGAGCAGCTCAAATGTGAGCAGAGACTTGTTCTGTTCAGGGTTCAGTCATTTCATTTGAATTTCTCAAACAGGAACGTTTCAAAGCAACATAAGAGCTACAGTTAATGTGTCCTGACTCAGCTCAGGGTTGGTTTCAGCAGGTTCCTGTTCTGCACAAAACCAACAATAAACAGCCAGCATCACAGCAAGGACTCAAACACAACACCCAGAGAGTAACTGATGGAAAACCTCCGAGCCACAACACATCCACACAGAAAGCACACTTTACAGCCCCGAGAGAGTCAGTGGTCACAAATGAAGCTGTCATTGTCCTGATGTGGTGAGGAAGTTCAGTCCAGACTTTGGTGAATGTGTGGACCATCATTGTTTTTAAAAGCAGGGGCTGCTAGAAGTTCCTTTGAGCCTGATCTTGTGACTCGCTGTTGTCCTGTGTTAGGTGTTGGCAGTAGAGCAGTCAGAGCTGGAGACAGCAGCTGTTTTTGAGCTCAAAGTCAAAGTTAGTGCCATTACATTGATTTCTGAAAATGTAAAGCATTGTCCTGAGACAGAGCTGTTCAATGGTGAACCCATCCAGGAAGTGTCCAGTGGGTCTTATAGGCTCTGTTGTAGAGTCGAGCCACTGGTTCTATGACATCATCAGTGAGGGACCAGACAGGAAGACAGGAAGAGATGGTCCAGAGAATCATTGCAGGTAAATTCATTTCAGAAACTGATGACGACAAATAAGGTGTGATTTAGTTCCAGACACAGTTTGTGCTGTAGTTTCTATGTGTTCTGTGAACAGTAATAGTGCTGACAGAAGGTTTAGGACAAAAGCAGATTGGTTATTGGTTTAAGAGATCTGATGAATGGATTGTATAGAGTCTTCTCTTTAGTTCTGATGTTACTGGTAGAACTGCTGTTGCTCTGTCGTTTAAATGCAAGAGGGATATTGGAGGGATTTGAGCAGTTTTCCAGAAAGAAGGGAACACAGAAAGCCTGATACAGACATTAATCAGACGATGAAACAGAGATATACAATTATCAACATGGCTCTTCAAAAAGTTCAAACATAACCTAAAAGTGTTCTCAAGAAAGAGCAGTGTTACTCGAATCATTTTACTCAAGTAGAAGTAAAAGTATTCATCCAAACACTTACTCAAGTAAGAGTAAAAACAGATTTGGTTAAAAGAAGACTTAAATACTGAGGAACTGTTTGATCGTCTGATTTATTTTTTAGAAATGATGTCATCAGACAAAAACATAAAATAATCTGTAAATTGTTATATTTCCAAAAACTAAAATAAAAAGAGTATAATAAATCGATGTTTCCAAAAGAACAAATGAAGGCAGCAGAAACCTGAAGCTTTCGAAGCGAGGCCTACAGTAGGTGTGTGTGTTGTTTTGCTCTGTGTGTGAGAGAAGCTCTGTTCATGAGGCCAGTCTTCATCCTCTTCACTTTCAACATTACACACAGTAGCCTCTGACACTTTTCATGTCTTTTCATTCCCTCACTGCTCCGTGGGAGGAGTTTGTGTTGGTCATGTGACTGCAGGGCTCCGTCTGATTGGTGAGACATGTCTCTGGCAACAATAAAGAATAGAACGTGTTGAATAAATGGTAAAAGAAAAGGAAGTGGTCGAGTGTAGCCCAATGTAACTGTGTCAAAGTAAATCTACTCAAGTCAGAGTAAAACTACTCTTAGAGTACTTTTCAAAACATTACTCAAGTAAATATAACTGGACATATTTGGACCTTTAGATTTTAGAATAATAGTCTTTCTTCTGTTTCACGTTTAACAATGGAAGCCTGATTTGTTAACAGAGTTATCATTTATTTATCAGAGTTGTGTTTTAAATCTTTACCTTTATTAAGCACATCATCCATTTTTAATATCGACTCTTGTCATTTAAATTTTTTAATTAATTAATGTATTTGATTGGGACAGTGCATGTTAATAAACATATATGAGACACAACCACATGAATGTAAACGTGACAGATTGTAGCCGTAGGTTAATTTCCATCTGTTGTCCAAACATTCTCACACCATTCACCAGAGCAACAATCACACACATTCATACACCAGAGCTGTGTCACTGGAGGCAAGGAGGGTTAAGTGTCTTGCCCAAGGACACAACGACAGAATGAACTGTGGTGAGAGAGGGAATCGAACCGCCTACCTTCCAGTTGAAGGACGACCGCTCTACCACTGAGCTACTGCGCCACTTCTTTTTTTTTTCAAAACTCTTTCCTTTTTGCAGTGTAGTCTCTCATTACTGCCCTTATATAAGCCTTAAAGGAAGCCCATATAAAACAGATATGTGGCTTCTCTTGGGCTCCGTCTGGTCAATATTCGTTTTCATAAACTCCTTAATTTGTTCTTTAACATAGTTCTCAAATTCTTTATCCATTAAATATTTCTATTCATCCTCCACATGTGAACAGGTCTTCACTTTTGGAGTCCTGCTGCAAACAACAGTAGCATGATCAGAAATCATAATATTGTTCCTTTCACATGATCTACCTTTCACATTAATACCACTTTGAGACACAAACACATAATCCAATCCACTAGAACTACATTGAGGGTGGGAATATTTTCTTGTAAATATACGGATCTCTTTAGATGGTAGACGTATTCTGAAAAATTGTGGAAATTTAAGTCAAAGTTTTTAATCCAAAGTTATCCGACGCCTTGAGGAGCTCTCAGCTCTTCAGACCTCTCACGTCGTTCATGCTTTTAAGCAGGTCTTAACTCAACTTTTCCTCCAGAGTAAATCCCAGCTCAGTAAAATAATGTCACAGCTGTTTGACCTGAATTGAAAGCCGATGGTCCTTTGTGCAGTCAGGCTGGTCTCTGTCTCCTCTCTGTCCTGATCCCGTCACAGAGTGGAAGCTCTGGACCGTTCTGCTTTTAACAGTGCAGCTTCGGGACTTAGAGGAAATGCTTTCTTTGTGCATTTCCTCGTGCACGTCAGGTCCACTCTCCGACGGAGACACAGTGGGTGTTGGGATCTGGATCACGGCACCAAATGTTAAAATATATTTAGTTCAGATTAATGACAGACGATGGAGACAGCGTACAATTTAGAATGAATGTTCAGGTTTAATTCTTTCAAGAATGAAACAGAACACACACATGTAACAATGGAACAGGATAAGGTTTGCTTCCAAAGGTCAATCCGGTCGATATAAAACATGACACGTTCCCAGGTGCAGGATGTAGTCCGTGGTTAGTTCTGTCTATGTTTGGATTAACATGAAGGACATGAGCTGGACTAAGAGTAAACAGTGATTAATAACTAAAGGAAATATATATTTTCCCTAACACACAGTCTGAGCTGCTTTATATAGGTTTAAACTGATCCTGACTGACTTTAATGGCTCCTCCTCTTTTCTGCTCCACTCTCTCTGCTCTTTTATCCACTGCTCTCTTTCTGTGTCAGACCCTGATGATGTCAGGCTGGTGGGCGGAGCCAGTCGCTGTGATGGAGACCTGCAGCTGAAACTCTTGGACCAATGGAAAGATGTGCGGATGAGCACATATGAGTGGAACCTGAAGACAGGAGCTTCTGTCTGTCGTCGATTGGACTGTGGTTCTGTGATTTCTGTTGAACACAGAAGAGTTTCTGATCGTTATGTTTGGTTTATGAGCTCCTCCTGTGTCCAGTCCACATCTTCACTGAGAGAGTGTGTGAGCTCAGATGATTCATCCAGCTCCTCCCTCTCTGTCCTCACCTGTTCAGGTAACACTGATGACACCGGGGCTTCACTTTGAGTCAGAGTCATTTTGATTTAAAAATGTTCCCTTCATTCCTTCATCTTCTGACACTTATTCCCGTTGGCTGTGGGGGGGCTGGAGCCTGTCCCAGCAGCTTTGGGCCTGAGGCGGGGTTCACTCTGGACACTGGACAGTTAGTCGCAGGGCTAACACTTAAAGACAGGGGACATTTAGATTCAGCAGTTCACCTGCACAGACATGTCTTTGAAGATTTGTCTTTAATAATTGAATTAAATATATAAACACTTAGTTAAATATTAATATGACACTCAGTTTAGTTTAAAACAAGTTTTGGACTTTATTTGGTTTAAGTTTATTTTGCTTTTATTATTCACTGCTAATGTTATTTTCTAATTCAGTTTAGTCTCTGTTTACTGATTGTTTTCATTTGTCTCGGCCAGCTGTCAATCATTCAGATGATTTGCATAAGTGGGTGAAGGGAGGGGGGTCTGCAGGGACCGAGGACACATGGTTTTTAGCAGGGACAGAGAGGCTGCAGGCTCAGAGGCTGTCTGTGAGTCTGTCGTCTTATTGTGGAAAGTCCTTGTCCACAAAACGCTGCAGGAATGGTTTGTGTCACTGGACTTACCTGAGGATGAGGAGGAAAAACTAAACAAAGTCCAGAGAAAACTCCCTGAATCTCAGCACATCTCCTCTGCGAACATGGACAAGATAGAAAAGTACAACACCAAACTCCCATTTTACAAGAACAATGTAAAGAAGGAGAAGCAGCCAAACATTTGAAAGTTTAAAGTGTAACTAAAGCCAAGAGAGAATGGGGCCAGAGATAAAAGGTTAGCATTAGATTAGATTAGATTAGATTCAACTTTATTGTCATTACACAAGTACAGGTACAAGGCAACGAAATGCAGTTTAGGTCTAACCAGAAGTGCAATAGCAGTAAAGTGCAGGATATATACAATGGTTGCGTACGTGCAGGATATGGAGATGTACAGTATTTACAGGTAATATGTACAATGAATATAAATATACAGATGGTTATTACTATAAAAGGTGAGTGTGTGCCATAAATATAATTACAGGTGTCTCTTCTCTATAAACAGCATTTACAGGTGAATATGTACTCTAAATGTAATGTAATACACAGCGTCACACACGCACACATACACACACTCACTCACATACACACACACATACACACACAACCATACACACATACACACACAACCATACACACATACACCCAGGGGAATTAGACCGGGAGAGCTATACACACACTCACTCACACACACACATACACACACGAACACACACTCACACACACATACATACACACACTCACATACACACCACCATACACACATACTCACAGGAATTAAACCGGGAGAGCTATACACACAGACACTCACATACACACATACACATACGCTCGCATACACACTCACATGCACACATACTCACGCATACACACATACACACACTCACTCACATGCACACGTACACTCACACACACTCACATACACGCACTCACACACAAGCACACACACACACACACACACACATTCACACATACACACACACTCACATACACACATACATACTCACACATACACACACATACACACACACACATATACACACACACCCACGCACACACACACAAACAAACATACACACACACACACACACACACACACACATGTGATATACAGATGTCTCTGACTATGAACAGAGTTTTACAGGTAGGTGTATACAATTGTATGTTAGCTTAAGGTAAGCAGTAGATTTAAGGTAGTGCAAACAGTGAAATGTAAACAGTTGGTAGCAAAGGTGCAGTAGTGCAGGGATGGTGGGATGGTGGGGATGAGAGGAGAGTCTGTGAGGGAGTGGGATGGTGGTGCGGTAGAAGAGTCTATGAGGGTAGTGGGATGGTGGGGGTGAGAGGAGAGTCTGTGAGGGGAGTGGCATGGTGGAGGGTGAGAGAGGAGTCTGTGAGAGGTGTGGGGTCAGCAAGGGTTAGAGTTCAGTAAAGACACAGCTCTGGGAAGAAACTGTTCTTTAGTCTGCTGGTTCTAGTCCGGAGGCTCCTGAAACGCCTGCCGGAGGAGGAGGAGGAGAACAGTCTGTGGGCTGGGTGGGAGGAGTCCTTAAGGATGCTGCGAGCTCGGCGCAGACAGCGCTTCCTCTGGATGTTTTCGATGGCAGGAAGTGGAGTCCTGTGATGCGTTGGGCAGTTTTCACCACCGCTGCAATGCCTTGCGCTCTGCGACAGAGCAGCACCCATACCACACTGTGACACAGTTCGCCAGGATGCTTTCTATCGCGCAGCGTAGAAGTTCACCAGGATGGCCGAGGAGAGCTGGTTCTTCCTCAGTGTCCTCAGGAAGAAGAGGCGCTGGTGAGCCTTCTTGACCAGGCTGGAGGTGTTGGTTGTCCAGGTCATGTCAGCCGAGATGTGGATCCCCAGGAACTTGAAGCTGGAGACACGCTCAACGTCCATTCCATTGATGTGGATGGTGTCGTGTGTGCCTCTAGACTCTTTCCTGAAGTCCACGATGAGCTCCTTCGTTTTGGTGGTGTTGAGGAGCAGGTTATTTTCGTTGCACCATGTGGACAGGTGCTGGATCTCTTCCTGTAGGCAGTCTCATCGTTGTTGCTGATGAGACCAATCACTGTCGTGTTGTCTGCAAACTTGACGATGGCGTTGGATCCAAACACAGGCTTGCAGTCAGAGGTGAAGAGGAGTAGAGAAATGGGCTTAGCACACAGCCCTGTGGTACACCAGTGTTAAGTGTGATGGATGTGGAGCAGGTGGATCCAGATCGGACATTCTGGGGTCTGTTGGTCAGGAAGTCCAGAATCCAGTTGCAGAGTGAGGTATTGATGCCCAAGTCTTCAAGTTTGGCTATTAACTTGGTCGGGATGATAGTGTTGAATGCTGAGCTGAAGTCAACAAACAGCATACGTGCATAAGAGTTCTTATTGTCCAGGTGGGTGAGCACAGAGTGCAGTGCCATAGCAACTGCATCCTCTGTGCTCCTATTCTGCTTGTAAGCAAACTGATGCGGGTCCAATGTGGGTGGTATGGAGTCTTTTAGGTGTTCCAGGATCAGCCGCTCAAAGCACTTCATGATGATGGGTGTGAGTGCTACAGGGCGGTAGTCGTTGGGGCACCTTGGACTAGAGTGTTTTGGCACTGGCACAATGGAAGTGCATTTGAAGCATGTTGGTACAGCTGCTTGGGCAAGAGACAGGTTGAAAATGTCTGTAAAAACCCCAGCGAGCTGCTCCGCACATGCCCTGAGAACACGACCAGGGATGTTGTCTGGTCCAGCAGCCTTGTGTGTGCTGATCCGGCTCAGTGCCTTGCAGACATCAGTGGATGAGAGTGTTAGTATTATGGCTAATTTAGGCTAATGCTCAGCAAACCTATGCATTTAGTTTGATTTAGTTTGATTTAGTGTTAATATTTACACAAAACAAAGATTTCAAGTGTCCCTCTACAACAGTTAAAAAACTATTGTCTCAACAGCACCTGTTCACCTGTAACATCTCAACAAAGCAGTGATAAACAGAGTTTCTGATGTTGTAGGTAATGCACAGGTGTGACAGGTGAGTGCTTTGAGGCAGTAACACTAAACCCCTGTGTTACAGGCTCTAACACTTGTTTTGTAGTGTTACACTTATCTTCAGCTTTTTGTTGAGACACTTTTAAAACAGGTTAGTTCAGGAAAAAGAGATCAATGTTTTTATAAATAATTACATTTCATTTTTTACCCTCCACTTCCACATGTGCTCCAGCTCTTTCAGCGTTCTAGACACTTGTCTGCTGCAGTGTGCTCAGAAGTGTGAAATGTGAAATATAAAGAAGCATTTATACCTGGAGTTACACACAAACAATTGTTTTTATATTTCTTTAATATTGATATATTTTTATTTACACACAACATAAATATTAAATGAAATCTAAATGTCTTGATAAATTCTCACACATCATTAAAAGGCAGGTCCAAAACATTGTAAAGTGTTTAATTATATGAACGTTACATTAGTAAAATAACTTTAAACATATATAATAATATAATGTGTGGGACGTTAGGACTTGAACACTTGTGTTTGATGGACACTGTCGACTGCACTTATCGGGAGCTGAGCTGCTGAAATGCATGAGCCAGTGTTAAACACTGATCAGAACTTCATGAGCTGCTCCAAACCTTTAAAGAGTCTGGAGTGTATTCAACAGTGTAGCAGTGTTTCTACTACATTAGTCTAAATGTAGTCAGCAATGTAAAGCTAAGGCTCAGAAACTCTAGAGCCAACTGCTGTTTTCAAAGACAGAACCTAAGAGCAGCATTTGTCCCTCTTCAATACCACTGTGTCCTTGAGCAAAACCCTTAACCAGGTGTGTAACTGTGAGAAAGTGAACAGGACATTTCTTATAAAGACAAGTGGGCTCTGATGTCCCTGAGTAGATAAAGGGCACCAATAAAAATGACTTCATATAAAAGTGTAGCTGGCTTCTTTTCAAGCTGTGCATCAGCCCTCATATTGAACTTCACCTTTAAAGCATTGGACATCATTCTGAGAAAGAAATTTAGGATTACTTTACCTCAGAAAAATAACCACATAAGGTCAATAATCATAATTAACAGTAATGTGCAGCGTGTCTTGATTGTGGCTGCACAAACAAAGGGACTTTACTAAACAGCTGCTGCAGAGCCCAGACTTAACCAACTCACTCATTGGTGTTTTCCTCTGATTCAGAGAAGAGCCTGTTGCTGTTATTCCTGACATCCAAGGCATGTTTTACCAGGTCTGTGGGTGATTTTCACCTGCTGGAGCAGCCGTGCAGTTCACCTGGAGGTGGTGCACAACACTGACTCCTGCATCAATGCTGTGCAGAGGTTTATCTGCAGAAGAGGACCTGTGGCAAGCAGAAGGTCAGACAATGGCACAAATTTCATTGGTGCAAAGAAGAAGCTGAGGCAGGCTCTGGCTGCTTTAAACCAGTCTAAAATGGAAAGGACCGTTGTTCAGGAAGGAGTGAGGTGGAGTTTTAACACCCCCGCTGCCTCACACCAGGGCAGAGTTTGTGAACGTCTGATACGCTCAGTGAAAAGTATTCTTACCTCGGTTGTTGGACAGCAAACACTGGACGATGAAGGCCTGCAGATGCTGTTTTGTGAGGTGGAGACAATATTTAATGACAGGTCACTCACCAAATTTTCAGACGACCCCAATGTTCTGGAAGTGCTCACTCTGAATCAAACCATCTTCTCTTTTTTAAAACCCATTCTGCCACTGGTCGATTAGAGACATATGACATGTACATCAAGAGAAGGTGGAGGCAAGTGCAGTATATTAGAGAGTTCTTCTGGAAAAGCTAAACATCAGAGATTCTGCTTGTGATCAGAGTATGTGAGCGGTGCGGAGTGGGAGCGGAGCTAGGAGCGGAGTTGTGTGATTTTGCCAGGTGCGAGGAGCGGATTTTTAAAATGTTGGAGCGTTGTGATTTTCTCCCGCTCCGAAACGCTCCACTATCGCTCAATTACCAATCACGAGCCAGGAGTCCCAGGACCAAACCACTGTCGGGAGACGGAGGGGGACTCAACATGTTTCTAATCATATTTTGCATTTGTTTGCATTTGTATTGTTTTATTCGTACTTTCACAAACATTTATATAAAGTGTATATATCATGTAATTAATTTATCACATGATTTTAATTATATTTTTACCGACCCCCCCGAGGTTTCCACCCGTGCATCTTCATTATATGATGGACGATTTTATAAGTTGGTAATAAGCAGTACGCACAGGTAAAGACAGACAGAAAAATGGAGTTTCTGAAATATTACCGTGAAGAAGGGGAAAAAATATATAAATGTATTATAAAAGGTAGTGATACATGCATCTTCTGATCAGACACTGGTGTTATTAAAAAATAAATAAATAAATAAAAATACCCTGGAGCGAAACGGGCGGCGATAAGGACGGAGTGGGGGAGGGAGCGAGGAGCGGAAAATTGTACACCCAGAGCGGAGCTTGAGCGAAGTAATTATGAAATACTTTGAGCGTGGAGCGCAAATTCTTCCCGCTCAGCTCCACTCACATACTCTGCTTGTGATGCAAGAAAGACAGAAATGGACTGGACAAAAGTTTCTTTCCAGGAGACATTGTTGTAATTTCTGATGCCACAGCACCAAGAGGATCCTGGATGATGGGCAGAGTTTTGAGCACTACGGCCGACTCCAGAGGCTTGGTCCGCTCTGTGAAGGTCCAGACAAAAATCAGTATCTTGGAGAGACCTATAACCAAGCTCTGTCTCCTCCTGGAGGCCGTCACAAGACAGTGCAGCTCACTCTGTCTCTACTTCTGTCCTCCATCCGTCTGATTTCTTTCAGGTCCAAGAAGAAAGAAGAATTGGAGATTTTGTAGCTAAGGCTAAAGAGATAAAAATAGCTCCTTGTAGGTACCACCTTCATTTATTTGGTTTAAGATGAGGAGGAAGAAGAAGAGGTTAAGTTAGGTCATTTGTCTTTGTTTTGCATTTATAATTTATTGGTAGTGTTGTTTTCTATATTAGTTAGTCTCTGTTTACTGATTGTTTTCATTTGTCTCGGGCCAGCTGTCAATCATTCAGATGATTTGCATAAGTCGGTGAAGGGAGGGGGGTTTGCAGGGACCGAGGACACATGGTTTTTAGGCTCAGAGGCTGTCTGTGAGTCTGCTGTGATGCGTAAATATACAGACATTAATTTATATATGACCTGCGTAAAATCTGTCTTGATGGTACCTCAGTTGTCATTTGAGTTTGGTTTTCCAGTTTATCTTTTAGTACAAATATGTACAAAAATGTACCATGTCTTATTAATCCTCTCTCTGTGTCCACAGACTCTTTGTCTGTCTTTATTCAGCCTCTCTCTGTGTCCACATACTCTGTGTGTGTCTTTATTCAGCCTCTCTCTGTGTCCACAGACTCTGTGTCTGTATTTATTCAGTCTCTCTCTGTGTCCACAGACTCTGTGTGTGTCTTTATTCAGCCTCTCTCTGTGTCCACAGACTCTGTGTCTGTATTTATTCAGTCTCTCTCTGTGTCCACAGACTCTGTATCTGTCTTTATTCAGCCTCTCTCTGTGTCCACAGACTCTGTGTCTGTCTTTATTCAGTCTCTCTCTGTGTCCACAGACTCTGTGAGGCTGCTCCAGGGGCCCAGGCTGTGCTCAGGATCACTGGAGGTCCACTGGAACCAGTCCTGGACCTCAGTCTGTGAAGAGGACTTTGACCTGCAGGATGCAGAGGTGGTCTGCAGAGAGCTGGGCTGTGGGGCTCCTTCTCTCCTCCAGGGGGCGCTCTATGGAGAGGTTGGGGCTCTTCTGGGGCAGACGTTCCAGTGTGAGGGCCATGAGTCTGCTCTGATGAACTGTACCAGGTCCAGCTCAGAAAACACCTGCTCATCTGGAAAAGCTGTGAACATCACCTGCTCAGGTGAGCTCTGCTCTCCTCTGTCTTTCTAAACTCTCAGATTTACATTTTATGTTTAAAATATCACAGGGTCACAACCTCAAATGAAGCTTGTGTGGATATAATATTTCTGACTTTATCAAAACCATCACAATCAGTCCATAAACTCTAATAAACCTTTTGGCTTCCGTCAGGATTCATAGAAATTGGATAAAAACTAAAGCCTTTCAACCATTGAACAAATAAAACTGATCCTGGAACAGCTCTGTGTCAAACATGTGAGAATAATAATTGAGATGCCAATCAACAAACTAGCTCTAGTGGACTCTAACTACATTAATCATTGTGTCCCGTCCAGTGACTGTAAAGGGGCTGGACATAAGGAGTGTGACGTCACCCATAGCGTTACGAACCTCAGGATTGACGCTCTTTCAGGCGCCATTTTTAGCCGTTATGGAAGTCGCCATGTTGATTTTATGGAGCCAGAAGTCCCAATTTAGACATATGGACTGAGTTGAGTGCCCGTTTGCATGGTAACCAGTGAGCCAATCAGAAGCTCGCTTGTTCGTTGATCACGTGCTCGCTCCTGCAGACAGCGGCAAAGCTCCGACAGAGACCTGAGCTAAACTTAGCATCGCTGCTACTTCACTGTCTCTGTGTTATCGGCGCCCTCTGGTGGCTGCTCTACTTCAGGTAAATTTACTTTACTTTACTTATCACTATGTTTGTCATTAGGGATGGGCATTCGATTAAATTTTCTTAGTCGATCGTCGGGAGAATTAACGATCGACTATCGATTAATCATTAATATTTTTATAGCTAATATAATTAATTGTTAAATTTTTATAATTCAAAAATGGTCAGCTGTATGCCCGCCTGGCAGGCTTTCTGTGAGCAGGATCGCTGAGTTCATTTGCCAGTCATCACTGATATAGTGGCAGGTTATGGTGATGTAGCTCTCAGCTGTTAAAGCGGTCCAGCAGTCTGTAGTTAGAGCAACTCTCTCAGCTTTGCTCAGTTCTTTTAACAGCTGCTGCTTTCGTTCTTCGTAGTGAGTTTCTACCAATCTGGTGATGGTACGTCGTGATGGAATTTGATATGCTGGTTCCAATAAATGTATCAGTTCTTGAAAACCATTGCCCTCAACAATACAATACTCCCTTGGGTAATTTTCTCTGCTCGTTGTGCATCACAGCTCCGAGTCCGTGCTAACGCCGACTTGATGCTAGGTTGAGACTGAGAGCAGGATGCACCGCCACCGACATTAACAAATGACGGATGCACTTTGTTTAAGTGGTACATCATTTGAGTCGTGGCCGTGTTGTACTTATACACGGCATCGCAATCTTTGCAGTGAACTGTTTCGTTTTTTAACTCAAAATGGTCCCACGCCACACTTCGCCGTGACCTCTTCATGATTATTCTTTTGAAATCAAAACGGAAGATCACAGATAACCACGTAGGGTGTCAAATATTGCACCCTGGTGGTAAAATATTTAATTGCTGCCACACAGTGAAATTCATTTAATTAATTCAAGACTCACACTACGCAACGCAGCCTGCATTAGATAAAAAAATGCATTCGATTAATCGATAACAAATTAACGTGATCGAAGAAATTCTTAACGATCGATTATCGATCGTCGATTAATCATGCCCATCCCTATTTGTCATCTTTGTTCAAAAACACATCTACAGCTAGCAATAGTACTAAACTGCCATATTATTAATAGATATCCTCGTAAATATAAACTGTATGTTGTAAAGATATATAAAGTTGATCCTTTAGAATTATATTTTCTGTAGGAAATCTATCTTAGCATCTGTGGTTACGTTTTTTTCAACTTATTTTAATACATAAAATAGACACATTGCATACCTTTTTAAGAAACTGGTTATTTAGAAATTGTAGTCAAAGAAGCAAGTGCTGTATTTTTGAGATGGAGTAAATTTGTGTAACCCAGTTTTATTTTTTGTTTTTCAGTTTTCTTACCCGTGCAGCTGCAGGTCAAAGACCTCAGGATCAACCTGAAAGTTCAAGAAACCCTTCCATCTTTGCAGCACTACTTTATCATTACAATTTAAAAAGAGACAAAAAAATGTGTTTTATGATTTCTGATTCTTTTCCACAATAACTTCAATTGCTTATGGCATGTTAAAATAATACTATAGTGATAAATGATTTAAAGTCTGTTTGCTTTCATCTACTTTCATGTTTTTTAAAGGTTTCTTTAAAAATGAATAAAAACACTTTTTACAAGTTATTAACTCTGTGCACTTAAATACAAAGTGTAATTATGTCAGATTTATGAGCTTGAAATACAGTTTAAATATGCCTTCAAACCTAGAAACACATACATAAATAAAGATTTGATTGAGTTTAAGTTTATTTAAAAGAAGCTGAAGTTGTAGATGGACCAGGATGTGAAGTCAGATGAAGTTGAGGAAGAGGAGGCTGGGCTATGTCAGCTGTGCAGGAGCAGAGAGGACCGACAGAGCAGCTGACCGATAACTGGACTGGACTGGACTGGACTAGACTAGACTAGACTGGACTAGACTAGACTAGACTAGACTGGGGAGGGCCGACAGAAGCAGACAGGTAACTGTAGAGGGACAGACAGAGAACAAAGTAAAAACTTATGTTTAAAACAAGTCTTGCTGTTGGGACCAGTCTCCTCTGTTCATGAGATTTACTGTTAATCACAGAACAAATGACAACATTAATCTTGGTCTTTTATTCTCCAGCTCACTGTATGTTACTGTGTGTGTAAGACTGTTTTTAGAAAATAGTGGACTTTGATTTGAACTGACATTTGCCTAAATATAATACTTTAGTAAATGTGAACTGTACTGGGTTAGAGGTAATGTCTGTCATGTTGAAAACCTGACATAAACATTTACCTGTCTACTGTTGTCATGATTTACAGATGACAAATGTACAAATATAAAACTAACACATCAGCCTCAGCCTGACAGCATCACCTTTAGGAAATCTGTGGAGAGAGAACAAGATCTATTTTCATAAAATAGGCATGTGTCAAATGTATTTACCAAAATGACACAACCCAGATCTTTGTAAAAGAGTACATTAAGCCCACTTCTCATTTTTGCTTTTATTATTATGATTATATTATGGCCTTTACTAGGTTTTCAAACTACACAGTAATTATTTAGTCAGAGACATTTATCCTTATCTTACTATTAAAAAAAAAACTATAAGAGCATTATGCCTTATTCTTTCCAAAATTGAAGGTTAGATAAGATCGTATCTTTCTATTATTAACCAAGTTTGGTCCAGTGAAGCAGTAGTTAAGTTAGGCCTTTAGCAGCCACCTTCGGGTCAGCTAACAAAAGCTCAATAGTTTAGCCAACTGTATATATTCTGAACAGTATTTTAACACATGCAAAAATGTACTCACCTAGAAACTGGAGCGTGGTTCATTTAGTGCAGTTGGACGATGAAAAAGTGATTTAAATCAGCTGAACTAAACCAAACACAGCTAGTGTTAGCTTTTATCTGGATCTTTATTTTGGCCCATCAGTACCCCCAGACTTACTGATAAGCACGCTCTTATTGGCGGACTGGACTCTTTATCCCACAGTACATTCACTCACCAGTCTGACAGCGTCGTTGGTGCTCCTCTGGTGTAAGTCTGGCTCGGTCCATCTGCATAGACTCCTCTGTAGAGGGTGGTGTTGTTAATGGCAGAGTGAGGAGTTAAGGAATGCTAGGTAGTGTTAGAGAATATTTGAGTTGCCCTCAGAGCTGCAGAGAGTCACACGAGAGAAAAGACAGGCAGGAGATGTTCTGGATGTCTTAGGCAGGAGAAGTTTATTTACCATCGATACAGGACCTGGAGACAGGACACTAAACACAGTGGAGCATTAAATAACCAGTGTATGCTTCTAGAATAGCACTAACCTATGTAGACTTGTCCTGTGTCATTGAGCAGGTGATGTTTTAAACCTTGCAGTTGTTTAAGCTAAACCGAGACAGAGCTCAGAGACATTGTAGAACTCTCTAACAAGTAAATCATTTGTGTGTAAATATGTTCTGGTGAATTTTGAGGTAATGTTAGGAAATAAGTGTGTGCATTTATTGATTTATTTCAAAGGCAAGCATATTTATGGTTTATTTAATACATTTTGTAAATTTACTTAGTCAAAGGGCTATTTATTATTGCTCTAACTGCTCACGAGGCTGTGTCTATATATATATGCTTGTCGCGGTGTCAGTTATCATTTGTGATCAGTCAGGACAGGTATGCCTTGCCTTGTCGTTCAAACTATCGTTCACTATCTTTCAAACTATCTTTCATGTAATTTATCTAGCATTCATAGTCATAAAATGAGCTAAATCTAGTGTTAACAGAACCGTTAGGTTTGGTTCGCGATGAGTGGCTATATGTTTAAATGTGTGAAAAATAAAGCTTAGCGACTCGAGTTGTGCCCGCCGTACTTGTCCTGAGACCCTTCCAGTGGGGAGCTTACTAAGTTAAAAGTAGATAGCTTAGGAGACACTGGACAGTTGTAAACCGCCGTCGGAGCCGTGCTCGGAGAACACACGGACGAGCGGAGGAGAACAGCGCGAGAACCAGCGCCGAGGCTGAAGACCGGAGTCTGGATAACGGCTGTCAACGGCACCACTACTGCGAAGGGCGGGACCGTTAAAGGGCTGATTAACGTCCACAACCGTGAGTAAAATTGTGTGGATAATAATAACAGCAGCGGGGTTAAAAAGGAAAAGTGACTCTGTAAACAACGCTACAACCCGCCATAACAGCTGATAAATCTTTAGAACGTATTCTCTGAAAGAGTTTAAAGTCAAACTTTGTTGAGCAAAGATTTTGGAAGCTTCTCTTTGCTGAAGGGTGATTTTAGTGGTTTTGTTCACTGAAAATAAAGAAGAAAAATGGCAGATGACAAACCAGACTTAGAGAGTTTAAAGCGGAGGCGCTCAAATACTCAACGAAGCTTTACAACGCGCATAAACCGCCTAGACGTCAGTGCTGGCCGTTACGTGAAATTGAGTTATCAGAAGAATTAGCAAGATTAAAGGATGATTATAACAAACTCCTTGATGTCAGTAATGAGTATATTGATGCACAGACCCAGATAGACCCTACAGGTGATAACAGTGAGTTACAGGAAGCCCTGGCGAGGAGGGATGCTAGTGAGCAAAAGTACAGAGAGACTGAAGGTGAGATTATGAACATGCTCTGGACCAAGTATGCAGAGCCTGACATAGACGCTCTCATAAACCAGTTTAAGTCTGCTTTTGATCAGGCTGAGTCACTTGGGGAAAATAAAGCAGTGCCTTGGGCGCAGCAAAAAGTTATGAATGGTAAACTGGACAGAAAACTCCATGAACTCAGAGAGGCTATGTACACTTGGAGAGATTATAGGCCACATGGAAAAGACAAATGGAGGCTCCTTTTATCATTGAGAGAGGATAAGGAGCAACTGGTGGATGGGTGGACATACCAAATTGAAAATGAAGCTATGGAGGAGCAGTACAAAACTAAAAGACCATAAGGGCAGAGGTGAAGACAAAGGGCGAAGAAGTGGGAGGTGCTGGCGTAGCCAGTGAGCACGTCCACGACCGTTATCGACAGCCTTACAGCTGCAGATAATAACACTTTTACTCAGCTAGAACCCTTTGTTATTGCTGCTACCCCACCTGTTACTACTCATCCTACTGTTGTCAATCCGCCCATTAATGGGCAGGCAACTGTTGCGAACCCTCCTTCATTCATGAGTACAGATAGAGCGGGTATTTCAACCTGTGCTACTCAGGGTTCTATTATCAGTGGTGGGTTTCGGCGGGTATGTAGTAGCTGCCGTGAACAGTAACCCCCAACAGATGTCACAGTACACTCTGCAGTCAAGACGGTCCGATAGTGGACTTGGTGTCAGTTTTGCCTCACAGCCAACCCCTGCTAGTATGTCACAATTGTTGAGTGGTCATGCTGCTCCGCCAGTTAACCTCAGCATGGGACAAAGTAGTAACATACCACAGAACAGCTCTGGTTCGTACGCTGGGGGAGACAACAGCACTCAATGGGCCCGACCAAAAATAAGACTCACACCCATAAGTTTACCTAAGTTCTCCGGGGAGAGAAGGGACTATTGGCGCTGGAAGGCTGAATGGGAGAATATCCAGGCACAAGCGGAACCTACGGGGTCGAGAGAATGTAAGAAACTCCATTTACTGGACAGTATAGGTGAGTCTTTGAAAAGTGAACTCAGGCTGTTGCGCTGCAGGGATGCAAACAATATCTTCAGAGAATTAGAGAACCGTTATGGTGACAAAGCACAAACGGCAGAAGAGATTGTGTTGGAACTTCAATCACGACCTGCTGTAAAGAACCACCAACGCGAGAAACACTAGAATTAATTCTAGCTGTGGAGAGAGCAGTATTAGACCTCACAGACCTGGGGTGCGAAGATGCTGTACGAAATCAGCTAGTAATTCGGTCTTTAGAGAGTAAACTCCCTGACGTTATGAAAAGGGAGTGGCTCATCTGTGTAAGGAACCCTGTTAACGATGTCCACCCTGGAAACCGTTTCGAAAGATTCTTACTATTCCTGGAAGACCAAAAGTCACTACTAGTAAGGTTGGAGCAGTTGCTGCCTAGCAAGGCATGGCCTGCTAATGCTCCCGAGACCAAGTCACCGGGAGAAACCAAGTGACAGATGGAAAGAGAAGAAATCGTTTACTAAGGCTACAGCGAGTGAAGTCAAAGGACACTCAAAGCAGTTACCATGTACTGTGTGGAGATGAAGAACATGGAGGCAAACTGTTTCGCTGTAAAAGTTTCAGAAAAGCCAGTCTGTCGGAAAAGAAAGTGCAAGTGAAAAGGGTAAAAGCATGTTTAAAGTGCTTGGACGTTCACGGGGTTGAGAGTGGCTGCACTCCGAAGTTCCTCTGTCGTAAGGAAGAGTGTAAAAAAGGCGACATTCCAGCGGACCACCACTATTTCCTCTGCCCTAAAGAATCAGAAAAGAAGAATGCTGCTAAAAAAGAAAACAAAGTAGAAGAAAAAAGGGGACATTGTGGCCCGACAGAAGAGCAAGAAGCTGTGTTCGCCGAGTTGGGACTGACTCCCCACCAGTTGGAGGCTGTCCGCAAAGCCTGCACTAACAAGGCAACGTCAACAGTGTGTTCTGGCAAGAGTCTGATAAAACAAAGTGGCTTGAAAGAACATCCTGTCCTCATGATGCTCGTACCAGTGACAACAAAGAGGGGAGACTGCCTTGGTGCTTTGGTCGATCTTGCTTCTGACACAAATTATATTACACACCGAGCTGCAGAAAGGCTCGGACTGACCGGCGAACCAATCTCCCTTGTCGTGTATGGTGTTGGCACGATGAAAGTGAAAATTTATACAAAACGGTATCTTGTGACAATAAAAGTGTGGACCTCGCAAGGAACCTTGAGATTCCACGAAATGATCTGCTACGGAATGGAAAATATCGCCGCAGTGGATCAAGTAGTAAAATCAGAGCGGCTAGAGAAGTTTTTCCGGAAGCTAAACCTGGAGAACTGATCCGCCGAGGAAAATTGACCTGTTAATCAGTACTCGAGAAGGTCGATTGGCACCGGAAAGACTACAAAGGGTTGGCGACCTGGTGCTGTGGGATGGTCCTCTGGGCAAGATCGTGAGTGGTGTGCATCCAGACCTCTTTGAAGAAGTGGAGGTAACTACATGGCGGTCGAAGACGCACTTTGCACACTCAATGAAGTCAATAGCCGTTAAAGTTGAAGAACACTTCGTGGGAAGTCAAGGAGGCTATTTGGAGCAAGTAACCAATGTAGGAGTCCGAACAACAGCAGCGTGCAATAAAGAGATCCTTGAGTGGCTAAAATGGGATAGCATCGGTGCTGCCTGTGACCCTACTTGTGGGGGATGTCGCTGCGGGAAGTGTCCACCAGGTGGAAAGGAGATGTCTCTAGCCGATGAGAAAGAGCTGGAGATAATAAAGGCAGGTCTTACCTACAGGAGGAGACACCCACAGCGACCAGCCCCACTGGGATGCAGTACCCCTGGAAGGAAAACCCAGACTCTCTTCCTAACAATCGAAGGGCTGTGGGAAGCGTTCCTGAAGACTGAAAAGCGTCTCATGAAAGACCCCAGTGGAAAGAGGCTTACATGAAGCAAGTCCATGAGATGGTGGAGAGGGGCGCTGCTGTTAAGCTCACTAAGCACGTTATGGACAGTTGGAATGGGGCTGTGTGGTGGATAAGTCACCTTACCGCTCCAAACCCCCATTCGGTGACCACGCCAGTGCGCCTGGTATGGAACAGCAGCCAGGAGTTTGGAGGGGTTAGCATGAATAGCATTTTGCTAAAAGGCCCAGACGTCTTAAATCCCATCAGAGCGGTACTCCTCAGATTTCGGGAAGGGAAACATGCGGCCATCGGAGACATCACTAAGATGTATAATTCGGTATGGCTAGAGGCAGAGGTTCATGTACATCGATTCCTATGGAGAGACTCACCAGATGATGAGATTGAGGATTATGCAGTCGTGAGAGTGAACATGGGGGACAAACCAGCGGGGTGCATTGCGCAGGTTGCCATGCGGGAGACCGCAAAGTTGCCCCAATTCTCTAAAATGAAGGAGGAAAGAAGAGTCATCGAGGAGGACTCCTCGTTGATGACATCCTCACGTCCACAACGACCCAGACCTATTGAACAAGACCCAGGAGGGAGTAGAAAAGATACTGAAAGCAGGAGGCTTCTATCTCAAGCCTTGGGTCCGGTCCGGTCAAAGTGGGAGGCAAGATGGAACAGAGTCCAAGCAAGTGACTCTAGTGTTACCCAATCAGCTGAGAGAAGAAGATAACAAAGCTTTGGGAGTTGGTTACCTTGTGCGGGAAGACAAACTCTTTGTAATGATCTCCATCAACTTCTCCAGAAGGAAGAAGAAGATGAGAACTGAGGTTGATCTCACTGGAGAAGAAGTGGAAGTTAAGGCACCAAACCCTCTAACTCGTCGTATCCTTCTAAGCCAGATCGCCGGGCTGTACGACCCAATCGGCTTAGCAACGCCCGCAAAACAGAAAGGAGTGATCCTCGTGAGAAGAGCCTTCCAGGAAGCTGGTAAAGCTTACTAAAGACACCTGGGATGAACCTCTGTCTAGTGAGCTCAGGGCAAAAGCGATTGAACTGTTCAGGAGTATGTTCGTCTGAGTAGCATCACATTTCATAGATGCCTCACACCTCTGACTGGAAAGGTAAGCCCTGGGAATCACGTTTTCTGACGGGAGCTGTGAGTCCTATGGAGCTGTACTGTATTTGCGGTGGGACGTCCAGTGGTGTGATCATTCGGCTTGTAGAGTCAAAGGCCAAGTTAACTCCTCAACCAGAAAGGTGACGCAGTCAAGGCTGAGATATGCGGGGCTGTCTTTGCCACGCAGCGCTTAAAGGATATATAAAGAAGCATGGGCGACTGGGCGTGGAGAAGTGGTACCACTTCATTGATAGTCAGACGGTTCTGGGAGCCATCCAGAGAGAGAGTTACGGATTCCAGACATTCTTTGCGAACCGAATCGGCGAGATTCAGAATGCTGGACCCGTAACTGACTGGTGGTGGATACCAGGTGAGATCAACATTGCTGATCTAGTCACGCGGGGGAGCTCTCCTGAACTGTTGGATGAGGATTCTGCGTGGCAGAAAGGTCCAGAGTTTCTGTCTAGTCCGGTCGAGGATTGGCCTATGAAGTCCGCTTCAGAAGTGGTAGCTGACGCTAGGGAGGCGGTGAGTAGGCTCCAGAGAAAGGCCTTCTCAGCAGTCCTCACCAGGGCTCAAACCAAGAAGTTGTTAAACCATGACAGTCCTGGTGGTGAAGAGTCAATCATTACAAAAGAAGTTAGCAGGTCTCTCACACCTCCAAAAAATGAGGTGGAATTGACTTCGACTGAGGCTAAGGAGAAGGAGACTCTGTGGGGGGCCACACTTATAGACCAAGTGAACCCTACAAGGTTCAGTTCTCTTACTAAGCTTTGTGGAGTGGTCAGTTATGTCAGAGCTGTACAAAAATGGTTGGCCTGTGTAGGCAGAGCATCTATGCCAGCAAAGTGGGAGGCAGTATTGACAGTAAATGAGCGCAAAGCTGCATTCCATGACCTGTGCTTAGCCACTCAGAAAGGGATTGCGTTTCCTGTGACAATGCTAAACAGACTCGTTGTTGGTAGGGATGAGGCCTCAGGGCTCTTAAGATGCTATGGTAGGATCCAGACCACCGCCCAGGAAGAGGCTGGTGTGCCCCTAGTCCCCTACAATGCATGGATCAGCACCCTTCTCACACGTGAAGCCCATGAAGCTAACCATGAAGGTATTGCTGGCACACTCCTTCGTGTGAGGTCCAAAGCATGGGTAGTGATGGGACCAAGAATTGCCAGAAAGGTCATAGACTCTTGTATGCACTGTCGAAAGACCAAAGCAAAAATGTGCAAACAAGTGATGAGTGATCTCTCGTTTGAACGTACTGAACCAGCTTCTCCTTTCGAGTTCACAACATTGGACCTTTTCGGACCCTATGTTGTTAAAGATACCGTAAGACGAAAAACCAAGAGGTGGAGAACTATCCCTCCACCATCCTCCACAGGGACGTTAGGAGGTTGGTGGTCCTGCTTCCAGTAGAGGAGCAGTAAAAGCCTTCCCCACCATGGTGTGTTTCGGTTTATGTGGACCCCCACCATGGTGTGTTTCAGTTTATGTGGACCCCCACCATGGTGTGTTTCGGTTTATATGGATCCCCACCATGGTGTGTTTCGGTTTATATGGATCCCCACCATGGTGTGTTTCGGTTTATGTGGACCCCCACCATGGTGTGTTTCGGTTTATATGGATCCCCACCATGGTGTGTTTGTTTATATGGATCCCCACCATGGTGTGTTTGGATGATGACATTCGGATGATGACATCAAGGATAATGTGTGATAATGAACATAAAAACTACTTTGATGATACAGTTATCCATATTGTGACATTTGCAATGCTATTTGAATAGAATAGTTGCTGCCTAGAGGTTGTACTACTTAGTAGTAGCTGCTTTGGCTATGATGGCCTACTTGGATTCTAGAATCAGTAGACCAAGTGGGAGGTGTAGAACTCTCTAACAAGTAAATCATTTGTGTGTAAATATGTTCTGGTGAATTTTGAGGTAATGTTAGGAAATAAGTGTGTGCATTTATTGATTTATTTCAAAGGCAAGCATATTTATGGTTTATTTAATACATTTTGTAAATTTACTTAGTCAAAGGGCTATTCATTTATTGCTCTAACTGCTCACGAGGCTGTGTCTATATATATATATGCTTGTCGCGGTGTCAGTTATCATTTGTGATCAGTCAGGACAGGTATGCCTTGCCGGTTTACAACCTATCGTTCAAACTATCGTTCACTATCTTTCAAACTATCTTTCATGTAATTTATCTAGCATTCATAGTCATAAAATGAGCTAAATCTAGTGTTAACAGAACCGTTAGGTTTGGTTCGCGATGAGTGGCTATATGTTTAAATGTGTGAAAAATAAAGCTTGGAAAGCGACTCGAGTTGTGCCCGCCGTACTTGTCCTGAGACCCTTCCAGTGGGGAGCTTACTAAGTTAAAAGTAGATAGCTTAGGAGACACTGGACAGACATAGATACTACAATCACAGCCTTGGTGTGAGGGAGGGCCTCATAAGGCCCGCTGACCAGTACACACACCTTTTTAACAGATTGTCACAGCTTAATGTACAGCTCTCAATTAGTGTTAAAGACTTTAAATAGAATGAATTATTGTCCAACAGGTAGGCTGCATGGAGCTGAACTGGGCCCAGCAGGTGTAGACATAGAGTCTCTGTCTTTGTCGAGCACAAAGATGATTGTGTAGAAATATGGGGGTCGACATAGGGTTAGGGTTAAAACTTACATTTATTTTACAAAAAAGGGCTCTAAACGTTATCAGTAACTGTCGGTTTAAAGATCCATCAAACACATTATTTGTAAAAAATGAAGGTTCTAAAATTTTAGTATTTTGTTGATTTTAGTTTCATTTAAATTATGTATAAAACTAAATAATACCATTAAATATCCAAAAGAAGTTTGAAAAAAGAAGTAGTCGGTACAAACTTGAAGGAACTGAGATCTTAAAAAACAAAAGTGCAGAATGTTGTAGATGTTTGGAGGGTTAGGTTGGTGTGGGTGGAGGTGATAGAGAGGGTTCTACGGTGTTCGATGCAGTGATGGTGCTGGGAATGTGGATGTGACTTTTAACATTTATTTATTTAAGAAAAGAGGACAATGCATATTAATCAGAGGCGATTTCTTTAAGACTGCAAGGGAAGCTCGGCTTCCCTTATAATGTCACAAAATTAATGGTCAAATATGTACTATTGTATTAACATTTTATTGACTAAAAATGCGTTAGAAAACGTTCATCTCAAAAAGCGAGTTCGTTCAGAATCAGTTACATATAGCAGGTCGATGACTCGATTTCCTTCTCATACATTCCCGCAGCGTCACAGTGCATTTCCCTATTGAAGCCCAGCGTCCATTGACTTCAATGGGGCTGCTTTGAAAGTTTTTTTTTTCAGCGCTTCGAAACTAGACGGCCATTGGATAAACGCTGCGATTATGTCCCGCCCACAGACGCTCAGCGTCTCTGGGGGTGAATGGGGAGTGGGCTGGCCCGGACTCGAGCTTCTGCGTGATGATTGGAGGGTCCTGTCGAAAGACTGCATCTCCTTTTGACTGACAGCGATTCTGTACTATAAGGAATCACTGAAGCTATTCGCGCTCAGTCCCATCGCGGATTTCTCAAGTTCAGTCGAAATAAAAACTGCTGCAACCTATTTCTTTGATATTTGCTTGGCGAAATTGCTTGATTTTCATCATACATTTCACACAATTATACACCACATTCCTTGTTTCAGTTTTACAGAGTTTAATTATTTTTTTTTAGATCGTTCATTCATTCCTTCATTCATTCATATAACGTTAGTAGGCTAGGCTAGCGTCGTGGGTGAAACTGCACACGATGGCAGACGGTGCTAATATTGTCGACCTGATTTTGGCGAAGCCATTTGAAAGTGTTCCTTACGAGGAAAAACTTAGAATTAAACAGCAGGGCAGATCAACACCTAAGATTGATTTAGTGCAAAAGAGAGGGAAAAATAACAGGTCTTTTCAGCTCTCCTGGTATGACAAAGTTAGCTGGCTGACTGGAAGTGCTGTGACAAATAAAATGTACTGCTGGCCATGCCTCTTGATGAAACCATCTCACGGATGTGTTGTTTGGTCAAAGGTTTGGAGATCTGTCTAACTTTGACAGGGCTAAATAGACAATTTTATGATGTAGGCCGAAAATGAGCTTCCCCTCTCTGACAGACCAGTAGCCGCCACTGATATTAATGAACATTAAAACAAATGTAAATATGCAGAGCTTAGCTTTAGGCTCATTTCCATCTGCAGAGCCCCTGGCAGGTAGAAGGAAGGAAAGATAGAAGAAGACTATGTGAAAATAATTATTAGGTTCGGATCACAAACGAGACGGCGGAGACCGTACATGGTAAATTTAGAAATGGAAGAGCGGTTTAATTCTTGCAAGAATAAACCAAATCAGACACATGTACAAGGTGATTTGTTTAACATGTTTACAGCACATAGAGTTTTTATAGATGAACATTATGTCCCTCTCAGCTCCAGGCTCGTGGATGGACGTGTATTGAGCTGACGTGTCAGTCATAGATGTGAATAAGTTTACATGTACATGCCACTAAGTGTAGAGTGTCCCTGAACAGAGTTTAGATGTAGTGCAAAGTCATGTCTTTGTCTTGTTTGGATTATCCTGGAGCCAACAGGAGATACAGCTAAAGACATTAAGTCATACTTGTGGATAAGCATCTGACCTGGAGCAGCAGTGAGAACATAATATATAATATACAATTACTATGACAGACTATGTACACAACACAAGTAGAGACCCCCCAATACAACAAAGTCAATATTAGCACCGAAACAATACGACCGAAATGTTGTGATGACGCAAACAGAAACTGTGACCTGCACATGCTTGTCTGAAGCAACATGGTGTGGACGTATTTCAGTATTTCTGAGAAAGACACACGGACGCGGTGGAACAGCACTTTCTACATGTTGTAAATCCTCTTTGCACAAAAGCGAGTCTTGGCTGCTTATAGTGCAGACCACGAGTTCCCAGTGACATTCACTTCACACCAGTGGGTCTTAATAGAGAACATTCTCTCTCTTCTTGGCCCCTTTGGAGCAGCTAACTGAGTGAGAGTTCAACTCCTCTGATGCATCTGTAGCTGACGTTATTCCTTTGATCGCAGCACTAAAGCGTCTCCTAAGCAAAGAGGTTGAGACGGACCACGGAGTGAAAACAATAAAAAGTTCACTCTTAGAGTCTGGCAGCACACGTTTGACTGAGATCTATTTGGATCCTCTGCACTTCACTTGAGCCGCGTAATAAAGACCTTGGATGTGGAAATAAAGCAGCAGCGAGAAATGATCCTGGCCGATGGATGTGGAGAACCTGCGTGGAGACGGAGACGGAGCAGCGTCCAGCACAGGAGGAGATCCTCGTCTCTCTGCACCAGATGAGTGACATGCATCCTCGATGTCTGATATGTTCAGTGAAATCCTGCAAGAGAGTGCCTCAAATAATAATAATAGATAGGCTAGTCTGTTCTTATTCTACTATATTTGTGACTGTATAGATCAGATTGTCATATTTCTGCTAGATATTTTTTGAATTTGATAAAAATGTTTATTTATGCACTGGCACTATTTAAATACACTCTAAAATCTTTCTCAAATGTCAGGCACAAGCTCAAGCTCAACAGATGGTTATCTGTCTGAAGTCCTCATCCCCAGAAGTGAGAACCCTTATAACCCTTATAACCCTTATAATCCTTACCCTTATAACCCTATAGCGCTTTTCCACCTAGTAGGCACTCAAAGTGCTTATTAAATGCACTTGACCTAAATGCACTTTGTTTTTAGGAGAGAACATTTAATTTGACATTTTTACATTTACATTGAGTCATTTAGCAGAGGCTTTTATCCAAAGCCACTTACATTAAGGTTCCATTCAACAGTGTTACAGATGGAACACCACTGGAGCCAAGGGGGGTTAAGTGTCTTGCCCAAGAACACAACGACAGTATGACCTGTGGGGAGAACGGGAATCGAACCACCAACCGTCCGGTTAAAGGACGACCGCTCTACTACTGAGCCACTGCCCCCCCATTATTATTTAATGTACAGATGAGAGGGGTCAAATGAAACATTTTAGTTTGAATTTTATTTTAAACTGTGCAATGTGTAGCACTTTGTGCTCGGCAAATGTTTGAATAATTTGTAATTGTTTTATTCTTTGAAACTTTAATATTAATTTATGCAATGCTTTGATTTTAGTTAAGTTAGTACACAGTCATAGCCATAAATGCTACTGGTTTTATGTTGAAATAATGATAGCGAGCTAACGTTGCTACGCTTTAGTGAAGAAGACAAAATGGCGGACAAATACTTTGCTCTGTGGCCTGTAAAGGGAAGTGACTGAGGACAGAGCCCGCCTCTTTGGATTGTGTCGTCACTCTCAATGCCCTTATATGGACAGAAGACCGGAGCTTCCTGAACAAGTCAGAAAACCAAAAAATGTCCCAAAGAAGGACTAAAGAACAAATGTCTGTGAGGGTTCTCAGTCATCCAGGTCATCTTGAAAAAAAGGTTAAAGCAAAATCATCTGGACTCAGTTTTCAAGGTGAAGATGTTTTGTCTCTAATTCCAAGAGACTTTATAAATTCTGAGACCAACTGTAAGAGAGCTGAGCTTTTTTTTAGATATACGTCTTCACCTTGAAAACTGATCCTGATGCTTTTGCTTTAACCTTTTCTTAAAGTATAAATGTTTGAGTAAAAACACTTCAGGCCTAATATTACTAACTTAGAAAAACTGACAATAATTGGATCCTCAAATGAAATCTGGACTCAGCTTTGAAGGTTTGGGGCTAGTGTTAAATGGATTTAGTGAAGATGGTTTAACTTGAATTATGATGTTTATAAGAAACAGAGGTAATGTTGGACATCAGTAAACAATAAGATATTTAAAAAATCTAAAAGTGATGGAGCAGCTCAAATGTGAGCAGAGACTTGTTCTGTTCAGGGTTCAATCATTTCATTTGGATTTCTCAAACAGGAACGTTTCAAAGCAACATAAGAGCTACAGTTAATGTGTCCTGACTCAGCTCAGGGTTGGTTTCAGCAGGTTCCTGTTCTGCACAAAAACCAACAATAAACAGCCAGCATCACAGCAAGGACTCAAACACAACACCCAGAGAGTAACTGATGGAAAACCTCCGAGCCACAACACATCCACACAGAAAGCACACTTTACAGCCCCCGAGAGAGTCAGTGGACACAAATGAAGCTGTCATTGTCCTGATGTGGTGAGGAAGTTCAGTCCAGACTTTGGTGAATGTGTGGACCATCATTGTTTTTAAAAGCAGGGGCTGCTAGAAGTTCCTTTGAGCCTGATCTTGTGACTCGCTGTTGTCCTGTGTTAGGTGTTGGCAGTAGAGCAGTCAGAGCTGGAGACAGCAGCTGTTTTTGAGCTCAAAGTCAAAGTTAGTGCCATTTATTTCTGAAAATGTAAAGCATTGTCCTGAGACAGAGCTGTTCAATGGTGAACCCATCCAGGAAGTGTCCAGTGGCTCTTATAGGCTCTGTTGTAGAGTCGAGCCACTGGTTCTATGACATCATCAGTGAGGGACCAGACAGGAAGACAGGAAGAGATGGTCCAGAGAATCATTGCAGGTAAATTCATTTCAGAAACTGATGACGACAAATAAGGTGTGATTTAGTTCCAGACACAGTTTGTGCTGTAGTTTCTATGTGTTCTGTGAACAGTAATAGTGCTGACAGAAGGTTTAGGACAAAAGCAGATTGGTTATTGGTTTAAGAAATCTGATGAATGGATTGTATAGAGTCTTCTCTTTAGTTCTGATGTTACTGGTAGAACTGCTGTTGCTCTGTCGTTTAAATGCAAGAGGGACATTGGAGGGATTTGAGCAGTTTTCCAGAAAGAAGGGAACACAGAAAGCCTGATACAGACATTAATCAGACGATGAAACAGAGATATACAATTATCAGCATGGCTCTTCAAAAAGTTCAAACATAACCTAAAAGTGTTCTCAAGTAAGAGCAGCATTACTCGAATCATTTTACTCAAGTAGAAGTAAAAGTATTCATCCAAACACTTACTCAAGTAAGAGTAAAAACAGATTTTGTTAAAAGAAGACTTAAATACTGAGGAACTGTTTGATCGTCTGATTTATTTTTTAGAAATGATGTCATCAGACAAAAACATAAAATAATCTGTAAATTGTTATATTTCCAAAAACTAAAATAAAAGAGTATAATAAATCCGATGTTTCCAAAAGAACAAATGAAGGCAGCAGAAACATGAAGCTTTGACGAGGCCTACAGTAGGTGTGTGTGTTGTTTTGCTCTGTGTGTGAGAGAAGCTCTGTTCATGAGGCCAGTCTTCATCCTCTTCACTTTCAACATTACACACAGTAGCCTCTGACACTTTTCATGTCTTTTCATTCCCTCACTGCTCCGTGGGAGGAGTTTGTGTTGGTCATGTGACTGCAGGGCTCCGTCTGATTGGTGAGACATGTCTCTGGCAACAATAAAGAATAGAACGTGTTGAATAAATGGTAAAAGAAAAGGAAGTGGTCGAGTGTAGCCCAATGTAACTGTGTCAGAGTAAATCTACTCAAGTCAGAGTAAAACTACTCTTAGAGTACTTTTCAAAACATTACTCAAGTAAATGTAACTGTTACTACCCGTCTCTGCCAAGAACAAGTCTCTCTGTTGACCTGACTGCTTTTATCATTTCAGAGGCTGACACAGACAGGTATTTGTTCATATTTGGAGCTTTAGATTTTAGAATAATAGTTAGTCAAAAGAACATTAAAAAAAGTAGTTTCAGAACACATGTAGCATTTCAAAATAAAAGCCACCTGAAAAGTCATAACTGGTGGCATTTGTAATCCAAGTTTATATAATTATTTAGAGAAAAGTACTCGATGCCAAAGACTCATTCCTGTTCTGGTGAGTATCTGATGCCTCCGGGTCATTTCAGGACAATCGTCGACAAAGAGCCTGGTCCAATCAGAGTTAGTTTCAGCTTTAAGCCCTCCCTCTAGAGATAAAGCTCAGCTCTCACCAGTTGAACTCAGAATTGAAAAAGAATGAAAGGTCTTCATTTGAAACCTACGTCCAGATGCCTTTGCTTCAACCTTTTCTTGGCTACATCAGATTGTGCTGAGATTACCTGGAGGGCATCAGTCACTGAGAGATGAAAATGTATGAAACCTGACATTTATCAGTTCACAAGGACACCACCGCGGCACAGGGGCAGAGTGAGAGCAGAGGGAATATTGACAAAGTACTGAGGCCATTTGGAACAAGGCAGGTCGTTGCAAAGCGTTTGTTCATTTGTTTGCTTGCTCCAATGTGACGGCTCAGGACGTGTAGCAGCACTTTGTAAAGCTGTGGCTTGTGAAGTAGAAATAGTGCAGCTAACGTGACACTAGCAGACCTGCAGACGCCTGAAGAGTCAAGTCTTTGAATTAGTTTGCTGCTGTGTTTCAGAGCCACAAACACGAGAAGCACTGATGAAATACTCACAATATATACATTTATATGGATTTATTTATACTTTATAATATATATGGCCAACATATGAGGCCTTGTAATAAAGCCTGCACCATCTGTTGGAGCTATTTCTAGTCTTTTCTTTATTTAAGTTGGTTTTAATTACATTTAATATTTTAGTTTTGTTAAACATTTGATTAGTAGCATTTCTATTTGAGTTATGGTTAGTCCTTTTATTTTGAAGGCACAGGAAGCAGGTGACACCTGTATATGCAGGTGGTTTTTGTAGTAGTAGGGTTGTAGCAGACAGTATGGTTCTTTGAATGTTTCGATCTAAAAATGGTAATTAAAACTTTAGAAAACCTACAAATCCTGGACTGGACCATGGACTCTTTTCTCTGAGTAACAGAGGGCCTTCAGGGCCTCAGTGACATTTGAAATTAAGGTTGGTTGCTTTGGTGGTTTGTTGGACAAAGGGCCACTACACCATCTTCTACGACCTACTGTAGGACATATACAAGTTTATCCACATTATTAATTGTTCTGAAAGACAGAGCCACCTGAATCTGAAGCTGCTGCCGTTGACCTTCCTGTGTTGAGTTCCTCCAGTCACAGTCTGAGCTGCTTTATATAGGTTTAAACTGATCCTGACTGACTTTAATGGCTCCTCCTCTGTTCTGCTCCACTCTCTCTGCTCTTTTATCCACTGCTCTCTTTCTGTGTCAGACCCTGATGATGTCAGGCTGGTGGGCGGAGCCAGTCGCTGTGATGGAGACCTGCAGGTGAAACTCTTGGACCAATGGAGAGATGTGGAGTCTGAGTGGAACCTGAAGACAGGAGCTTCTTTCTGTCGTCGATTGGACTGTGGTTCTGTGATTTCTGTTGAACACAGAAGTGTTTCTGATCGTTCTGTTTGGTTGATGAGCTCCTCCTGTGTCCAGTCCACATCTTCACTGAGAGAGTGTGTGAGCTCAGATGATTCACCCAGTCCCTACCTCTCTGTCCTCACCTGTTCAGGTAACACTGATGACACTGTGGCTTCACTTTGAGTCAGAGTCATTTGATTTAAAAATGTTCCCTTCATTCCTTCATCTTCTGACACTTATTCCCGTTGGCTGTGGGGGGGCTGGAGCCTGTCCCAGCAGCTTTGGGCCTGAGGCGGGGTTCACTCTGGACACTGGACAGTTAGTCGCAGGGCTAACACTTAAAGACAGGGGACATTTAGATTCAGCAGTTCACCTGCACAGACATGTCTTTGAAGATTTGTCTTTAAAGTGACATTACGTAACTTTTTGAAAAACCTAACAGTTAGTGACACCAGTGGCCGTTAGAGGAACTGCAGTCAGTGTCCTGCTCGCTCTCGCTGGCGGCACTGCGTTCTGACGGAGCATCAGACAGGCGTTCACAAGACTTGGACATTTACTGGCATCATGTTTACAGAGGAGGTAAGAAAAGTTACACTTCTGTATTTGTTGTTTGACAAACTTTATTTGAGAGTAAACTATATTTGAGTCTCGGCTGACACAGCAGTAAAACTCCTGAGACCGGGAGATAAGAGAGCAACTAATGTTTAACAATGACATGTTTTAGAAAGTGTTGTTCAACACAATACAGCCTTAGAGCTGACGTTGCATGAGATATTATCGACTGTGTAACACCTGGGTATTATTGAACTTATTAGAGTTGAGGACTATTGCATACACTGTATTCAGATGATACGGTTCTTAATGGAGCTTGTGGGTGTGTGAAACATGAACATGAAACAGAAAACCAGTTTAAATCTAAATATATTCAATTATTTTAGGGAAAAGTTCAAATTCAAAAAGTGGATGTGGTGTGTAACCGTCCAGTTCAAAGTTCTTTAAAGCTCATTAAAGGTGAAAAAATAATAGTCTGTATTTTACAAACCTTTGTGTCAGGATCAGTCACAAAAAATAAATTGAATAAAGTTTGTCCTTCCAGCTCGCCATGGGCTCCAGTCCCAAAAAAACCTGACCTGAAAACCGTCAGAATGTTTAATGAGTCAAAACATCTAGATCTAAGTTTAAAGGTAAACAATAATTCTCTTTAAAGATGCATCTTTAATTTACAATCATTCAGTTCAAAACAGAGCAACATTTACATATTTCAGAATCAAAACCACTTGAATCTGCCTCATTAGCTTTAGCCACTCAATGAGAAATCCCATAGACATTAGCATTTCAATGCTTCATTAGCATTACACACAACAGTCAAAAACACAACAAAACACTAAATGGACACTTCAGTCGTATTGTAAAAATAAAACTATTGAAAGTTCAAAGTTCACTCAACATTGGTTCAGTTTCCATTTCTACTTGTTTCAATGGAGAATGTAAAATGGAGGTCTGTTAAACGTTAAAGTTGGAGAAATAAGGGTCAGAAGAAAGTGCTGCTGAGTTATTGAAGCTGTTTGTAACATACAGTCTAGTTAGACAGCTTTGTTTGCTTTAAGCATCAGCCACAGTGAGTGCAGGAACCCACAAATGAAACTTCTGACCCAGCCTCGTCTTACTGGACAATCCAAAGCCTCCATTCACGTAGCGGGGGTGTAACGTCTGTCAAAAGAACTAACAGCAGCTACTTCAATAAGTCCAGCAGCTTTCAGCGAGCCCTGCAGTGTTTACAGGAGTCTCAGCAGGATAACGGCTAAAGTGACTGAACTTATATCAGACAGGATACTGTCCATCTGTTACTATTACTCTTATTTGGACCAGTCTTTGCACAAATGTTGGAGCATTTCATTTTTATATGGTCCACTCTAAAGAGCTGCACTGCTCCTAAATCTTGTGGAACACATCAGTGACAAGCTCCAGAGTCTAACTCTCTGAGCTCTTATTTACTGGAGACAAAAGAATATGAGCAGAACTGTACTAAACTGGTGCTGCATTAGGTTGAGACAAACATAAATGTAACCTAGCTGTATCATTTCAGCTTATCATTGTTTATTTCACTGTTCGAGTCATTCAGAAAACCTCCAACATGAAGTTTAACACAACACAACGACAGATATACAGTTTATTTGTGATGTTCTCTTCTCAGGACTCCAGCTCAGGAGAGTTTCAAGCTCCTGTGGAGGAGAGCTCTGACAGTGACTGAAGAAGGAGGAGAGCAGGAGCTGGAGCTGTCAGTGAGGAGGACAGACTGAGGGGGGCTCAGCTGCTGTCGCAGGAGGAGGAGGAGAAAGTTCTCCAGATGGTTGGAACTCGTCTGCCAGGGCTTTGTCTGGATGTAATGGAGAACGGGCGAGCCACAGCAGGACCAGCCGAACCAAACAGAGCACGTTTTCTACAGTGTTTATGTACAGACACACATTCTTTCTGCTCATATTTATAATAAAGACATGTTGCACTGAGCCACTGCTGCCCTTGGTTTATGTGGCCGAGTCTCATATGAGAGAGAGAGACATTATGACAGTAATAACATACTGTATATTGAATTTAGAGAACGATCAGTATTACAATAATACAGACTTTGAACACACCTTTCTGCTGCCAATCAATCAATAAAAAGACGTGGTTTGTGTTTTTGACACAAACGTGTCCTCGACAGAGACGTGAACAGGACACAGCTCACACTAAACCTCAGCTTTCCTCTCTCCTTTCTCTCAGCTCCAGTGAGGCCTGACACAACAGAGGAACATGTGCAGGAACACGGAACAGCAGCTTTTACTGCTTTCATTTCTTTAAACAAAATCATTTTTAGTTCAGATCAATGAGAGAGACGATGGATTACACCTGGAACTGTTTAGTGCAATCATCCACAAATATGATCCATTTAACTTTAACTTAATACAAACATAAATCATTTATATAGATCAGAAATAGTTTTCAGGATCTATTGTTACAAGCTTTTTGAAGTTTTATAATAATTAACACAAATTAAAATATAATATCTTTTATTTCCTCTTACTTTACATTTTCTTTGTTTTGGACCAGACCCCTCCCTCTGGGTGTTTAAAGTTTTAATTACTTATTTCTCATTAACTTCAGGTTTTTCAAATAAAAACACTACAGTTAATGAGGTTCGCTCCAAGATTGTTTTAACTGTTTTAACAAATATGTTTTCACTCAGCAGATTAAAATACTTTCTCTTTGTCCCCCGTCGAACGATGTTATAATCTTAAAGTTTAGTCTCACTGCTGTAAGTTTCCTATAGATTCTGTTTTTATAAAGTTACATGGAAATACATAGATAGCATAACCCAACTAACCTTTAAGCAGGTCTTAACTAAACTTTTCCTCCAGAGTAAATCCCAGCTCAGTAAAATAATGTCACAGCTGTTTGACCTGAATTGAAAGCCGATTGTTATGGCCAATGGCCCAGGAACCGGAAGACTCCAATGCAAACCCCCAGACACAGGCAAAGAGTTAATATAAAGTTTATTTGGTCCAGAAGGTACCACACAAAATACCAGAACCAGGGAAAAACCAAGGCTAGGATCCGAGCAAACAATCCAGGAATATGATACAAGAAAAACCAGACTAGAAAACCAATAGAACCTCCACAGATACACAGAGTACAACAAATACACCACAGGGAAACACAGAGCAGACTCACGGGTAGGGAAACGACGACCTGGCCAGGAGCAGGGGAACACACACAGGTTATAAAGACACACAACGAGGGACAGGTGAAACACATCAGGGTGGAGCATGCAATCACACAGGAGGGAAAGAGACAAGGCAGGAAGTCAATCAACAGACACAGACAGGGTAAAGACATTTCAATATAAAACCAACTAATACAATCTGAAACAAAATCAGATACACAAACCAAACTGGAAATCAGACAATAATGAACCCACTAAGATATTTAAAAGAACCATAACATCACAAACAAAAACAGACAGACTACTTTAGCAGACATGAATCCTGACACCGATGGTCCTTTGTGCAGTCAGGCTGGTCTCTGTCTCCTCTCTGTCCTGATCCCGTCACAGAGTGGAAGCTCTGGACCGTTCTGCTTTTAACAGTGCAGCTTTGGGACTTATAGGAAATGCTTTCTTTGTGCATTTCCTCGTGCACGTCAGGTCCACTCTCCGACGGAGACACAGTGGGTGTTGGGATCCGGGTCACGGCACCAAATGTTAAAAGAATGTTTAGTTCAGATTAATGAGAGACGATGGAGACAGCGTACAATTTAGAATGAATGTTCAGGTTTAATTCTTTTAAAAATAAAACAAAACACACACATGTAACAATGGAACAGGATAAGGTTTCCTTGCTACAATACGTGAGATTTTATATTATGCCGTACATACAGTGGTAGGAGGCATATTGTCCATACCTCCCATGACAAGTTCCCAGGTGCAGATTTTAGTCCTTGGCAAGTCTACGTCTGTGTCCATGTTTGGATTAGCATGAAGGACACGACCTGAACAGACTAGGAGCAAACGGTAATTAATAACGTTAGGAAAATATATATATATATATATATTTTTTTTTAACCGTTATTTAACCAGGAAAGTTCAATTGAGATTAAAAACCTCTTTTTCAAGGGAGTCCTGGCCAAGATGCAACAACATTTACACAATTAGAAACATACAAAGAAACATTAAAATAACACAGGTTATGAAAAAACAATTGCACATTATTGAGGCAGTCTCCATTGCTTTCAGCTTAGTTTTAAAAGTGTTTAGAGCTCAGTCAGTTTCCAGTCCTTCTGCAACATATTCCAGGCAAAAAGAGCCGAGCGGACAAAGGCTTTTTTCCCAAACGCAAAAGGAACAGAGAGCAAAAGCTGATCATTTGATCGCAAGGAGTAAGACTCAACACTTCTCTGTGTGATTAAAGTACAAATGTATGGTGGCAGTAATCCAAGCATAGCTTTAAAAATAAAAGTGTACCAATGTCCCTGCCTCCTAGTGGCCAGAGAGGGCCATCCCACTCATGAATAAATTTACAGTGATGCGTCATGGCTCTACAGTTCGTAATGAACCTCAAAGAAGCATGATAAACTGTGTCCACCATTTGAAGCAAGTTGCAGTGACAAGGCGCTTTATTACTTCAAAAGAAAAACACATCTATTATTATCTATTACGGGAAAAAAAACCCAGTTTAAGTTTTAATTTCTTCACAAGTTGTTCTATGTGTGGTTTAAAAGTGAGGGAGTTATCAATCAAGACACCAAGGTATTTATATTCATGAACCACCTCGATAATATTCCCTTCAAGAACAGTCTGAGGCACCTTTGTAAGATTTGAAAACAACATTAGCTTGGTTTTGTCAGCATTAAGGACTAGTTTTAGCTGAAAAAGTGAATGCTGCACAGCAACAAAAGCTTTCTGCAGGGTTTCAATGGCCTGAGCAAGGAATGATCCATAGCAAATAATAATTTTATCATTAGCATAAAAATGCATTATCAGAAACATTTTGACCCAAATCATTGATAAATAGGAGGGCCCCAAAACTGAACCCTGTGGTTCCCTAACAGAGGGGGTTATAATTTCCCTAACCCCCTCTGTTAGACCAGACATTTAGACCATATCTGTCTGTGGACTGTCTTAGGTTGCTTTCACAAGTAATCCGACGCAACAGGGACCAAATAAAATATGTCCACAAGCTTATAGAGACAACAGGTCAAACTTTATTTAGCCTCTCTCTGTGTCCACATACTCTGTATCTGTCTTTATTCAGCCTCTCTCTGTGTCCACAGACTCTGTATCTGTCTTTATTCAGCCTCTCTCTGTGTCCACAGACTCTGTGTCTGTCTTTATTCAGCCTCTCTCTGTGTCCACAGACTCTGTGAGGCTGCTCCAGGGGCCCAGGCTGTGCTCAGGATCACTGGAGGTCCACTGGGACCAGTCCTGGACCTCAGTCTGTGAAGAGGACTTTGACCTGCAGGATGCAGAGGTGGTCTGCAGAGAGGTGGGCTGTGGGGCTCCTTCTCTCCTCCAGGGGGCGCTCTATGGAGAGGTTGGGGCTCCTCTGGGGCAGACGTTCCAGTGTGAGGGCCATGAGTCTGCTCTGATGAACTGTACCAGGTCCAGCTCAGAAAACACCTGCTCATCTGGAAAAGCTGTGGACCTCACCTGCTCAGGTAAAGCAGGTGGGGCTTTCATACACCTGTGTGCTTCTTCCAATAACTTCTTCTTGTCTCGGTTCAGAGCCGGTCCGGTTGGTGGGACAGTGCAGTCGCTGTGCTGGGACTGTGGAGCTGAGACACAGAGGACAGTGGAGACCAGTGTCTGACCGGTTTAGAGTCTGGGGCCTGGAGGCTACAGCTGCTGTGTGTCGAGACCTGGACTGTGGTTCAGCTGTTTCTGGAGAAAAAAGAGATAATTTTACAAAGAGACATGTTTGGATGATTTCAGGTTCCTGTGTAAAGCAGGCTTCTGCTCTGAGAGAGTGTGTAGAGGGAACAAACTCCAGTGTCACATCTGGTCTGGAAGTGGTGTGTTCAGGTAAAAGAACTGTTTAATGAATTTAATTCTCAAATCAGAGTCCGGTTTATTCCTGGTTTAGTCCTGGTTTAGTCCTGGTTTAGTCCTGGTTTAAACCCGGTTTAGACACGGTTTAGTCCTGTTTTAGACCTGTTTTAGACCTGGTTTAGTCCTGGTTAAGTCCTGGTGTAAGTCCTGGTTTAGACCCGGTTAAAGCCCGGTTTAGACCCGGTTTAGTCCCAGTTTAGACCTGGTTTAGTTCTGGATTACTCCTGGGTTTAGACCTGGTTTAGACCTGGTTTAGTCCTGGTTTAGTCCTGGTTTAGACCTGGTTTAGTCCAGGTTTAGACCTGGTTTAGTCCTGGTTTAGTCCTGGTTTAGTTCTGGGTTACTCCTGGGTTTAGACCTGGTTTAGTTCTGGGTTACTCCTGGGTTTAGACCTGGTTTAGTCCTGGTTTAGTCCTGGTTTAGTCCTGGTTTAGACCTGGTTTAGACCTGGTTTAGTCCTGGTTTAGACCTGGTTTAGACCTGGTTTAGTCCTGGTTTAGTCCTGGTTTAGACCTGGTTTAGACCTGGTTTAGTCCTGGTTTAGATCTGGTTCTTGTCTCTTCACAGATTTACTGACTCCTCCGAACATCTCCCTGTCTGTCTCTGCTGGACGGGTCTCCGAGGCCCAGCCTCAGGGGCTCCGGGTGCTGCTGGGCTCAGACTTCAGCGTCACATGCTCTGTCCAGCCTCAGTTCCCAGGAGGCTCCTTCCAGCTCATCTCTCCCACTGTGGACCCAGCTCAGAACCATACCCTGCCAGCTGTCAATCACACCGCTCACTTCCTGTTCTCTAATGCTGGCTCCGCCCACAGAGGAGGCTACACCTGTGTTTATTACCTCCATGTTTTCTCCCACAACTTCGTCTCAGAGCCAGACCCTCTATCTCACTCTCGGAGGTAAGTTTAGGACAAACAAGAATGCGTCTCTAAAAGTCACATGACAAGATCCCTTCACTCTGATTGGTTCACAGGTCATTTATAATCATTTCTACTGAGAAATGATTATAAATAACCCTAACCGTAAACAGCGTCTGTTTACTGTGGTTACAGAGCATCTCTGAGGACTCTGTGTTTTAACAGTCTGTGTTTGGCTGCAGCAGGGACCAGGGGCCAATCTCTTCCAACACTGTCGGAAGATTGGACAACAAACAAATGAAAATACCAAAGCTATTCCAGAGCGGACATAAAAATCTGTTATCAACTAAAATATAGACTAATTGGGAAGATGTTTAGTTTATTAGATGTTTAGTTTAGATAAACTAAACATCTAATAAACTGCTCTTCTTCATTCGACTGACTGCACTCCCTGAGGCCACACTGCCCCCCGCACTTCCTGTAGCGCACTGCGCTTATAAAGGAAAATTAAACCGTTGAAGTGCATTTTTTCTTCACAAAGTTACTCAAGTAAAATGTACCTCATCACTACCCACTTCTGCTTGACATTTAAACAATGTTTACAATAATTCTATATTATATTCACTGTAGACAGCTTATTATATTAGTTTGAACAGGCCTCATGTCTCTGTCTCCATGTGATGTTGTTGATGTGTTACAGCCTCCGACTCAGACCTGATCATAAGAGTTCTAATCATCCTCCTGTTGAAGCTCATATACATCCCTGCCTTCTACTACTACTGTAAGGTACTGTTCTCACCTGTGTCGCTCTCACTTGTGTTTGCTCTCACTTGTGTTGCTCTCACCTGTGTCGCTCTCACCTGTGTCGCTCTCACCTGTGTCGCTCTCACCTGTGTCGCTCTCGCCTGTTTGCTCTCACCTGTGTTGCTCTCACCTGTGTCACTCTCACCTGTGTTGGCTCTCACCTGTGTTTGCTCTCACTTGTGTAGCTCTCACCTGTGTTGGCTCTCACTTGTGTTTGTGCTCACCTGTGTCACTCTCACCTGTGTCGCTCTCGCCTGTTTGCTCTCACCTGTGTTGCTCTCACCTGTGTTGCTCTCACCTGTGTCACTCTCACCTGTGTTGGCTCTCACCTGTGTTTGCTCTCACTTGTGTAGCTCTCACCTGTGTTGGCTCTCACTTGTGTTTGTGCTCACCTGTGTCACTCTCACCTGTGTCGCTCTCGCCTGTTTGCTCTCACCTGTGTTGCTCTCACCTGTGTCACTCTCACCTGTGTTGGCTCTCACCTGTGTTGGCTCTCACTTGTGTCGCTCTCACTTGTGTCGCTCTCACCTGTGTCGCTCTCACCTGTGTCGCTCTCACCTGTGTCGCTCTCACCTGTGCCGCTCTCACTTGTGTCGCTCTCACCTGTGTCGCTCTCACCTGTGTCGCTCTCACCTGTGTTCAGTTTGTTGTGTGTTGTGTATGTTTTGGTTTATGGTTAATTCCTGATTTTGTTTTGTTTGGTGCTTGTTTAATTCTTGGGTTTGTTCTGGTTTTCTGAACAGAGGATGTTTTCTGTCATGTGTTTGTAGGCCACCAGGGGGCGACAGAGGAGGCATCCTGACCAACACTGAAGGATGTTTATTGAAATGAGGTGTGAAAATAAATGGTTTATTTAGTTTAAACCAATTGAAGGCATTATCTCCAAGATTTACCTGTAAACATTAAAAGTAAAGCATTTAAAGCCTGGTTATTTCAAACCTATGATCCTTTTAAAAGTGAGAAGCCCAAAGAAGACACTGCAATTGTTTTACCGCTGGTCACTTTCCAGCGCAACCTGCGTACACTCAGTCCCTCCCGTTTTTCCTCTGCTGTCTCTTCTGCACTCCCTTCTCCTGAGGAGCTCTCTCTTTTAAACACAAAGAACGCCACCAATACTCTGTGCTCCACGCTTACATCCTGCTTGGACAACATGCCTCTTACATCTAGACCAGCCGTACATCCTCGTCTGCCCCTGGTTATCCGATGTTCTCACCGCGCCAGCCTCCGGTCAGCTGAGAGAAAATGGCGCAAGTCAAAGATCCTACTAACCTCTGTATCTACCAGTCTCTCCTCTCTACTTTCTCCGCTGATGTCACCTCTGCAAAAACTGTCTACTACCATTCTAGGTTAATTAACTCACCTGACACGCGCACTCTCTTTAAAAGCTTTTCTGCCCTCCTTTGTCCGCCTGCTCGATGATTTTGCGTCTTTCTTTATAAAGCGACCGCCATCAACAGTCAGTTCTCTGCGCCACCACCTGTCGAGCTCATTCAGACCCCTGATATGTGTTTGCTCACTTCCTTCTCTCCTCTAACTGAAGTAGATGTTTCCAAGGTCATTAGTTCTAACCACCCTACTACTTGCCCGCTGGATCCCATCCCCACACATCTCCTTCAGGCCATCTCTCCATCTGTCGTGCCTGCTCTCACCCACATCATCAACTCATCTCTTTCCACTGGGTCCTTCCCCACAGCTTTCAAAGAGGCCCGCATCACACCACTACTGAAGAAACCCACTCTTAACCCTACACTGCTAGAAAACTACAGACAGGTTTCCCTCCTTCCCTTCATTTCCAAAGCTCTGGAGCGAGTTGTGTTTACTCAGCTCTCATCCTTTCTCACATGGAACAACCTCCTGGACCAGAACCAGTCTGGGTTCAGAGCGGACATTCCACGAAACTGCCCTGCTGTCAGTCATCGAAGCTCTGAGACTGGCAAAGGCAACATCCAAGTCATCTGTACTCATCTTACTGGATCTGTCTGCTGCTTTTGACACTAATCATCACATCCTCCTGTCTTCTCTCAGGGCGATGGGTGTCTCTGGAATGGCGTTGCAATGGTTCAAGTCTTACCTCTCTGATAGGTCATTCAGAGTATCCTGGAGAAACGAGGTCTCTGAGTCCCAACATCTCAATACAGGGGTGTCACAGGGCTCAGTGCTTGGACCGCTACTCTTTTCCATATACATGACATCCCTTGGCTCTGTCATCCAGAAGCATGGCTTTTCCTATCACTGCTATGCGGATGACACTCAACTCCACCTGTCATTTCAACCTGATGATCCGACGGTCTCTGCTCGCTTCTCGGCATGTCTGAGTGACATCTCACTTTGGATGAAGGACCATCACCTGCAGCTGAACCTTGCAAAAGCAGAACTGCTTGTGATTCCGGCCAATCCAAAGACCCACCACAACCTCTCCATTCAACTAGGCCCATCAACCATTACACCGTCCAGCACTGCCAGAAATCTGGGAATGGTAATTGATGATCAGCTAAACTTCACAAGTCATGTCGCCAGCACCCCCCGGTCCTGTAGATTCATCCTCTACAACATTAGGAAAATTAGACCTTTCCTATCAGAGCACTCTCACAAATTCTAGTCCAGGCTCTTGTCTTGTCCAAACTGGATTATTGCAATGCTCTACTGGCTGGACTCCCTGCCTGCACAACCAAACCTCTGCAGCTGATCCAGAATGCAGTGGCAAGAGTGGTCTTTAATGAACCAAAGAGAGCGCACGTAACTCCTCTATTCATTAGGTTACACTGGCTCCCGGTTGACGCCCGCATCAAGTTCAAAGCTATGCTCTTGGCCTACAAGACCACCACTGGTTCTGCACCCTCATATTTTCACTCACTAATACAGACCTACGTTCCTACCAGATCCCTGCGCTCTGCAAATGAACAACGTCTGGTGGTACCGTCCCAAAAAGGTAAAAAATCACTCTCACGTACCTTCTCTGGCTCTGTTCCACATTGGTGGAATGATCTACTGCTGCTACAAGATCAGCAGATTCTGTAGCCATCTTTAAAAAACGTCTGAAAACACATCTCTTCCGTCAACACCTGACTGACAAACACTGAGTTCTACTTCCTTTCTATCGATTCCTTTCTTTAAAAAAAAATAAAAAATTATCTTATCAGCGTATACTGCGCTGTGTTTAAACTGACTAGTTTTTTGTGCACTTATGCTTTTTGTACCTTGTCTGGTTAAAATTGCTTCCATTGTTATCCTCACTTGTAAGTCACTTTGGATAAAAGTGTCTGCTAAATGACTAAATGTAATGTAAATGTAAGTGTGGGATACAGAATATTAGTTTTCGCTTAAATTCATATTGTTCCTACATAATCACCTTTTGTCTTCGAATTATAAATATGCTTTTATTTTTGTTTGACGTTGAAAAACATGCTTCATTAGTTTTTTTTTACTGATTGTGTTCATTCTTGATGTAAGTCAGATTTAGACTTTATCTTTACAGATATTATCTTACTTTAATAAGAATTATAACATTTTCTTTGTAATTTTAACTTGGTTTTAAAGTAATATTTGGGTAAACGTGAAATGTTTGAGGTCTCGAATCTTAAATAAAACAAATATTTTGTAAAAGGTTGAAAGTTATATGGCAGTAAATGTGTTTGATTAGAATAATTGTAATAATTATAAATCATGTTCAGATAATAGTTTTTAAAGAGTAACTGTAATATTTTTTTTATTTTCTATTGTTTATATTGTTTATAATTACTGGGTGCTCATAGTTCTCTTCAGGTCATGTCAAATCTGATCATGTCATGTTCTTCATGTTAATCCATGAAGGAACTAGACACACACACACACACACACACACACACACACACACACCTAAACCAAATGTACACACACACACACACACACACACACACACCTAAACCAAATGTACACACACACACACACACACACACACACGCGCGCACACACACACACACACACACACATAGACATAGACATGAACACACATGTGTGTACACACACACACACACACACACATGTACATACACACACACATAAACATGTACACACACACACACACACATGTACATACACACACACATAAACACACATGTACACACACACATAAACACACATGTACACACACATACACACACATGAACACATGTACACACACACACACACACACACACACACACCTAAACCAAATGCGCACACACACACACACACACACACATGAACACACGTACACACGTACACACACACATGACACACACACATAAACACACATGTACACACACACACACACACACACACACACACACACACATGTACACACACACACACACACACATGAACACATGTACACACACACGCACACACACACATGAACACATGTACATACACACACACACACACATGTACATACACACACACACACATGTACATACACACACACACACACACATGTACATACACACACATGAACACATGTACATACACACACACACACACATGTACATACACACACACACACACACACATGTACATACACACACACACACACATGTACATACACACACACACACACATGTACATACACACACACACACACACACACACATGAACACATGTACACACACACACACACACACATAAACACACATGTACACACACACACACACACACACATGTACACACACACGCACACACACACATGAACACATGTACACACACACACACACACATAAACACACATGTACATACACACAAAAAGTACACACACACAAACACACATGTACATACACATAAAGACACATGTGTACACACACACACATACACATAAACACACATGTACACATACATACATACATACACATAAACACACATGTACACACACACACACACACACACACATAAACACACATGTGCACACACACACACATCAAACATCGTTACTCATCAAACATATTCCTTCTCAAATAAATGGATGGAGGCCATTTTATTTAGCTGTAGTCTATCACCCTCCGGTTTGACGGATCAACTGGCGAAGCCGGTTATCTGGCGACATGCAGATGTTTTTTGTGGGCGTTCCTCTCTAGGACCCCACTTTTACAAACCAGGAAATATAGGTATTATTTCATCTTAAATTACATTGATGTGATTCTTTTTACAGCGGACATGTCTATAATGATTTCTCTTTTTGTGTCGATGAGAAAGAACGAACGTAGACGGCTTTGATTCGAGAGCGGTTTGTGGATTATAACTCGATGTAAACAGGAAAGCGCTGTCACCAGTTGATCCAGACGATCTCTGTTTAACTTGTGTAACATGAGAAACAGCCTTTAAATCAAGAAATACTACAGAAGAAATTCTGGCCTGGACATGGTACTCATGCTGTGCAACTTCTTTTAAAACTTGTAACTGAGTTACCTGCAATAATCACATCTCATAAATAAATAGTATATAAATGTAGCTTATGTCTCCCTCTGAAATATTAAAACATTCTTCTTCATAGTTTGTAAAACCTCATAATGATGAAATTTGAATGTTTGCTTCTGTTATGTTTTTCCCCTTGACCTTTGACATTAGAGCCTTTGGTATTGTTCACTTGTGAGGTCTGTGTTGGATGTAAGAACTTCCACAGGCCTTAGACTTTATGAGTTTACATTTGTTCTTTACAATGAACCTCAAGAAAAATACTTTTATCCATTAGTTCTCTTTCAAAACTCCTCAACATTAAACTGGTTCTGACTGTTCACAGGACATTTATACATTTAATAATGACACTTTAAAGGCTGGAAACAGAACAGAAATGACTATAAAACCAATATTTATGACAATGTCAGTATGAACCATATAAAAACCATTGTTTATAAAAACTTTTTAAAAGGTTTATTGAAGAGAAATTGCAACAGAAAACCTTCATTACATGTATTTATTTGGTTTAACAGTGTAGGCTGCATAACACCAATAAAAAAAATCCCAGATCAGTCTGTGTGTGTCCAACAGCAGAATATTAAGGTTCACATGAATCGTTCTCAGGACGTCTTATAAAAGGGACACTTCCAAACCTTCAGGACACTGTCAGGACACTGTCGGGACACTGTCAGGACTCTGTCAGGACACTCTCAGGACACTGTCGGGACACTCTCAGGACACTGTCAGGACTCTGTCAGGACACTGTCAGGACACTGTCAGGACTCCGTCAGGACACTGTCAGGACACTGTCAGGACTCTGTCAGGACACTGTCAGGACACTGTCAGGACACTGTCAGGACTCTGTCAGGACACTCTCAGGACACTGTCAGGACACTCTCAGGACACTGTCAGGACACTGTCAGGACTCTTTCAGGACACTGTCAGGACACTGTCAGGACTCTGTCAGGACACTCTCAGGACTCTGTCAGGACTCTGTCAGGACACTCTCAGGACACTGTCAGGACACTGTCAGGACTCTTTCAGGACACTGTCAGGACACTGTCAGGACTCCGTCAGGACACTGTCAGGACTCCGTCAGGACACTGTCAGGACACTGTCAGGACTCTGTCAGGACACTCTCAGGACACTGTCAGGACACTGTCAGGACTCTTTCAGGACACTGTCAGGACACTGTCAGGACACTCTCAGGACACTGTCAGGACTCTGTCAGGACTCTGTCAGGACACTGTCAGGACACTGTCAGGACTCTGTCAGGACTCTGTCAGGACTTTGTCAGGACACTCTCAGGACACTGTCAGGACTCTGTCAGGACACTGTCAGGACACTCTCAGGACACTGTCAGGACACTGTCAGGACACTCTCAGGACACTGTCAGGACTCTGTCAGGACACTGTCAGGACACTGTCAGGACACTGTCAGGACACTCTCAGGACACTGTCAGGACACTCTCAGGACTCTGTCAGGACACTGTCAGGACACTGTCAGGACTCTGTCAGGACACTGTCAGGACTCTGTCAGGACACTGTCAGGACACTCTCAGGACACTGTCAGGACACTGTCAGGACACTCTCAGGACACTGTCAGGACACTCTCAGGACACTGTCAGGACTCTGTCAGGACTCTGTCAGGACACTCTCAGGACACGGTCAGGACTTTGTCAGGACACTCTCAGGACACTGTCAGGACTCTGTCAGGACACTGTCAGGACACTCTCAGGACACTGTCAGGACACTGTCAGGACACTCTCAGGACACTGTCAGGACTCTGTCAGGACACTGTCAGGACACTGTCAGGACACTGTCAGGACACTCTCAGGACACTGTCAGGACACTCTCAGGACTCTGTCAGGACACTGTCAGGACACTGTCAGGACTCTGTCAGGACACTGTCAGGACTCTGTCAGGACACTGTCAGGACACTCTCAGGACACTGTCAGGACACTGTCAGGACACTCTCAGGACACTGTCAGGACACTCTCAGGACACTGTCAGGACTCTGTCAGGACTCTGTCAGGACACTCTCAGGACACGGTCAGGACTCTGTCAGGACACTGTCAGGACTCTGTCAGGACACTGTCAGGACACTCTCAGGACTCTGTCAGGACACTGTCAGGACACTGTCAGGACTCTGTCAGGACACTGTCAGGACACTGTCAGGACTCTGTCAGGACACAGTCAGGACACTGTCGGGACACTGTCAGGACACTGTCAGGACACTCTCAGGACTCTGTCAGGACACTGTCAGGACACTGTCAGGACACTCTCAGGACACTGTCAGGACTCTGTCAGGACACTGTCAGGACACTGTCAGGACTCCGTCAGGACACTGTCAGGACACTCTCAGGACACTGTCAGGACTCTGTCAGGGCTCTGTCAGGACACTCTCAGGACTCTGTCAGGACACTGTCAGGACACTGTCAGGACTCTGTCAGGACTCTGTCAGGACACTGTCAGGACACTGTCAGGACTCCGTCAGGACACTGTCAGGACACTGTCAGGACACTGTCAGGACACTGTCAGGACACTGTCAGGACTCCGTCAGGACACTGTCAGGACACTCTCAGGACTCTGTCAGGACACTGTCATGACACTGTCAGGACACTGTCAGGACACTCTCAGGACACTCTCAGGACACTCTCAGGACACTCTCAGGACTCTGTCAGGACACTATCAGGACACTGTCAGGACACTGTCAGGACTCCGTCAGGACACTGTCAGGACACTCTCAGGACACTGTCAGGACTCTGTCAGGACACTGTCAGGACACTGTCAGGACTCCGTCAGGACACTGTCAGGACACTCTCAGGACACTGTCAGGAGTCTGTCAGGACACTGTCAGGACACTGTCAGGACTCTGTCAGGACACTGTCAGGACTCCGTCAGGACACTCTCAGGACACTGTCAGGACTCTGTCAGGACACTGTCAGGACACTGTCAGGACTCTGTCAGGACACTGTCAGGACTCTGTCAGGACACTGTCAGGACTCCGTCAGGACACTCTCAGGACACTGTCAGGACTCTGTCAGGACACTGTCAGGACACTGTCAGGACACTCTCAGGACACTGTCAGGACTCTGTCAGGACACTCTCAGGACACTGTCAGGACTCTGTCAGGACACTGTCAGGACACTCTCAGGACTCTGTCAGGACACTGTCAGGACACTGTCAGGACACTCTCAGGACACTGTCAGGACTCTGTCAGGACACTGTCAGGACACTGTCAGGACTCCGTCAGGACACTGTCAGGACACTCTCAGGACACTGTCAGGACTCTGTCAGGACACTGTCAGGACACTGTCAGGACTCTGTCAGGACACTGTCAGGACACTCTCAGGACACTGTCAGGACTCTGTCAGGACACTGTCAGGACACTGTCAGGACTCTGTCAGGACACTGTCAGGACACAGTCAGGACTCTGTCAGGACACTGTCAGGACACTGTCAGGACTCTGTCAGGACTCCGTCAGGACACTCTCAGGACACTGTCAGGACTCTGTCAGGACACTGTCAGGACACTCTCAGGACACTGTCAGGACTCTGTCAGGACACTGTCAGGACTCTGTCAGGACTCCGTCAGGACACTCTCAGGACACTGTCAGGACTCTGTCAGGACACTGTCAGGACTCCGTCAGGACACTGTCAGGACACTCTCAGGACACTGTCAGGACTCTGTCAGGACTCTGTCAGGACACTGTCAGGACACTGTCAGGACACTGTCAGGACACTGTCAGGACTCTGTCAGGACTCTGTCAGGACACTGTCAGGACACTGTCAGGACTGTCAGGGTCAGGACACTGTCAGGACTGTCAGGACTGTCAGGACACTGTCAGGACACTGTCAGGACTCTGTCAGGACACTGTCAGGACACTGTCAGGACACTGTCAGGACAGGACACTGTCAGGACTCTGTCAGGACACTGTCAGGACACTCTCAGGACACTCTCAGCTGTAGCAGCAAGTGACCATCACACTTTAAACCACTTGGGTCTTGTAGATGAGAGCAGTCCTTTGATAGATGTCGTAGGCTACTTTGCCGAGACAAAGCACAGAGACAAACTGTAGAGAAAAACAGTTTCTATTTACATAGAAAATGCGCTCTCCAAGAGTCATGCCGCTTGTTCTAAACACAACGTTTACTCCGCACACCCTTAAAAAAGCCTAACGACATGCAAACAATTCTACTTTAACAGCTCTGTTTTTACTGTTAACCCATCACCAAGCTCACACAAAAGTCTAAAACAAGTGGAAACTTGGGACTTAGTCACAAGACAAACTGACCTCAGTGCTCTGCTCTCTCCAACTACTGAGCCAAATTTAATAAACCTTTACCTTTGTGCCAAAACGTACATTGTTCGATTACAAATTAGATTAACAACTATGTTACAGGTACATGTGTTTTGAACAGGCATCGACAGCCACCTTTCCCAGTTCACCTGAGCCAGTTGAATTTGCACAAAAAGATTAAACTAGACAGTTGTTCTAAAGCCCTGTTTGCTGTGAAGGGCTATCTTTTTTTTTCTACCAAACATAGCTTTGTCACGGGTGCAGAGCTTATTGTCCTTTAGTACAACACATAGACATATAAATAGGTAGACGCCGCATCGAACGCTACTGCCTATTGGCACGAACGAGCCGTGGAGCCGCCATCTTGGACCGGTCGTCAGCCCCACTCAGTGTAACTTGTTTGCCAGGTGCAATGAGCTGTCAGCGCATTTATTCAATAATTTCTCACCGAATACCCAACTAATTTTGACACGGGCTCTTTTGCTGCAGAGGTCATTCATGTAGCTATGATACAGGACACATTGTTCAGCGTATTTTAATATTCATAGTAGGCTTAACAGTTATATAATATTTTGATAAAAGATATAAAGTAATCACACAAAATCAAAATCTAAATATGTGATTTAGGATATAAGGTAATTTATAAACCACACACTATAAATATGATAAAGCAGAAACAGATAGTAGCAGATAAACATTTTAATATTTTGTAGAAACAATTTATAATGATTTTGACTAACTCGCTCTCTCACACACACACACACACACACACACACACACACACACACACACACACACACACACACACACACACACACTTCTCTCTCTCTATCTATCTATCTATCACATACACTTCTCTCTCTCCATCACACACACACACACACACACACACACACACACACACACACACTTCTCTCTCTCTATCTATCTATCTATCTATCACATACACTTCTCTCTCTCCATCACACACACACACACACATCTCTCTAACACACACACTTCTCTCTCTCTATCACACACACACACACTTCTCTCTAACACACACACTTCTCTCTCTATCACACACACACACACTTCTCTCTCTCTATCACACACACACACTTCTCTCTATCACACACACACACACACACACACATACACTTCTCTCTCTCTCTATCACACACACACACACACACACACACACACACACACACACACACACACACACACACACACACACACACACTTCTCTCTCTCTATCACACACACTTCTCTCTCTATCACACACACACTTCTCTCTCTCTATCACATACACACTTCTCTCTCTCTATCACATACACACTTCTCTCTCTCTATCACACACACACTTCTCTCTCTCTATCACATACACACTTCTCTCTCTCTATCACACACACTTCTCTCTCTCTATCACATACACACTTCTCTCTCTCTATCACATACACACTCTCTCTCTCTATCACATACACACTTCTCTCTCTCTATCACATACACACACGGCATCCAACATTAGTGAAACACAGCCATATTTAGCCTGGTCTCCCTGGCATCTTCTCTCCAGCATATCCAGCATCATCTTGTACAGGCCAGGTTTGGAATCCACTGAACACAGCCACCTGTAAAAAAAAAAATGAGAAGAAGCTTTTCAGTGTGTTTGCATTAATAATTTCCTAAAAATTAATTCGGACAACATTAGGCCTACCTTTGTATTGTATGTGGCTGTGGGAGGGGAAAATGTGGAGTCTCTCTGAGGTATTTGTATGTCTTTGGACCATGTAGATGCAGCGTGAGCGCAAACTCTCTGTAGTCCTTTGTGTATTCATGGCCTTGCTTTGCCATGAGGTCTAACTGAAGATCTGAAATGTTATGATTTAAAATGAATAAGTCCCCTTCAGATAATAAATAAAGAGTTTAATAAGAGTAAGAATAACATATACATGAATTTCAAAGTGTTAATTTTGTCTTACCAGAGTAGAATTCAAGCTTCTCTTTGAGCTCTTCATTAATGAGGTTCTTTTCCCTCAAATCCCCCAAAAGACTCTTCACTGTGGTTTTTGCCCTCTTTTCTCTGGCCATGGAATTCTTCTTCTCTCACTCTAGATGTTCCACTCTTGCCAAGGCTTCAGTGAGTTTGGTCTTAAGAGCGTTAGGAGAAGCAGGCAAGGCATAGCCATGATCCTAATAGAAAGAGAGATGAACATGGTTTGAGTAATGTTTCACTTCAAAAACATTATTTTGACACCACTAGTTTAATGCCCACATTCTTTCTTATAGTCATCACATGTCAAAGCCACTACCAGCACTGTGTGTGTGCGTACCAGTAATGCATGTTCAATGTGTCTTAAATTGTGTTTGTATGGGTTTATTTGTGAGCGTGTTTAATATGAGTGGAAGCAAAAAAGTGAGATTTGAATATGTCCAGAGAACAATGTGATATGATGTTTAAAGTAGAAATATTCACATCATTGGGCTTGAGGTTGCCGTTTCCTGGAAATCCTGAGAGTCCATGGACAGGCTTTCTTCAGCTCTTCTGGAGGTAGAAGTAGCCCTGCCCTTTTCCAACTAAAACGATGAAGCATAATATATAATTCAATACATATAAAAAGGTATAAGCATCTTACCCTGCCATGTGATTGATAATTTGCATTTATGAACATTCACATTTATGAATGCTAATAGTTTTATGAGGATACACCTACTCTTTGGAGGTGAACCGGAAAGCTGAAGACGGATGGAATAACACCATCTTGGAGTCGGACAATCTGACCCGTTCTATCAAAATCATCATTCTTAAAATGATGAGAGCAAAGTACTGTTGTATCACTTGCATGAAATCCTTCTCTCCTCAAAGCCACTTCCCACTTCTTCCTCACATCTTTGTCCTTATAGGCACTTAACATTACCTAACGTTAAAAGAAAGTTTCGTGCATCTAACAAGTGCTTCGAACTTTTTTCCTATCTGAATAGTAAGTTATGTGGAAAACACTTGAGTTGAGGGAGGGAGATACATAGTCTAGCTAACGTTAGCTAGCTACGATTTCAGTACAGTACTATCAAAGATCCTTGCTCCTTCTCAATTCTGTGGATTTAAGGACAAAATACAACCAAAGTACAATTGTAATGATAAATCTTACTTGTGAAAAGTAATCCCCCGAGCCCTATTTGCGATGGTCCGCCGATTAGAACATAAAAATGCTGCACAGTGCTCTGGCATCCAGGGTTGCCAGGTCCCAGAAATATTACCAGCCCAATGACAACTCAAAACCCGCCCAAATGGAATGAAAACTAGCCCAATTTTTCGTTCGATGTAAACTAATGCCTTTTTTCAAAATTTCTTCCACAACACTTCCTAAGTGGTCAACTGTTGAAGTGCTTGAGTGACAAGCAACATGGGCAGCCAGCTTCAACTCTGCCTCTTTCACAGGTGCATTATTTCTTAGAAAGGAACTGCCTGTGTCAAATAATGTTCTGGCATTTGAGAAAGGAGCCGCATTTTTTTTATGTTTTTCAGTTGCAGTATGAGCTACCAGATCACCGTGGTGAGCTCTTACTTCACATTTGCAATATTTGCAAAACGCTTTTCTATCATCATTTGGAACACTTCGAATCCACTCCTTTAATCCTTTCTCTGTCTCCCATTCTTTGTGATACTTCTTTCCATACTTTCCCCATTTACCTGACATTTTAGAATGCTGCTTGTTCATCAACAGACAACCAAACCGACGCTTCAGACTACAACGCTCTCATGATGTGAGTGACGTGATGATGATGCTTGATTTGTGATGTCAAAGCACATGTAGCGCGCGCGCCTACTCGCATCTCGCGAGAAGCAGCGTTTGTTGCCAAGTATTCATTCCCGGGTATCAACACCCACTAATAAAAGGTTCACTTTTATCTTTGTCCACAATTTTTTTATTTATTTTAATTTATTTTTTTGTGGCCGCGGTACATTTTAAATGTAGCCCAAAAAACCGCAACCCGCAACTCCGTATTTTTTCCCGCAACTCCTTTTCTAAAATAGCCCAATTGTGCGGGAAAACCGCTACCCTGGCAACCATGCTGGCATCTTAACTGCTGCAATTCAACGAAACTATGAGTACGACCGGTTCAAGATGGCGGCCGCAAATCTCGTCGCGCAGCGGCCAATGAGGCGTCTACCTATATATATGTCTATGGTACAACAGACATCCATGAACTTAATGGATTGTTGCCCAGAGGTGCAGCTGTTTGGGGAAGGGGTTAGCCCATTTAAGGCTGGCAACCACCACAAATAAATTCCCCTTCATTTTTCTTTATGAACTGTTGCACCTGAGCTCAGAAGTCCACAGGACCGGCATAAATCAGACAGGTCATCTGGAACAGTAAAGGCGGTCAAAATAAAACAAAATGTTAGACAAACATGTACCTGATTCTCTGAGCAGGCAGGTTGCAATGTCCAGTCTCATCCTGGCAACCCCCTCCTCACTGACAGGGAGCTGGACATCATCCCCCTTTAGAATCAATTCTGCAGCTAATACAGGAGAATCATGTTGGAAATTGTCTCACTGTGGGAGCTAATAACACTATTAAAGCAGTACCTTGCAAATTAGGACGCCACATGATGTGTCCTGCTGTCGTGGGGCAGGACACATCATCAACACCACTTTACCCACCTTGTTACTTCCTTGCACTTTTTTATGTGTGCTTCAGTGGCACCAAAAGGGTCAATGAAAAGAGCCCTCTTTTCATTTGGATAAATGATCTGAGGAGCATTATTAAATCAGTACAATACATGAAACATGGCATTTTAATATATTTCAACTTACTACTAGTGTCCAGTGTCGTGCATCACAGATTGCTCCCAATGCAATGTTTAATTTGGCCAAATCCAGCTACAATAAAGATGAAATGAGCAATTATATGAAGTATTTAAATAAGATTTGATGTAGTACAATAACTGTTACCTTTTTTAACTTTTTGGAGCATCCCTGCCAGGACTGTGTCATGGCAAAGCACAATGTAAAGCACTTAGGGTGCCTGAGAAGGGTGCCAAAAAGTGCTATATAAATACACATCATTTAACATTTACCAACCTATTTTTATATGTACTTAATATTTCAGACATTTTCAATCATATATATGCATTGTCTATTGTGCTGCAAATAAATGTTAAGAGTGCTTTACTGATGTCTCACAGGACCTTAACCCAGCTTTTATTCTAAACATTCTACAGAACAGTTTTTATGTGGATAGTTTAAGACAGTGGTTCTCAACCGGTGGGGCGCGCCCCCCCGGGGGGGCGCGGACACTCTCCCGGGGGGGCGCGAGTAGGCAACAGATGGGAGGGGAAAAAAACGAAAAAAATTAAAATTGCACTGAAAAACTCCGCTAAACGCACATGTAAGCCATTTACAGCTACTTCAAACACAGACCAAACAGCAAGCCAATAAAAGACAAGAGGCCAAGGTGTGAAGTGCAACACCTACTCAACTCAGGCACTACATTTCTGCAAACAGCTGGCCTCTACGGGGCTGTCTACACGGAGACACAAATCACTGTATCCATATACATTTTGTATCGTATTGGCCTTTCGTCCACACGGATCCGGTGTTTTGGGAGACTGTATCCGCTATTTTTTGAAACAGGGTTCTAAAGTGGATAAATCTTTCGACAACACCTAGGTGACACCCTTGCGGTGTCGTGTGTACAGCCAATCCGTATATTTTGTGAAAACGATGATGTCATCGCATCACGTGTCGGCCTCGTCATACGTAACAGCAACAACAATAATGGCGGACTACATGATTGAGTTCGTGCTGCAGAAGCTACTAAGCCTACTAGCTTTATTACAGCAAAATCTATTGCTTCTATGCAGTTGTGGTGAGCAACAAGCGATAATGGACAACACCATACGCCACATGCTCTTAGATCCACGCGAAAGAGAACCAGGAGAGCAACCAGGAGAAAATGAATGGAGAGAATTTCCGCATGTCCAAAGCACTCAGAACTCAGTCCGTATATTGAAGAGCAAACAACAAACATGAGGGCACCAATTACTACACTCTAAATATATGACTGCAAAAATTTGAGAACTTGTTTTTATTAGAAAAGAAATATTTAGGTCTTCGTCTTCTTCTGCAGCGCGCAAGGTTATGCGCATGCTCAAAGTCTTCTTCTTCGTGTATAGTGTATATCTGTGGCAGAATTACAGCGCCCCATACTGGTCGGGCATATATACTACATCGTTTTCAGCCGGCCGTGTGTACGCAGATATTTTCTTGAGAGGACGCCGTCTCAAGATCGGATAGGGGATGCACTGGCTTCGTGTGGACATAGCCTACTTCAACCAACAAACTCGTGCCAGACCTCTAATGAAACTAGAGAAGCTGACAAATACATTGACACCAAGCAAGCCAACATACTTAGAAATGTAAGTATGTTGGCAGCTAAAGTAGTTCAATGAAATAAATAATTTTGTTCAGCTATGATTAGAATCATTACCTTACTTTCCTTTCCTTTCCTTTCCTTTCACAAAGTGGAATGCCAGCGAAAAACGCTGCTTTCCACTTAACGGTATGTCCCAGCTACCATTTGGCTCTATCTGTGACATACTGTCTTCACTCATGGTTCGATTTTACTCAGCACGTTTCACAGTGAAGTGCATCCTGGGATAGACACTGTCATTGGCTCAGGCACCAGTCTATCATGTGACATCAGAGCAAGGTTCAAATGACCGGGATTTAAACAGTTTCCCTCGATTCTATTGGTTCTCACGGTTCAAACGAGGTATCACATGTTCAATTCGACCAATCGGCTGCGGAGCACCACGTGTGCGTCTTTGTTCCAGGAAGAGCCTGCGTAATACACAGAGACGCAGGAGGAAGAATACAGGCTGAAAACACATTTAAATACTTAGAAGTCTGGTTTAAGTTCTCAAAAATGTATTTAATGAGCACCATTAGTGATTTAAACAATAAAAATATAGTATTTAAATGACTAAAATGAAATGGAACAGACTGGGCCAAAGTGGGCCAAACTGGGTCTTTTAGAACTCTCGCCTAGTCTTTCTGTACTAAAACCCCTTGAGTTTTATTCTGCTTCACATTATCAGTTTAAAACTTTGCAGGGATAATGTTAACATGTTTTATTTACATGTTATGAAGTACAGGAGGCTTGAATGCTGCATTCCAAAGAGTTACTCATCTTAAAATACAGTTTTTTTTTTAGGCGGAACTAAATAAATACATTTTAGCTGTGTGCCATCTTCATTTTCTCTTTATTAGTAACACATATTCATATGATAACACTTTTTAACAAATCTCCACAATGCTCCTTGCAGACAAAGTGCACGCCTTCACACAAAAATTAGACCTCTGGCATGGCCGCATCAGTCGAGGGAACTGTGACATGTTCCCCAGCCTTGGACTTTATCGCTGATGCAGGCACGTCACATGATTTCTCCTCCCTATTTCAATCAGCGTCTGAGCACCTGTCAGCAATGAGAAAACAATTTGCGACGTACTTTAAAGAGGATTATCGCTCTTTTGCGTGGGTTCGAGATCCGTTTGTGTGCACAGCAAACGAGCTATCAATTGATATGCAGGAACAGCTTATTGAGCTGAAGAGTGACCGTAGACTGAAGGAACTCTTTAGCTCCTGCCCTCTTCGTCATTCTGGGCAGCATTGATGCAGGAATATCCTGAACTCTGTGACGTCGCCTTGAAGATTCTCCTTCCTTCACAACATATTTGTGTGAGGCAGGATTCTCAAAAATGACTGCACTCAAAACAAAATACCGCAATCGTGCACAAATAGAGGATGATTTGAGGCTATGTTTATCAAACATTGAGCCAAGAATTGAGGATCTTTGCAAGGCAAAGCAGGCTCAGGTCTCACATTAACATCACCGACCTGCAAGCTTCTGTAAAAAGCAGATGATGGCTACTATTAGGCCTAGTAATAATATCAATAATAAAGCTAATAAAAAATGATAATAGGCCTACTGATTATAATAATAATAATAACAATGATAGCATGTAGCGCATATAATTATATAGCAATAGCCTAGTAATGATGATAGGCCTTCTACTACTCATAATAATAATAATAATAATAATGCCTGCAAGCTCACATTAGAAGTCTGGTGCTACTGCCAATTATAACAATAGCCTAGTAATGATAATAGGCCTACCTACCGCTACTGATGATAATAATAATAATAATGTGGGCCTAAAAATAATAGCCTAGGGCTGTCTATCTATCTATCTATCTATCTATCTATCTATCTATCTATCTATCTATCTATCTATCTATGCAAGGTGGGGGGATGGGGGCGGGGCACTGGGGCCCCAACTGCAATGAACCAGCTTTGGGGGGGCCCAGCTTGCAAAAGGTTGAGAACCCCTGGTTTAAGACATAATAGTGTTTAAATGTGCTTTGTTTGACAGCAGCTGAAAATAACATGTAGAAAATGTTGTGTGTGACATTTTACTTTTTATTGTAATTTAGACAAGAAATGACCAAAATATGTAAAAATAAAAAATAAAATAAAAAGTACAGAAAGACCTGAATACATATGAAAGTATGAATGAATGCTATTAAAAAGATATAGTATTGGTAAACATGTTGCAGTTGTGTCTACATTTGATTTATGCCTGTGGTGTAATATTTTATATGTTATGTGTTTTAAACTATGTAGACCCAGTTAGTTATTCATTTAAACATATTAATATAAAAGACAAAACAAGAATGATGTTTGATGATGTCTGTGAGATCATGCTTCAGTGGAATGTACTTGCTATTATTGAAGTTTACACAGTAGTATGGTGTAAAATCAACAACCTTTTCAGCATCCATGAAAATATTGGCTTGAGCTAGTTCGGGAACTTCTACCTCATAAGCTAAATAATGATCATTCCACCCAACTGTAGATAGAGGTTGGCATTCAAAACAATACACTGAAGCATTTAAAATATAGATGTTTTTCACAAGTGCAAACTCTGGAGTGTCACTGATGACATTAGAAATAACCAAAGATTTTCCACATATATGCTTATTTCCATGTTGCATAATCCACTGTACCGAAACTATATGTTCAACGTGCTCTATTCCTAAGAAGTCTTTAATCTTTCCTTCAACATAGTGAACATTTTTCACCTCAGAGGCTGGGCCCAAGTCAACTTCACCTGAACAAATTGGATGTTTCTCATGCACATTCTGACTACATTCATAAAGTTGGTTGTGCTTCACAAGAGACTTACATATGTTTTGAAAACTACTTTTCAAAGCCCACTGCTTAAAAAAGCAATGCTTTGACTCAAAGCGCATACACATATGCCTCACTGTAGGACCAAGTGCCTTAATCTGAGAAGGAAGATGCAGCAAGTAATGCTGTTTATATTTGCATCTGGAAACAGTTGTTTAAATTGTTTTAAATGTTGCTCTATTAAAAGCTTCAGTCTTGAAAGAGTTGAGAGAGCAATAATAGGTGAAAACAGAATTTTGACTATCTCTTAAGTAGCATTTGTGTGTAATCGTTTTCTCCAATTTTGTCAATGAGAAATGGCAGAATCTTTAACAAAACCAGCATCTGCCCAGCTGACTGTTTTAATTTATTGTCATTTGATGACAGTGTATTGACAGATATGGGGCAAGGCTTATCCCTTGCATCCACAGGAGAATAAGGGAAAGAAATAATTGCACTGTTGAATGCGTCTAAGTCAATAAGCCCTGAGAGCACAAGATGCTTTAAAACACATTTGATTTCATATGGGGCAACACCTTCAAGAATTACATGCATGATGTCCTGTGGGGTTTGATTGATTATATCAAAGTGAGGAAATTCAGTTAATTTGCTTCTCCTATTTATGCCATATGTCATTTTTAGATTGTCTTTCAGAAAGTCACTATTTGCCTTTTCAATGTCATTACATTGTCTGTTATGACTTGCCATTGTCCTTTTAACAAACAAATCTTCCTTAAATTGCTCCTGCATGTCTTCAAAATTGCATTCGCAGTGCCTGCATTTACTGTAGGCAAATCCACTCCTATCTTAAATCCAGCCACTTCATGCTGAGCAAGAGTGTCTCGCACACAGACACAAGTGCCCCATAAATTGTCCTCTCACCATTTGCAGTGACAACCCGGACACCATCACACAGCTCAGTTAAGTCACGGTTAATCCTCTCAAATATCGCCTCGATACCACAATGGGAAAGATCTTTGGATTTTACCATGGCAAGCAGACGAATGGCAGCAAGTCTTGATCTGTATTTAGGGTTGATGTTACCTAAGGTGTAATAAATCAATAACAATTTGTTCTTGTTTGCTCGAGATCCAAGAGGATTGCATAGCTCAATTTTATCTGTATATAAAATTAACTGCAATGCTGGGAAATTTCAAAAACAGTGGGTGCGACTTACAAATGTCTCCATCAATGAAATCATGAAAAAATCCATCCTTGCATGCCTGTGGCCTCTTATCAATCATTGCAATTATTTTCGGATGTGATGGCAGCTGCTCCAAACTTTTCACCAACGGTATGTAATGAAAAAAATGGTCCTTAATGGTAAGAACTCTGGAGTCTCCATTTTTCACATAACAAACTGTTTGTTTTGCGACAAGAATCTCTGGTTCAACTGGTTGTAACAGTTCTTTGATGGTCTTATCCTGCAAATGAGTGGAAGTAATTTGGCAGAAAGGGTCAACAAACAAGTCAAAGATCCCCATTGCATCACTCTTTAGTAGATCCAGGTCTCCAGAATTTCTCTCAATCATGTCGCTAATTTGCTGTTTTAGGTGCTCCAATAATGCTGCCTGATATTGCTGGACTCCACTCACCATTTGGTTAACAGCTCTCTGGGGAGTAGAAAACAAACAAAATTTATATAAAAATGCAGTCAACATGCAAACTCCCAGACACTTTTTTTTTAAAAAGTAGCCCTTTAATTACATATTGTTAGTGACATGCAATGATCAAAATAGGCTATTTCCAGCAAAACTATCACAAAATAATATTGCCTTCTGCAGCTTTAAGACCTTGTTTACACTTGGTCCTTAAATGTGTTTTGAGCAACAGTATCACAAGTGGACAGTGCTAAATAAAAGTGTAAGTGTTGGGTGTATTATGTTGTTTTTATTCTTAGCTCATGCTCAACAAATATAGTGGATGGGCAGATTTTGTAAGCAAAGTATGTGTACATTTGCATATAGCGGGGAAGTGAGATCTGATCACAAGTGGTCACTGAAGAAGTATGTGGAGACACATTGAAATGTCAGGTGTTTCTCTGACATACCTTTAGCTGTCCACCTGTGATCGGATAAACCAAGATGCCGGGTCTGAACAGTGGCTGAATCATTCTACAGTAAGCTTATTGCTTTTAAACTTGCTAATAAAAATGTAAAATAATTAATTGGAAAATCAGTGGTATAAATTACTTGTGTCAGTCGATGGGTTTCTCTGGCTTGAAGAAGAAATGCAATTGCATGTTTAGAAAGGTAAACATTCATGCGACCCTCTCCATCTGCTTGAAATCCACTCTGAAAGAGATTAACAACAAACATATCTATTAAAACAGGGAAAATATTGGCATTTTTAGGCATCACTACCAGACAATTTGACCGGCCGAAAATTCGGTGCATCCCTGAAATAGTGGGATTACTGTAACGCATTAATTTCAACACTGCTATTAGTTTATATTCAAATTACAACCTGAGCCTGTCATTGATGAAAACCAAACATGTTTAGTGGACAGTGACCTAAATTAATGTAAAATTTTAGCTTGTGTGACTTACCGGTGGAATTAAGATGCGTGAGGCCTCCGCTTCAGCCACATGGCTTGCATTAGTTTGGTCGTTCGCGGCTGCTTCAGGTAAATCGCGGCGAGTCGGTCCTTCCTCCTCCGCCGCTTCAGCTTGGAGAAGATGATGCGCGTGTGTCTGCTTCACGTGATAGTAGAAGGAATTATACACCCTGTACTCATTTGGACAGCCATCAATCCCGCACACGACTATGTTATGAAATGTTATGTGTGGTCAGTGAACAATAGTAGCTGAATTGCGCTTTGAGAATAATGTATATTATGTTGTGTTCAAAAGCAGAATATTCGCCTTACGTTAACGTTATTCGCGCCATTTTGTTCCAGCTAAATTCATGAACTATGAAGACTAGTCTAATGGCGATAAATAACAATTTTTGGTCACTAGAAAAATTCTTATCTAACTTGTATTAAGTTTCAACTTCTAATAGTCTCATGCAGTTTATTTTCTTGGACACTCATCTTGCTATGTTGTCTTCCAATGTTTTCATAGCTGCAAACATCACAGAGGCAATGATGAGCACCCTGTCTCGTGAAGATTTGCGGGATCTTTTCCCAGGCCCAGAGAACTTTATACGGAGAAAAGCGGTCTGGCGTGCCTGTCATGATGTATCTGAGGAGGTCAGTTTAAAAGTTAGGTGGCCTAAACTAACCACCAATTTAAAGAAACACGCCGATTTTTTGGGACTTTAACATTTACTGTATTCCCCAGTGTTAAATAAGTCCATACAAATCCTTTTTATCTCCTTGCGTGCGGTAACTCAGTCTGACGCACCCACCGCTAGCCTAGCTTAGCACAAAGTTTAAAAGTAAATGGCTACAACTGTCACGGTCACTCAGGACTCTGATCAGTTGGCCGCGGCCTCCGCCTCCGGCTCCCCCGCCCCTACAGACTCGCAGATGAGAAACAGGTGTGCGGGAACGCCGGCGGAGCAAGACCAGCTGAGCCGAGTTGGCAATCAACAGAGAATAAGAAGCACCGCAGCCTGCTCCTCGTTGCCAGATCGTAATACTAACTCCAGTCAGTTATACATCTAGCTTGCTATTGCCGTGTTGTTTATTGAATTACTTACCTGTGCCTTTGTTCGTCTTAGACCCGTCCAGTCCTGCCGTATGTCCTGTTCCTGTTCCGTCTTCGCCTGTTCCTGTACCTTCAAGTCTCCTCGATCCAGTTCCAGTCCAGCCCCGGTTTTGTCCTGTGTCCTCTCGTTATCCCAGAAGAACTTGTCATACCTTTGTGCCTCATTAAATCTGTTTATATTCCTTTACTTGTGTGTCTGCATTTGGGTTGTCTTGCCGGTCCGTAACAGTACGATCTGGCCAGAATGAACCCAGCAGAGCCGCACACTCTTCCGCAGACTGTCGCTGCTCAGACCGCGCTTCTGGAGCAGCATGATGCTACTCTCCAGGCTCTCATGGGCCACATGAAGGACTTCTCGCAGAGCCTCCGTGCTGAGTGCCCAGTTGACTGCAGTGAACTCACCGCCCGGCTACCAGCGCTCCAGCAGTCTCTACGCTGACTATGGAAGCCCGCCTCCAGGTTAAAAGGAAGCGTTTGTACCGCCACCTGCACCATACAGTGGAGATCTCGGCTCTTGTGGTGCCTTTTAACCCAGTGCTCTTTGGTTTTTGAACTACAGTCACAGACTTATAAGAGTGATCGTTCAAGAATTGCTTTTTTAATTGGGTGTCTAAGGGGTCAGGCTTTACAATGGGCCTCCGCTGTCTGGGAGAAGCAGGAGGATTTGTGTTTCTCTTATTCCGCATTCATCAAGGAGATGAAATTAATTTTTGATCATCCTGTTCGAGGAGGAGGCTACTAAAAGACTGTTTTCCATTCGCCAGGGGAATCGCAGTGTGGCAGAGTTTGCCGTGGAGTTTCGCTTCATTAGCCGTGGAGAGCGGTTGGAATGAGGAAGCTCTTCACGGAGCCTTTTAAATGCGATTTCTGAGGAACTTAGGGACGAGATGGCGCGCGAGAGCCTCCAACGAGTCTGAATGAACTCATTACCGGGGCTATTAGAATGGATAATCGCCCGGGAGCGTAAGAGGGAGAAGGCTGGCTTACAGGCGTCAATGAAATCCTCCACTAGTCCAGGTTCGGATTCCCGGCATATCAGGGGTTTTCCCAGCCTCCACGAGAGGACCGGGGTTGGTGGACACAGACGCGGCGATGAAAGAGGCTCATTCAGTTCCAATACAGATTCGTCCGGGTCGACACTGCAACCAGCCGCACCTGAACCTATGCAGTTGGGTCGAACCCATTTGATAGAGGAGGAGAGACTTCGTCGGGTCAAGACAGGTAGTTGTCTCTATTGTGGAGGACTTGGACATTTTCGTGCTTCCTGCCCGCTCCTTCCGGGAAAAGGGTGGGCTCGGCGTAATGGGAGAAATACTGCTGAGCCAAGTCCGGTGCTCTCTCCCACTTCTGTGCGTATGGAAGGAACTATTATGTTAGCAGATCAGAACCAGACATTGGAAGTTCTGATCGATTCTGGAGCAGATGAGAGCCTTTTGGACCGTGGGGTGGCTAAGAGGTTGGGTATACAGACTATGCCTTTGGAGGTGCCTTTAAAAGTAAAGGCTTTGAACGGTGAGGTTTTGACCCAGATAGGTGAACAGACTATTCCAGTAAAACTCCTTCTGTCTGGTAATCACACAGAGACTATTAGGTTTTACATTTTGATTGTGTTCACACACCTATAGTGTTGGGGTTACCCTGGCTGAAGATTCATAACCCTCACATTGACTGGGCCATACCAAGTGTTGTCTTGGAGTAAATATTGTCATTTACATTGTCTGCAGTCTGCTTTACCTCCTGTTCCTCTAGATGCACCTCGGCACCTGAACCTCCAGATCTGTCTTCAGTTCCACCAACCTACCATGATTTGTCAGCAGTGTTCTGTAAGCATCAAGCCTTGTCGCTGCCACCTCATAGACCATACGACTGCGCCATCGACCTCTTGGCCGGTGCTCCTCTGCCCAGCAGCCGTCTCTATACACTCTCGAGGCCAGAAAATGAGGCAATGGAGAAGTACATCCAGGAGTCGTTGGCAGCAGGGATAATACGACCCTCGTCCTCTCCGGTGGGTGCAGGATTTTCTTTGTTGATAAGAAGGACAAGAGTCTGAGACCATGTATTGATTTTCGGGCCTGAACAAAATCACCATCAAGAATAAGTATCCACTTCCTTTGATCAGTTCAGTTTTCACTCCTCTGTGGTTCTATGATATTCACCAAACTCGATCTCCGCAACGCATATCATTTGGTGCGTATTAGGGAGGGGGATGAGTGGAAAACTGCTTAATACACCCTTAGGACATTTTGAATATCGGGTGATGCCTTTTGGACTTATGAATGCTCCTGCGGTATTTCAAAATTTGGTTAACGATGTACTACGAGACATGATTGGTCGGTTTGTGTTTGTGTATCTGGATGACATTTTGATCTTTTCTAAGGATTTGGAGGAACATCAGGGACATGTCAGGGTTCTCCAGAGATTACTGGAGAATAAACTGTTCGTTAAGGCCGAGAAGTGCGAGTTCCACGCACCGCCTGTTACCTTTCTGGGATATATCATCGCTCAGGGACAGATCCAGATGGACCCAGAGAAACTTACGGCGGTACGGGAGTGGCCTACCCCGTCCAACCGTAAGTAGGTTCAGCGATTCCTGGGGTTTGCGAACTTTTATAGAAATTTCATACGAAATTTCAGTAAGCTGGCAGAACCTTTGACGACTCTCACGTCTACCGCACAACCTTTTGCCTGGACACCGGAGGCAGAAGGAGCCTTTAATGTCCTAAAGCATCGTTTTACTTCTGCTCGGTGCTCATACAGCCTAATCCAGAGTTACAGTTTGTAGTGGAGGTCGACGCTTCAGATACGGGAGTGGGAGCAGTACTGTCCCAGCGCTCTGCTACTGATCAAAAGCTTCACCCCTGTGCTTTTTTCTCTCATAAACTCTATCCAGCAGAGCGGAACTATGACGTGGGGAACAGAGAGCTCCTGGCGGTTAAGTTGGCGTTAGAAGAGTGGCGTCATTGGCTGGAGGGATCCATTCAACCATTTGTGGTCTGGTCAGACCATAAGAATTTGACTTACATCCAGACGGCAAGGCGGCTGAACTCCCGACAGGCCAGGTGGGCACTATTCTTTGATCGGTTTAATTTTGTCCTTACTTATCGCCCAGGTTCCAAGAATATTAAGCCAGACGCCTTATCCAGAGTCTTCACCACGGAACGGCAATCTACAGAAGAAGAGAGTATCCTGCCCCAGTCTCGCATCGTGGCTACACTTACCTGGGAGATAGAAGCTCGTGTCCGGCTTGCACAGCGCCAGCATCCTGATCCTGGTACTGGGCCACATAATGCCTTGTACGTGCCAAGTAGCGCTCGTCGGAGGTATTGCACTGGGCCCATGGGACCGCCTCACTTGCCATCCGGGATTGGTCGCACCCTGGCTGTCCTGCGCAGTAGGTTTTGGTGGGACACTATGGACAAGGATACTAAAGAATACATTTCGCATGCCCAGTGTGTGCTCAGAATAAGACACTTAATCGACCTCCAGCCGGTCTGCTACAACCACTACCGATTCCTAGCCGGCCATGGTCACATGTGGCGGTGGACTTTGTTACCGGGCTTCCGTCTTCTAAAGGACACACGGTGGTGTTGACAATTGTCGACCGGTTCTCTAAGGCAGCTCACTTTGTACCCTTACCCAAGCTGCCGTCCGCTCGGGAGACGGCGGATCTTCTGGTAATGCATCTATTTCGGTTACACGGCCTTCCTTGGGACATCGTTTCAGACAGAGGTCCACAGTTTACCTCCCAGGTTTGGAAGGCGTTTTGTTCGGCGTTGGACATCAAGGTTAGTCTCTCCTCTGGTTACCATCCACAGACCAATGGACAGACAGAGGGCAAATCAACAGATGGAAGTGGCACTGAGGTGCACGCCGTCAGCTAATCCTGCGAGTTGGAGTGTCCATCTGCCTTGGGTAGAGTATGCCCACAACACCTTGGTCAACGCCTCTAGGTATGTCTCCTTCCAATGTTGTTATGGTTATCAACCGCCTCTATTTGCAGAACAGGAACAAGAGCTGGCAGTTCCTTCAGTACAAGAGCACCTGCGCGCCGGTGCCATCAGGTCTGGAGAAGGGCCCGCTCAGCTCTGGTACGCGCTTACCCAGTCACAGGTACAAGCTAACCGCCATCGCACTGCCCCTAGGTACTCTCCAGGGCAGAAGGTTTGGCTGTCATCCAGGGACCTGCCTTTGAGGGTGGAATCTACTAAGTTGGCACCAAGGTTCATCGGGCCATTTGAAGTGGAGAAGGTCATCAACCCTGCGGCAGTTCGACTGAAGCTTCCTCGGTCTCTTAGGATTCACCCTACCTTCCATGTTTCCAGAATCAAACCGGTCAGTTCCAGCTCCCTGATCCCTCCCTGTCCTCCCCCGCCTCAGCCCAGGATGATAGACGATCAGCCTGCATACACGGTGAGGAGGATTATGGATGTGAGGCGCCGGGGTCGGGGCCGTCAGTTTTTAGTAGATTGGGAGGGTTATGGACCTGAGGAACGGTGTTGGGTTCCCAGAAGAACATTCTCGATCCTTCCCTTATTTGAGAATTTTTCATTGTCATCCGGAGAAGCGGATAGCCGCCAGGTGGCGTCCATAGAGGGGGTACTGTCACGGTCGCTCAGGACTCTGATCAGTTGGCCGCGCCTCCGCCTCGGCTCCCCGCCCCTACAGACTCGCAGATGAGAAACAGGTGTGCGGGAACGCCGGAGCAAGACCAGCTGAGCCGAGTTGGCAATCAACAGAGAATAAGAAGCACCGCAGCCTGCTCCTCTGCCAGATCGTAATACTAACTCCAGTCAGTTATACATCTAGCTTGCTATTGCCGTGTTGTTTATTGAATTACTTACCTGTGCCTTTGTTCGTCTTAGACCCGTCCAGTCCTGCCGTATGTCCTGTTCCTGTTCCGTCTTCGTCTGTTCCTGTACCTTCAAGTCTCGTCCTCGATCCAGTTCCAGTCCAGCCCCGGTTTTGTCCTGTGTCCTCTCGTTATCCCAGAAGAACTTGTCATACCTTTGTGCCTCATTAAATCTGTTTATATTCCTTTACTTGTGTGTCTGCATTTGGGTTGTCTTGCCGGTCCGTAACAACAACTAGCATATAGCTCCCAATAAATGACAAATTAACACCAACATTTTCCTATTTACATGTAGTGATGTGTATAGTCACAGTGTGTACAAATAACGAGGTCACATGAGACACAGCCATCTTCTAACAATATACAAACTGGGAACTATTTTCTCAGAATGCAAAGCCCTGCTACTTCTGCGGAGTGATTTGCTCAGCCCATGAGAAGCCCCCCGTGGCGAGGAGTAGAGCGTTCTCTCAGAGTGTTGCGCTAAATACTCCGCCCAGCAGTGCTTCGCCTTCTGAGCAATGTAATTTCTTTGACAGAAATCTACTGTTATTTTCGTCAACGATTACAAACGAGATGAAAATTTTAGCGAGGAACGATTAGGGAAGAAATCCAGTCAGAACTGATGTCATGTGTAAAAGATGAGCACATTTTAACTGTAACGTGCGGAACTAACTGCGGGGAAACCATAGAGGAAAAACGCGGCACTGTAGCGATTCAGAGAGGCTCAATCTGTGAATAACACACGTTTGTGCTAGGAAATTGTTTATGTACTAATGCTGAGGAATAATGAAAAGATAGTAATGTGATTTAGACGGTTGTTACAATGCATATTTGATCTCCCTCATCTGAACTTGAATGAGCAAACCTATTTGAATCTTTAGCTTAACCTGATATAGCCTACTAACTAAAACAGAAATATAAAGTTATATAACCTACATAAATGTTTAAAAAAAAAAAAAACAGTGAATAGAGCTCTCTTTCGTGTATTTTTAATGTCAACAACACAATGTCAAAAGGGGGATACGTGGTGAATAAGCTTAAGTCCCAAAAGGTCGGCGTGTTCCTTTAAGTTGGCTGCAGCACATCGAGCTAACAGTGTTTTTGGAACAGGCATGGTAGTCTGTTCAGTTGATATAAGCGATTTCACTCCTAAAAAGAAACATTGCTTATTTATACGTATGCAGAGCTGTCAATGCTACTTTGCATTTTGTGTTGTTTTTTTTTTTTTTGCAGGAGTCTGGCCAAGAACACTCATGCAGTTCCTCCTTTAATGCATCACCTGTGCAACATACATCCACTCCTTTAAACGCAAGTCCTCCAAAGCACACAACCCCTGAAAAGGTTGTGAAGTTATCCTTTACAGAATATGTATTGCACACCGACACAGAACTTGAGCAAGTCCGACAACAATACTTTGAGTTGACGAAGACAGGCGAACAGCGCAACTGCCAGATGTCAAAAGATCTCAGATGCCGGCTCATTCGAAACACAATGACCAGTATGATTGCAATCCTGAGGGCAAAGGGGGATAGAGAATCACACAGATACCCATCAAAGCCAGAAATTACAGCAATGGCAAAGAGAATAGTACTGTACTACCCCATGCTGCAGAACCAAGGCCAACATAAATGGGTAAGTGAAATGCACCCAGTTTGACTGTTTCATGTTGGACATTTTTAGTAGCGATTTTAAAAATGTATTAAATGTCTTGTGCAGGTCACTGTGTACTCACAGCTAAACAAAAGATTACAAAATGTGAGATCCCCCCAAAAAAGAACTCCAGATGGGAGACATCCAAAGAGGTGAGCTGTAACTAATGATTATTTTTTATCAAACATTCATCTGTTAATCATTTTCAAGATTCATTTATCAGTTTATGAGGTCAAGGTTATGTCCTCAAAAATCTTGTTTGGTCCACAACCTAAAGATGTTAATTTTAGTGTCAGAGGACTAAAGAAGCTAGAAAATATTCACATTTTCTAAATTTTCAGAAGCTTAAATCATATTTTTACATTCCAAAAAAAAAACTAAGAAAAATGACTCAAATTATCAATCATGTCAATGTCCTGGGTGATCTGTCTCCTTCACTTTCTGTTTCTCTTATTTTAGTGTGTGACTACAAAGTAATTGCTTTGGATGTGTGGGGGATATTGCTATTTATTACTAAGCACTTTGTGTTACCTTTTGTTTATATGAAAAGTGCTATACAAATAAAGTCAGATGGAATGATTTAGTAGTAACTAATTGATTAACTGATTAATCTTTGCAGCTCTACAAAGAGGCGCTGTCTTGAGCAGCCAACAGATACGGATGAAATGGATTCAAGTGACTCAACAATCATTCTAGATCTGTCCACGGAAGGAAGTGGCAGCTCAGGCTCAGACCGTAAAGAAAGTGAGTTCGAAGGTGAGTTTCAAATTTGCATAAACAAATAGACCCACTTTATTGGTCAAGATGACAGTCCTGACATGACAAATGTAAAAGGCTTTAAAATGGACATCAGAGGATAGGTAGTTACACTACACTTGTACTGTTTTATTACCAATTAATTAACATTATTGTAGAAATTAAGTTTTAACAGAAATTTGGTATTAATAAAAAGCTGTTATTGTATGAGGAACAGCTGGGTACAGCAGTGCCTTTTAAAGGGTTAGTTCACCCAAAAATGTAAATTGTGTCATTAATTCCTCATGTGGTTGGACACCCATCAGACCTCCATTCATCTCACACACAGATGAAGATATTAGTGTTGAAATCCGATGGCTCAGAAAGGCCTTCATTGACAATCATGAATCGATGCACTGATTCATAACGGTTCAAAGCTTTGTTTTGAAATCAGCCCATCACTATATAAGTCGTTATTTAGTTAGTTTTTAGTTTTTTGCGCACAAAAACTATTCTCGTCACCTCATAAAATGATTGTAGAGCCACTGTAGTGAGATGGGCTTTGTAACGACGTCTTTAGGGCCTTTATGGGTCTTGAGAGAGGAAATGACATTGGTGTCAATGAAGGCCTTTCTGAGCCATCGGATTTCAACACTAATATCTTTATCTGTGTCTGAAGATGAACGGAGGTCTGACGGGTGTCCAACGACATTAGGGCAAGTAATTATTGACAGAATTTCCATTTTTGGGTGAACTAACCCTTTAAGTATCAGACCACTGTGCAACGTTACTTTATATAACCTCTCCGGCATTTCAAATGTTATGTATTTAAAATCCGTGTGTCTCATTAGTGGCATTTTTGCTCTTTTTAATTGTATGTAATTTTAGTTCCAAAATACCGAAATTATCCTTAAAGTACATTATCCTAAAAGAAATTTGTCTGTTATATGTTGAAGGAAAAAGAAAATCCCAAAGCCTACCTGAAGAAGCACCCTCTGCCCTATCCAGTCCTCATGGTGAGTTTGTCCAACTGCCTCATGACTGTGTGTAGTAGGAGTGTACTTGTGTGCCTACATGCAATTGTATGTGATTGCATGACCATGTGAGTTTTAAGCTAATTGTTCTCATGTATTTATTATACAAAAAATTATTTGATTTTTTTAAATGGCATATAGAGATGAGATGAACTTTTCTTTAAACTGAAGCATATTAATTATATATATATATATTTTGTCTTACAGCTAACAAGTCTGCAGATGTTGACAGTCCAGACACCAGTCCAGCAACCTTGGCCAAGCACTACAAGGCCCTACAAACTTTGTATAAAAGAAAAAATCCAAACCACCAGGATGTTTCTCATCTCCTGGATTTGGAATTTGTAGCCAGAAGAGCATTCATCGATTCAAATATCATTCGCGAGGAGGAAAGACATGAGAAGGTTCTAGAAGCATATCCTTGTTTCAAGGACGTTGTACATGTAAGTCATTATTGACTGTGCATGATTAAAACCATGGTATCACACACAATGTTTAAAATACCAATTTCCTCCCGAATTATATTCAAATATCTGTATTGGTATATTTGATATTTCATAGGTGATGGAGGAGCTTCAACGCGTTTTGGATAAGGATAATACCAACTTCATCGATGAACTGAAGGGAAGATGGCATGACTTCTGCCAGAAGGTGCAGTTTTTTGGCGTATGGAAAAAGTCGCTAAAACCCCCAATGGGAATGGACAAAGGTAGGGAAAGCTGTTTTGGTGTTATTAGTGAATGGGGTTTAGGGTGGACCTTCAGGCATGTTATTTGGCAAATAGAGCTAGTGTTTGTTGTCCACCTTTTTCATCTATGATGGCTATACAATTACTTGCTGGATTTATTTATATATAATTTATGTCTGTTGTGTACCTTTTGATCAGATTTGACCTTGTGCACTTTGTCCAAGTGCTTAAGTAATGAATCTTTTCCTGTACAGCTGACCAGCCTCTTGAGATTCTACGTGTGCTGCCATCACTGTTCCCCTCCACATCTGCGCCTCCAAAGAGGGTACGAGATGCGAGTGAGGCTCTGGTGCATGTCCTCGAGGTGAGCTGTGTAAAATGTTGCAGGATCGTTTTGACTGCAGTATCGGAAAAAAATATAACTGAAGGTGCTGCCCCTGATGATTCCTAATGTATTTCCTATTCACATACTGTATGTTCTGAGGCTTTAAAGACACTTAAAACGCTTGTTTTTAGAAAGAGGATTTTCACTGTGTAGATGTCTTGGCTGTGTCACAGTATGGCAGCAGGTTTTATCACCCTAGCTTAGCCTTGGTTTTTACTTCTTTTGGAAGGTTAGGCGTGTGTAAGCAGTAAATGCATATGGGATAGTTAAAAACAGCACTTTCAGATGGAGCTTTCAGTACTGTAACTTTGTCAGAAATTTTCTTTATAAAGTTGTGTTTGTAAACAACCCTCTACCCTAGGTTCCAAATTACTAAAATGCATTATCCTGACAGAAGAATGTCTGTGTTGTGTGTTACAGGAAAGAGAAGACCCCGATTCCTACTTAAAGAAACGCACTCTCTCCTGCCCAGTCCTGATTGTCGGTCCGTCCAACTGCCTCCTAGCGGTAGGAGATGTGGCAATAACCATCTTTCCAAAAGATAAGCTTACCGAGAGTGCTTTATACCTTATGGCCTACTACTATACCCTACACCTGACTTATCCAAAGTGTGTAGCCACTCTGCTGACAGTCATACAGACGGAGGTCCTCTTAGACAAAATCCATGAGAGAGATCTCACATCAAGATTCAAGATTCAAAGATTCAAAGTGTTTATTGTCATGTGTACAGACAGAAAGCATGTTTCCCTGTACAATGAAATTCTTACTTTGCCGTCCACAGTAAAATGTCACACAAGTAAGTAAAAATAAAAAATAAGACAAATATACAAGTGATAATAATGCAGTACAAAAAAATACAAATATACAAAAAAAAAATACAAGAGGGCAAAAGGAGTAAAGTAGTAAAGTGAGGTAGTGCAGTTGTGATGGTGTAAAGTGACGTGTAAAGTAAAGTGACGGTGTAAAGTAAAGTGAGGTAGTGCAGTAGGTAACAATTGTTCATGTAATGTTGTGATTAGGATTGTAGACTCCTATCTGCTGTTTAGAGTCTTATGGCAGAGGGAAAGAATGAGTTCTTCATTCTGAAGTCTTGCATTTCACACTTCTGTACCTCCGTCCTGAGGGTAGAAGTGTGAACAGACCATGTTGGGGGTGGGAGGGGTCTTTGAGGATGGAAGCAGCTCTTCTGTGGACTCTGCGATGGTAGATGCTCTGCAGAGAGGGCAGTGGAGTCCTGGTGATCTTCTGCAGTCTTCACCACTCTCTGCAGGCGTTTGCGGTCCATGACAGAAGTGCTGCCGTACCACACAGTGATGCAGCTGGTCAGGACACTCTCAATGGTGCAGCTGTAGAAGTTGCTGAGGATCTTGGGCGACATGCCAAACTTCCTCAGCCTCCTCAGAAAATACAGCCGCTGTTGAGCCTTCTTGACCAGCTGCGTGATGAGGTGTCCAAGTGAGGTCCTCATTGATGTGGACACCCAAGTATTTGAAGCTGCTCACCCTCTCCACTTCAAGTTCCCGGATGAACAGTGGCTGAGGCGTTCTCCTCTCTCTCCTCATGTCCACTATCATCTCCTTTGTCTTGTCCGTGTTGAGGGTGAGGTTGTTGTCTTCACACCATGACACCAGACTGGCCACCTCCCTCCTGTAAGCTGCCTCGTCACCGCCAGCGATGCGTCCTATCACTGCGGTGTCGTCAGCAAACTTCAGGATAATGTTGTCCTTGTGAGAGGCGACACAGTCGTAGGTGTACAGGGTGTAGAGGATGGGGCTGAGTACACAGCCCTGTGGAGTACCAATGTTTGTGATGGTGCTGGCTGAAGTCCTATTACCAATCCTGACAGACTGAGGCCTGCCAGTCAGGAAATCTAGGAGCCAGTCACAGAGGGTGGGGTGCAAACCAAGTGTGGACAGTTTGTGGGTGAGTTTGTGTGGGATGACCGTGTTGAAGGCGGAGCTGTAATCTATAAAAGTATCCGTATGTATGAGTCCTTGTTCTCCAGGTGTGAGAGGGAGTAGTGGACAGCAGTAGCGATAGCATCCGAGGTGGACCTGTTGGGTCGGTAGGCATACTGCAGGGGGTCAATGGTGTCGGTATGCTGCTCTGAATGTGGGCCAGCACCACTCTCTCAAACACTTCATAATGATTGGAGTGAGTGCCACTGGCCTGTAGTCATTCAGGCAGGTGGGTGGGTTCTTCTTGGGCAGGGGGACGATGGTCGTGGTCTTGAAGCATGATGGTACAATGCGCTGGCTGAGGGAGAGGTTGAAGATGGAGGTGAAAACATCAACCAGCTCGTTGGCACATGCTCTGAGGGCCCGCCCAGGAATGTTGTCTGGTCCTGGTTGATCTTCCTCAGAGCTCTGTGTACCTGTGTTGTTGAGATGGTTGGTGGATGGTTGGTCTTACAAGAAGAGTATGGCTGAGTGGAAAGCTTTTATTGGCCACTAAAAGCAGTGGTAATGTAGGATAGCACTCCCTTCTCCTGCCAAGGGTACTAGAGTGTTCATTTCTTGCTTTGAATTTGGTCAAGTTAGCCCAGTGTTCATTTGGGGTGCATGACAATATTAGCCAACATGCCAATTTCCTGTATTGTGATGTGATATTTTGTGTTTTTTGCACAATTCAGTGCAGATTCTGCTTAGTTTTAAGTTTATTTTAACTTTTCAGTTAAAGGGATAGTTCACCCAAAAATTCAAATTCTGTCATTTACTCATAAAGAAGTTCCAAACCTGTATGATTTTTTTCTTCTGCTGAACACAGAAGAAGATATTTGGAAGAATGTTTAAATCAGCAGATAGAGCAGCCATTGACTACCATAGTATTTTTTTTTATTTCTATGTTAGTGAATGGTTGCTCTATCTGCTTGGTTACAAACATTCTTCCAATTATCTTCTTTTGTGTTCAGCAGAAGAAAGAAACTCCTACAGGTCTGGAACAACATGAGGGTGAGTAAATAATGACAATTTAAATCTTTGGGTAAACAATCCCTTTTAATATTGAGTTTAAGCAACTATTTGTCTGTTTAGCAGATGCAGTCACTAATGTAGGCGCATCTACTGTGAAAGAGTATTGACTAAGCAGTTAAGTTGGGATAAAAGTGAATATAGCGATATTGGTTATTGTCCTGTTAAGTTGTATGGTGCATCCTCAATGGTAATGTTACAATTGTGTATTGAGGGACTAGTAAACCCAAAACCTTTCATATGAATGTTACAATGTTAAGCCTTTGTATTAAGAATGAATGGTGGAGCAGTTGTAGTGTCTATGCTTTGAGTGTGTCAGATACGTGTATAGAGGTGCTATGTTTTCATATTGCAGTTCCATAATACTGTGAAGCAAAATGTTGAGAAAAATGAAGCTATTTCCCTGCGGTCCTCTGTGACTTTTTGCTGAAATAAAAGTTAAAAAGTTGGTTAAATGCAAGACTACTTTTCATTTTTTTCTGTCTTATAAGTAGTAGTTAATGTCTTTAATCTAGAACAGTATTACTTTTGTAGAGCTTATAATAAGGTAAATACACTTGAGATGAGTAAACTGTGGCTTATAATGGCTAAAGAGCACTGGCTAATATGAGTCAGGAATGCTAACTCCAAGCCATTTTTTGTCTTAAAATGCCAGTTTCTAATCTTATTTGAAGTAGGTGGTGGACTTAAATCTAGAACAGTGTAACAATTATAGAACTAAAAAGGAGTTAAATACACTTGAAACAAACTGGGTGACAAAAAAAACAAAGCTACTTTTGAGGGGAAAATACTAATTTTGAGCATTGCAAGCTTATTATGAGACCCAAAACGTCACATTACTAGTAAAATATAGCTAAAAATTAGTTTTCCCAGCTAATTTCAAGACCATTTTTATCTTGTAAGGCTTAAATATAATGTCTTATTTCAAGAAATCTCACCAAGAGAATTTTCACTTGTTCCATTGGCAGATTTTTTTGCTTATTACAAGCAAATATATCTTGTTTAAATTTTTTTTTGCTTATTTTTGGAGGGGCATTTTTTCCAGTGCTCCTCCTCTGTTTCTTGTGTCAGATGCAGTTAGTGGCTCAGAGCCAGAAATCTGTGGATTTAGGATGGAGAAACAAAAGTGCAAGGGGTTATGGAGAAGTTGCGGGCCAAAAATAAAAATGCTAGAGGTTGATGCCTCAACATGTGCAAAAATAACAGACATGTTTAGTGCTGTAGCTTCAGTATCCAAGCCTACAGTACCTGATGACATTTTGCAGAAACATGGAGGAGAGGTGATTAGCCATGGCAGCGCCGGCGGGACACAGGCAGAGGAGCAGGTGTCTGATAGTAAAGTCAAGGAGGGACAGAGTGAGCAGGAGAGTGTAATTGAAACGGTAAGCATGTTAGCTACATGATTAACAGTGAGGGAGTGTTAATCAGGGCGGGTGCAGGAGGCACGACGAAGATGATGATTTACCTAAATTAATGAATATTATAATAAGACAACTTAATCGTTGTTGCCATTATATAGTCTGTCAGATTGTCACCCACTGCACTAGCCACTCAGTCAGCTAAAGTCAAATAACACAGCATAAGCTATTTTGCATTGTTTTTGTAGATAGGTTAGCAGAGTTAACTTATTCAATTGCAACTTTGGCTGACTATTCTAATGTTAACCCTTTAATACCCATAATGGCCGTACGGCCCTTCTCTAGAAAAACTTAAATGATGCCATTTGATTATTTTAATTATTACTCAGAATGGCTGCGTCAAAGCGCCTAGGACGAGTAACGCATGCTATTTGGGGATTAAAACCCACCTTGCATTTTGAAAGCTGTATATTTTTGTTTAGCTGTATATTCAACGAAGTAGATATTTGTTCATGTTTCTAATGAATTTCCAACATCATTAATATGCAATATTGACAGTGAGTGAATAATATGAATATCATATATTTTTAGGACGTTTTGTGTGAGTAATTTGGTAGTATAGGTTGGTTTTCTTTTTTTTTTTTAAGGGGAGTATCTCAACAATGAGAGGTAAATCTTGTTTGGTGTCATATTAAAGAGGGGTTTGTGCTCTTTAAAACAAAGTAGCCTATACTTGCAATTGTAAACTAGTTTTTCTGCTGTCTGGTTCATTGGAAAAAAAAAAACATTTCTTTTTAGAATTAGCAGTATTCTACATCCACATTATATTGGGTTCTAAAGGGTTAACTAGCTTTTATAACATGGAGCACTTTGTCCATCTAGAAATCCTGCTCCTGAATACAGGACTATATAACCAAAATGGATCCTTACTAAGTGTACTTTTAATAACTCTTCCAAATAATTGTAATCCTCTCTCTCTGTCCTTATGTATAGTCAAGCCAGGTTGAGTTAGCAGTGGAGGAGAGAGACAGGGAGGAACCTTTGATCACCAGGGAGTCTGTCAAGAGAGAGTGAGTACACTGGTCCATGGCACTTAGTTCTCAGCTTTGTAGGGGTTTTTGGAATGGAACAGTAGATATGCATATCTACAGGGACCGCAAGGATGGTGTACTAGTTGGTTGTGTCTGACCGATTGTGGTGGGCCGGTCTGAGCAAAAATGCCAGGGCCTTTTTTTTGTCCCAGTCCAGCCCTGTGTCAGACACACACACAGGAAGGACCATATGAAGACGAGGTGTCTATGAGGTGTCTGTTATCGGAGGATACAGAGCTTGGGGTAGCCTTCAAGGCCGTACAGAATGACATCAGGGAGTTAATGAGGAGGATCCCAGGGCCTTGCACAATGATATCAGATAGAGTTATTACTTTACTGATATCAAAACTGTATAAAAGCTTATGTCTACTGTTCAATCTTTAGTAGAGCTTGGGCAAAGTCTACTCGGGTCGTTTATTGTGTTGGTTGTGAACAATAAAGACTCTAATCGCATTGGATCTGGTGTTGCGTTCATAACTTATTCCATACAATAGTGCCAAAGACTGAGAGGTCAGTTTTGACACTACATGCCCTGTGTGAATGTTAAGCACTGTCATATTTGTTAAAGGTAGTTCAGAGAGTAGGGGCTCTTGTGACTGAAAGGTAGTTGGAAATTCAAACCTCTGGAAAGGTTGAATTCATTTTAATGTCACAGTGTGTTCCTTCTTATTTACTGACAATGAGCATCTGTCAAATGCAGCAGGTTGATACTTTTACAAACAGGTTGTGAGAGATGCAAGTAAAGCTGAAATGAGAAGGTAAAAACATACTTTTATTAGGTTTAGCCTACAATACAACATAGTTGTTGAAGTCACAGTGAAACTGTTGACTGAAAAAAATTAAATAAAAGACGTTTAAAATGTTGTAACTGTTAAGGCTACGGCTAAGCTATTCTGCGACAAACAGAGAAACTAAAGCGGTAATCGCGTGTTTAATGTCCATAATTACTTACATACATTACAGCACATGTTAAGACAAAGTCATTGTAGTAAAACTTCACGATTGTAAAGTCAAGTCAGCTGCAGCTGTCGATGCATCACAAGTTAACCTGAGAGTTCACCTGACACTGTCTGTGACAGACGACTCTGTCTAATCTCAAACTTACTTTACTGCAGTGTACGCTTTCCAACAATACTTAACCTTTGATCAATTATATTGTTGGTGGAATCACTTCCTTCGGACCAAAAAATGTACCATTATCACGAACATTACTCATGCGACTTAGTGAGTATGTGTTTTGAACAGGCATCTCTCTAGACACCTACACTGTGTTTTGTTGTTGTTGCAGCTGCACAGTGCCGCCAGATAACCTGACTGCAGTTGATCCATCACACCGGGTCCCTACTCTTCTTTCTTGGATGAGTTTGGAGTTTTCCTCTCGGACTTAATAACCCACGCCGATAACATCCTTCTAGTTGGTGACTTTAATATTCATCTAAATAAGGAGTGTGATCCTCTGGCCAGAGCATTTCAATCACTGCTTACAACCCGGTCTTTCATCCACTTTGTTCATGAGCCCACACACATTAGTCCCAGTGAACACGTGAGATCATGCAATGATCACAGTGATCTTCATACTGTGATCCTCAGCATGTGTGTAAAGAGTGAGCTCAACGTGAGTTCACCTGATCCTCGTACTGTGATCCTCAGCATGTGTGTAAAGTGTGAGTTCAAGGTGAGTTCACCTGATCCTCGTACTGCGATCCTCAGCATGTGTGTAAAGAGTGAGCTCGACGTGAGTTCATCTGATCCTCGTACTGTGATCCTCAGCATGTGTGTAAAGCGTGAGCTCATTGTGAATGCTTCACACTCCGGTCCAGTTGGCGGTGGTAAATGCACCATCTAAGCTGGTCTTCCAAACACCATAAAACATGTAAAGAAGAAGAACAAGTTGTGCATGGTATTGTTACACCGCAGAAATGGTGAGTGGCCTATTTACATACTTTTAGATGTGCAATGTGGTCTGGTCTTTTTTTTTTAGCAGAGTACTGCTCACACATGCTACATGTGCACCAGCCATTTTACCTTCAGTAATCACACCAAAATTGCTAGCTGCAGCTAGTTTGCATATCAGTATTTGTGAATTGTTAGGCCTGTTATGTCAGATCATTACAACATTACTAACTTTATATTTCAATATATTATTTTTTTTTATTTATACTTATTTTTCAATAATTAACAAGCGCTGTAAAACAACAGTAAGCAAGAATGCTGCACTGGTGGAATAGCGTAAACTATCATTGCTCTTTGGATAAAAAGATGAGGTACGCCTACTCTTAGACACTCATATTAAAGATAAAAAGCCTTATTTCCCCACGCTATATGACTAGTTTTTTAACAACAACTTTTATCTGCGGAACTGTAGCTGTTTTATGTTAAAAGCTTCAACGTCACTTCCCATTTACCAAAACTCAAAGTGACTGACATTCATCCTCTTATTAACATAACAAGCAACTTTACCCAGACATCAGATGCAACACTACATCATTAAGAATGTAAAGTGTAGATCTACAAAAGTGTAGTTTAAAGTACTTTATGATACACACTTTCTTTAGGATACACAACAAATGTCCAAAGAAGACTTCTTAAACAATTATCAAATACAGTAATCAGTGAGAGTGGCTAAGGTTGTCCTTTCAAACAAAAAGAAATTTGTAAAAGATTTATGTGTTTCATATAATGTTTTACTAATACAGAAGTTCTTTTTGGCCTGTGAAAAGACAGCAACAAAAAGCTCAAAAAAGATAATTTTGGCTCTTTAGAAAAAAAATGAAAACACTTCTGATAGTGAACACTCCTCCAGAGAACTGGATTTAGACTACTCATCAGACGACTCAGGAAATATGCTGAATGTTGTGGAGCAGCATCTAAATGAAGACTTGCAAGAACAGTATGATTCAGAATCACAACAGAATACCATAATTAATATGCAAGATCAAGTGCTATGGTATGAAACTGATAGACTAAATGATTCCATGGATGTTACCAGTGAAAGTAACTCAGAGCTAGCTTTGTCTCTTGAGAAAAAGCTGTCTGAGTGGGCAATGAAATTCAACATCTCCATGACCTCTCTCACTCATTTGCTTAAGATTTTGAAGGAACATGACATTGATGTTCCAGCAGACGGACGGACACTATTGAAAACACCTCGTTCTGGCAGTTTGAGAATAACAGAAAAATCAGGTACATTTTAACTTTGAAAATGTCCATGCACTCATTTGGCAATATTATTCAGAAATTTCACTGAACTGTAAAATCGTGTTTTTGATAGGTGGCAAATACACATATTTTGGATCAAAGGAAGGTCTTACACATACTACACATAGCCGAGCTTCCCTTGCAGTCTTAAAGAAATGGCCTCTGCCTCGGACTCTGAGAACATCTGGGACAGGCCTTCTGCTCGTGCCCAGAGTTAGAACTAAACAGGGTGAAGCAGAGTTTAAGTTTCATGCAGCAAAAATCTGGAACAGCCTCAACTTTAACAATGTTCAAGGGGAGGTTAAAAACCTTCCTCTTTAGCTCCGCCTACACCACAACCTAAAGTGTTTTTTCTTTTATCTGCACTCTTCTTTTTAAAATGTTTTTAATTTTTTCTTATGTTTCTTAATATAAATCTTGTAAATTGTCTTTTATTCCTGTAAAGCACTTTGAATTACCCAGTGTATGAATTGTGCTATATAAATAAAATTGCCTTGCCTTGCCTTGCCTATATTCTGACTTTCCTGTTATTTTGACTGGTAAAATGTCTTTCATTAATCCTACATCAGTCAGGCCTTTGCTCCACACAGAGTCTGGGAGGATGCTAAGGGCTTCCTCTTCCTCTGTGGTGAGCAAACATGTTTCAGATGGTCATTTTTCATCTCTTAGATGGACACTTGTGCTGACTCTTATGTTAAGTTTTGTCCTGTACCAGCCTGTGAACTCTGAATGCTCTGTTTTGGGGTCCTGTGTTTGGACACTGAGGGGGGTGACTTTTATTTGTCCATTGGCTGATATCACATTTACTTTCTCTGAGCTGGGTTTATAGCGCTGAATTTCTTTCAGAACAGTCCTGTCTGCACCTGAGTCTGCTAAGAATAGTGTAGGTTGGTTGTCCACTTGTAAAGTCCCTTGAGGTTTGGTTCTAAAGTCCACTTCGTCCATTGATAAGTAAATCTCATCTATTACTTCCTCATCTTCACTTTCTTGTCTTTCTGCTGTCCCTAGTCATGCCATCTGGATCCATCTGTGGCTTCCTAGTTGCTTTCTCTTCCTTCTCTTGTCCTCTATTATCTTTCCTCTTTCTACAGTCTCGTGCTAAGTGTCCCTTTTTGTGGCAATAGAAACACAGTCCTTCGGTCCTATCTCTCTCTCTCTGATCTGTGTCTTTCCCGTCAAACCTTCTTTTTCCTCTATATGATGGTCCTGGTCTCCTAGTGTCAATTACATAAGTTTCTCCTTGCTCACTGAGTAGTATTTGAGAGGCTTTTTTCTGTTTCTTTTCTCTCACTACTCTCTCTGCATGAATTGCGTGAGTCATAAACTCACTGGGGGGTGGAAGTGGGCAGACCTACATCATTTTTAGTTAGCCACTCCCTAATGCGAGGCTGCACACCTCCTAAAATTGCCATTTTGAGCTGCTGTTGGAATGCACTGTCTGGGTGGTGGTCTTCAGTCAGACCACTATTAGTCTTGAACACCTCTCTCATTCTAGCACTAAACTCTATCACTGACTCAGTTGATTTTTGTTGGGTTTGTTGGACAATAGCATAATTTGGTCTCCTGGTAAATTTAAGTCTGGCTTGGGCAAAGAGACCTACGTCTGCTAGTTGGAGTTGGCCTAACACTCCGTCATGGGCAAGAACTTCTCCTGCTGCGTTGCTTGCATTGAAACTAGATGCAATAAAACCCCATTTTAGTCCGAAAACGTTCATTAAGGCCTGTTTCATTTCTATCCCGTTAAGGTGATACCCTGCTTGGAGCTGAGTAATGTCCACTATGGTCTGTTCAATGTCTGTTTCTGGTTTGGTCACACTCTTTACAGCTTCCTGTGCCTCACTAATAGTCCAAGGTCTGTGTACTAGCATGGTCCCTTGTGCATGGGGGTTAGGGACCTGAACCATGGGAAAAGTCTCTACATATCTCTCTGGTGGTTTGACCACTCGTCCTGATCTGGTTTGAACTACACCAGAGGAGGAGGAGGAGGAGGAGGGTGCAGAAGCCACTGCTGGGACATAAGGAGGAGGAGGAGGGGAAGTTGCAAATGGGTTACTGCTTGACAGTTTCATTTGCTGTAGCTGTTTGGTAGGGTACAGTTCTGAGTCACTATGAAGGACTTCATCTAAACCCTGATGTGCTTCCTCAAGCTGGTCTTCTGGCTCTACTGCTGCCTCGGCTGGGGGGGGTTTGTACTGGATTAGGGGCTGGTGGTTGTGGATTTTGCTGTGGGGGCTGGTGAGCCCTCACCACAAAATTTGTACCATCTTTATCACATTTCTTTAAGAGAGGGTGAGCGTTTTTTTAACTGGTCATGATGTCTGAGATTGGTCTTAATTCTCCTTACTTCATTTAATTCTAATTTCACACTAAACCCGTACCTCTTTTTCCACTTAGTTAGATACTTTACTGATGGTGGGAAATTGGTTTTCATAAATTCCACGTCCGTGGGGACTTCACAAATTTTTACTCTTACTGCTTTAGAGTCTTTCTCTGCCATGGTGGTTTCGTTGAAGAAAACAGTTTCAGGTTTAAATATTCCGTCCTTATGACCTCAAACCTCTAGGGAATGTAAGTTATAAGTAAAGCTACACGGAATATTCCTTTAGTTCTTCTCCTCAGAAGACCTTTAATGTGGACCTCCTTCACCCACTTTAATGCTCACTCAGGGGTTGTAAAGCCCTGAATGAGTATTGTTCTGGTGAATTTATTCCACCACTCATTACACTCAATCCCTTCTCTATACATTCATTCCCAGTCTGACCTTTATATGTTTGTCTCCGTTCACGTTCGGATGGCGGTTTGTCACCGGGGAGGATAAGGAGGATCAGCCGGCCACGTGGAAAGGTGGTCTTTCAGTTGCCAGAGTCTTTCAGCCGTCGTCAGTTATCCTCGTCGGGGACGTCTCTCCATCCGGCTCGAAGGACCAATTTCTGTCAAAGAACCAATACACAAAACAGTGTAGAGACAATCAGATTTCTCTGGAGATCAACCTTCAACCAATTTTGAATTAAATAATAGAAGTCAGACTCAACTTAAGGTTTTTACATGCATGGGGAGAATCAGCATGTGGCGCATTGACTGCTCGTTCCACCTCTGTAGTGAGCTGCTGCAGTCTACAGAATCTCCAAATTGCCACTTGTTCTCCGTGGCTTTTATTGAGTTGTACACAATGCACACATTCTGCATCCAGACCAGACACAGGAAACCATCAATTAAGATAAACACTTGGGCTTGACACGTCTGGCTGGGTGCAGCTAAAGGACAGTTGCAGCACTTCCTGTCACACACACACAATTCGTATCAATGAACCTTTCTTACAAAAAAGCTTGTCGGCCTTTTTTGGTAAAATACAATTTGACAACCATTTCTTACTGCAAAACTCTAACAGTTTCAGCGAAGGAGGTGAGTGAAAATCTCCCCCGAGTCTTCCCACGTAGTCAACGGAGGAGGTAGAGCTAAGGTCTCACCTCAGATCTCCCACGTAGGAGCTTGTTCTTGGGACAAGCCTCTTACTTTTGTGATCATTCACTGTGTCCCCTCTTTGACAGTGGGGGGAGCAGTTGGCGAGCTGGTCAGGTGGAGGAATCTTCTTGCAGTGTTGTGCATGGATTTAGGGGGCTCTTTCTGCGACCTTCACAGCCGTGTGGGTCGTGAGCAGGATCAGATAGGGCCCACACCAGGGTTTGTCTCTGTCTTTTAACCAATACACAAAACAGTGTCGAGACAATCAGATTTCTCTGGAGATCAACCTTCAACCAATTGTTAAATTAAATAATAGAGTCAGACTCAACTTAAGTTTTTTACATGCATGGGGAGAACAGGTATGTGGCCTTGTCCCACCTCTGTAGTGAGCCGCTGTTAGAGATTTTGCTGTTTTACAGGTTGTCAAATTGTTTATGACCAAACAAGGCAAAATATTGTAACTAAAGACCAACAAGATTTTATATGAGCTAAGGTTTATTAAAATGTATTGTGTGTGTCTAAATACTAAGAGGAAGTGTTTCAAATGCAGCTGAGCTGAATCCAGCCGTGCACGTCATACCAAGACGTCTCAGAATAACCAAGTTCCTGTTATTAGGCTGAATGCAGAGAGATAACTCCTTATATGTAACTTGTTTATATACAGGGTTTCTGCAGGGTTTAATTAGTCAAATTTAAGACTTTTTATGACCATTATGATTCGAATTTATGACCTACACAAATTACGATAAATAAGTTCAGTCATTAAAATTCCTTTCAAAAGTCTTTATTATTGACTTTCATTGAAAGTAACACGTTTTATTATGTAAAGAGTAATTCTATTATTTCTTACTTAAGATTAAGAAACTGAAGCCTTCGCCTTCTTTTCTTGAGTATCAAGAACACAGAAACACTTAACAATTGTAACATTGTAAATAGGGCTGGGCAACGATTAAAATGTTTAATCGCGATTAATCGCACAATGTTCTGTGATTAATCGCGATTAATCGCATTATACACAAAATTTAATAATGAATTCAAAATTAGTGTACTGCATACATTTTGAAAGAACTGCTATATGAACAAAAGTGCAATAACATTTGGTTTGCACTTTAAACAACACTTTAAACAAATAATGTGCTTTTTACAGCAGTTAAAACATTTCTTGTAAATCTGAACTTAAACATTAATGTAATCAAATTAAATATTAAAACCAAAAATATTTGCCACTGACAGGGCATTAATATTTTGTTTAGTTTGTTATAGAAAAACAAGTTATGTCCAGAGCTTCAATCATAACATTATAACAATATAAACAATATAAATGTCTCTCTTGTTTTCATTACAGTCAGAGCATGTGAGTGCAGTTCCTGCGCGTTTCACACACCCTCTCCCTTTCACTTGCCAAACTCAAGGGTGTATGGGTAATGTAGTCTCTGCTCTTGGTGGGACGAATTAGGAAGCGTGCATTGTGAAGGGCGCTCTGGAAAGCGGCAGAGCAGGCAAAGGATTAAAACCTCTATTAAAACAGATGTCCAAATGAGCGTACCAGTACGCTAAAAGCACGTTCTGGGCGCACGGAGAAGTGGCGGTACTGGAGTACAGGTGCGCACTGCCCACTTAAAGCACTGGATGAGGGCAGCTCATACGTGCAGTCATTCATTGCTAAGAATGTTCTTCAGACCGGCATCTTTCACCATACTAATCGTACTAACCATAATTGTCGCCGTTAATTCATTAATGCGTTAACGCGATAAAAACGCGTTAACTTGCCCAGCCCTAATTGTAAAGTAACATTGTAAATTAACAATTATTCTATGGCATTACTTTCCAAAATAACAAGTCAGTCACTCAGTGTCTGTCTACATTTTCTCAGTTCGTCTCCCTTAATGGTGATCTCCTTCTCAACCTTTTTCAGCTCAGCCAATTTCTCCTTGCTTGCCCGCCTGAGGGCGTTTGATTTTGAAAAGAGCTGGGCCATCTTTGAACCGGATTTGCCCTCTGCTTCCTCTGCCAGCATGTCAGCCTCTCTGGCGAGACAGGTGGAAACCTCTTGAACAGTGGTTTTCTTTCTCTTAAGGTCGGTCAAATACTACTCTGCCAGCTTTCTTTTCTGTGTCCCTGCTTCACTCTCCTTCCTTGCACGCTGCTGATCAAGAAAATGCAGTACCTCAACCTGGCTGCACCAACCGATACCAGCAGTTCTTTTGTGATTTTATGAATTCAGGTTTTTTTCCTAAGATTTCAGAGGACATAGAAACTCCACTAAACTCAGATAAATACAAATTTAAACTCATTACCAGAAAATGTGTTAATCTGCAACACCTGCATGTTCGCTCATCCAGTTTGTTTTGTTGATTACTGTTGTCAGGATACCTTTCATTTTAAGACTATAAGCTACCTTCTAATTTTTACATTTATTTTCTCAAGTGTGTTAACAGTTATTAGGTTTATGTGCTTCCTAAAACACTCAGGTGATGCACCTAAACTTTATATTGTAAGCAAGGAAAACCCTATGTAAAATAATCCTAAATCATGAGCCACTGCACACAGAACAGGTGCAGGATCATTACAAGAGGAAATGACAAAAGCTAGAGATCCACCTAAAAAATACCCCTGATGGGGAAAGAGAAAAGGTATATAAATGTAGCAAATGTCTGCAAGATGGCACAGTTAAGCATAATGCTGTAAACACAGTCTAATAAACACTTAAATTATTAGTATAATTCAGCGTGGAACTCTAACTTTGGTCAAAGCCCCTTCCAAAACTACTCCTACCAGCAGATACACCTCCTGCCAGCTGCTTTGCCTGTAGAAAGGTCTGCACCAGACATTTCATTTGTTCCTTGCACCTGTCTGGGTCTCTAAACATGTTAGAGGGGTCCAGACAGGCCATCTGCCTAACAGTGGCGTATTTGAGTGTGCTCTTTTCCTGCACTTTTCTGACTATATTAGTCAGCCCCTGCATGCAGTCCCTTCTAAATTCAAGGATTCTGAGATCTGATATTTTAGTGTCCTGAAGAGGGATGTACAATAAAAAAACAAGTAAGTAGAATGTACAACACAATGATTCCTGCTTCTTGTCTCCTGACCAAAATTTCTAAAATTACTTCAACTACAACTTCAAAATTGACCATAATACCTTCAGGGCTTTATCTGCGCCTAGGCCAATGTCAATTTTCTGTGGGAGGAGCAAATTCTTCTTCTCACTCAAGTCCAGCTTAGTGAGCTGTAGTTTTGTAATGTCCTGCAGGACTTCTCGCTTCACAAACCGCCTCAGTATGCTCTGTCAGAAAAAAAATACAGATGAAAAATGTAAGTGCCCTACATCCATATTTTTCATGCAGTAATGTCACAGTTTTAACAAGGAAATTTTTTGACAAAGGTTGAAGAATTTCATCCATTAAACACAGTGTACATAATACATCATACTCATACCTAAGTATAGTAGCTGAGGAGACAAGCACAAAATTTATTTTTAAAATACCTTGATCAACTCAGCCAAGTCTTTGGCAAGGAATGGCATTACTGGCTCATCCGTCTGGTACCTCTTCAGGAAGGGGTCAAAGGTACGGGCGATGGTCGCAAAAATGCAACTGATGACTTTGTGACTGTCACGTAGTCTTCCTCCTCGCTGGAACATTGATAAAGAGTGTGTGCATTGCTCTTAACAGCTTTTCCACCTGCCACATGGAGAAACCTGCCTTGAAAGCATTGTGCAGAGTATGAAGCCCACAGCTCCCCACGGACACCAGCTGAACACCCCCATACATTTTATTTAAGTCGGATTGGAGAAGCTCAAAGAACTTTACATTTACATTGGGCCCATCCATCGATACAGAGACCAGCCTGCTGAGATTCAGCTGCTGCACACACTCCTTGAGGGAAAACAATAAAAAAATTTGAGTATAAATAAATATACCACTTAATTGATAACACACACACTTTTGTACTTTTCAAGTTCAAGCAAGTATAATGTTTGACTAGGCCTACAAGTCTGTTCCTATTCAAGTTATCCATGTGGGCTGTTTCTGAAAATACAACCACGCCATGCAATTGATGAAACAAATTAAAAGATTTAGATTATATATAGTTATATTATATATTTTCTATTTTCTCTAAAGAGTATGGCTAGAGTGGTGCAGAGTAGAGACCATTAACATATTATTATATAACGGTTTCCCTACTCTCCAAATTGGTTTGAATAAATGGATCAAACACAGGTTTTAGGTTATTCATAGTCATAGGTTTGAAGATGAAATTATTTCAAATATTACATGCAGCATTATAAATCATATTTGTTTTAAATATTAAACTTTAATTACTTACTTTAAAGTGCTTTTGCAAATCCTGTGCTGTGGAATGGCCAATGAAGTGTGATCCCAGGTACCGGGAATGCACCTTGTCCTCATTCCAGAACCGAACGTGTATGTCCAGCTGTTTCTTCTTGCTTGTGTGATTTAAGCTTTCATCAAACATGAGAACATAAGACCCCGAGACCTTGGAGATGAGGTCTTTTTTTTATATAATCTGCCAAGCCAAACCGGGTGATGTATGAGGTCTTATCTTTCCCGCACGTAAATGTTTTGGCTATGTCAGAGTCTGGGAACATTGTTCGGAAAAGTTCGGCAATATCCTCGTTCCCATTGTACGACTGGTGTTTAGTCACAGTATTTAACACCCACAGGACCTCCGCTTTCAGTGTGGAGGTTGATCCTAAACCACTGTGTGTGGCACTGGATGCGACAGAAACGGAATCCCGCTGTACTTTGACGGGTAACGCGTTTGTGATGGAGCGAACAAAACTGACGGATCGCACGCACTCGCTGCAGGCCTTTTACAGCAACAATATGCTTTTCCGACTTTGCATGCGACTTCAAGGCTTTTATGCCTAAACTAGACATCTCCAACGTCTTCTTACACAGTAGGCTACAATAGGCTTGATACGATTATTTGCGGCGGGCTTAAGCCAGCTACTAAACGCACCGTCTTGAGCCACAGATCATTAAACATACATTTACCCATTGTGATCAATTAAACTAGCAGTGACAGTATGATATTTCGGGTATGATATTCGGAGTTCGCGGGTTTCTGGGAAGTCCTTCTGACAAGTCTGTATGCTGCTGCATGGACCTTGTAGTTCTGGAGCGCTGTGATACCAGTGTGATACCACCCAGATTCCTCACACAGAACTACAACAGGCAAAACAAATTAATGCCATTGCGCCATGGCTGTTTTGATGGAAGAACAAATTAATGGACGAGCATATCAATTTAAGACGTGACTAAATGTTTTTATGAATTTGTATAGAAAAACCGGACGTTTTTATGACTTTTTATGGCCTTAAATTGTTATTGTTAAATTTATGACTTTTTATGACTTTTTATGACTTTTTATGACCCGCGGAAACCCTATATATAGTTCTTGTTTTTAGGCTGGATGCTGAAAAACAATTCCTTATATGTATGTTTTGCACTGATGAGGAAACTAACTGTTGTAATGCGAAGTAGGTTGGGGAGGCGAAAACTTCTGTGTGTCTTCAATAAAAGCTCTGGGAGAAGTTGTGGCTGGTTGGAGATTTCCGTAGACGGAGGTGGTGGAAGTTCCCTGTGTTTCAGGCGCCACATTTGTGTCTCCCCGTGCACGTAAAAGCTTAAAGCTGAGTCTGACTATTTTATTTCATTTATGATTGCTTAAAGGTTGTGCCCCAGCGAAATCTGTTTATCTATACACTGTTTTGTGTATTGATTCCCTGACAGCCGCTCACTACAGAAATCTCCAAATGGCCTTGTTCCCCTTTTGCCTTTTTATTGAACACGCAGAGAAAGCCGCACCCAACCACGCAGGGCAGGTTTGGCCTTTGAAGACAAGTATATGTATAAAGTTATCTTTCTGCACTCAGCCGAATAATAGGAGCTTGGTTATTATGAGACGTCTTGGTATGACATGCACGGCTGGATTCAGCTGCGTGACATTTGAAATACTTCCTCTTAGTATTTTTACACACAATACATTTCAATAAACCTTTGCTCATGTAAAAGCTTGTTAGCCTTTAGTTACAATATTTTGCCTTCTTAGCTTATATACAATTTGACAACCTGTACTTACTGCAAAAGCTCTAACAGTCTCTCCAGCTGCACTTCCTCAGGTTTCTCACCAGGATGTAGTCGCCAGGCTGGAGTTTGTGGAACTGATGGGTGGCTGGTTTGGGCAGGAAATCAAGCACCTGAGATCTAATATCAGCAAGAACATTAGAGAGTGAGATACAATTGGGTCTGGCAGAGTACTATGGGCCAGTGCTGCAGGTTTAGATGGGGGTCCAAACCCAATTCCAGGAGGCAGTCCAAACACTATCTCAAAGGGAGAAAGGTTATTTTGCACACGCACTCTCATCCTCAGGTACATCAAAGCAATAGGCAGACATTTTACCCAGGCTTTACCTGTTCATTCAGATATTTTTGCCAATTTGCGTTTCAGAGTGCCAGTTTTCAGGTCAAATTTGAGGTGTTCACTCAGTGTTTTCAGGATGTCTGCGTGGTTGTGTAGAACACCAAATACATATTGACTGTCTGTGTAAATGTTAACTGTTTTATCTGATGCCAATTGACAGGCTTTGGTCAGGGCAATTAGTTCTGCTGCTTGCACTGATAACCGAGGACTGAGAGGAGATGACGTCATTGTTGCATGATCATCCAACACTGCATATCCAACGTGTGCAGGGCCAGTGGTTGGGTCCTTGGAAGCTGAACCATCTACATAAAAAATGAGTTCAGGATTAGAAAGAGGAGTGTCAGTCAAATCAAGTCTTGGCAGACAGATAAGGTCAAGTTCAGGGAGGGGAGAGGCAGGAGTGTAGCAGGGTTGAGAGTGTTACAACATTTAACCTCAACATTCGAACGGTTCAGAAGGTGGTGTTGTAACCACATCATATTTGTGTTTGGCCCACAATGAGTCTGGTAACTGTGTTAACAGTGGAGACACATCACTGGGTGTGAGAGGCTGAGCATCGACTTTTGTGAGTGTGTGAAAGGAAGATGGGGTGGAGTCATTTTCAGGAAGAAGGAAGCAGAAGCGGTTACAATTGACTCTTGCAGAGAATTGCACATAGCATGTGTCAAGTTTGTAAGAGTGGTAAATGTCTGGATTATCTGGGTCTTGTTTCCAATCTGTAGCTTTTAAACATTTGGCCATAAAAGGACCAACATCACGCCATTGTTTGTTTTGTGGTTTGGCTATTGAGACATGCGGAGCTGAGTTTTGGATTTTGTAGAACTTTGACAGTTTGTGAGGTAATGGAACATTAAAAGCGCGAAAATCTTGGTTAAAGTACAGTCCATTCAGAATGAGACGATCAGTAGTTTGTCGGTACCAGCTTTCTTCATACTGTTCATCTGGACCCATGGAGACATGTCTGTAACATGTAGTGCATTTGCCTTCATGAATTCAGAGGATGAGCTCATTATTGTTTAGCTTTGTGTAACAAATTTGGAGTCAGCAGATGGTTCAATTTCCACTGATAAACATACAACGGAGTGATCACTTCACATTTCATTAGGCAATATTCAGATTTGGTTTGTTTGATTTTGATACCATTTTCGTCTGCAGACAAGGTCATTCCTAGTGCGCACATTAGGTCACGACCTATTGACTGGACACAACTCAGACAACAGAAAGCTGTGTGTAGTGGACACTGATAGATCAGGTAAATGCCAGATTACAGATAGAGGTTTTGTGAATGGTTCTTTAACAATCTGTCCACTCGCACTAATGGAGTGAGTTGTTTTGCCATTTAATGCAGTTTGAATTTGATCTTTTCTGATCAGAGAATTTGTGGCCCCAGAGTCAACCATAAATGACAGAGTTTTTCCATTGATGTCACATTAGATTAGATTAGATTCAACTTTATTGTCATTATGCAGAGTACAAGTACAGAGCTAATGAAATGCAGTTAGCATCTAACCAGAAGTGCAAGAATATAGTGTTTTATATACATAAAAGTGCAGAGTAAGTAAAGCTATGATATACAGAATGTACAGTGGAGTTGCTATATACAATATTGATCAGAGTATATACAGAATATAAATATGAATGCAATGTAGGGATTGTATGTACATTATGAACAGAGCAATGAAGGATTATATATACATATGAATATGACTAGCAGGAACGTGAGAACAGTGGTAATACATACAGTTGAATGAGTGTGCAAAAGTATTGTTGAACAATGTATTGTATGCAAAATAACAGTAGTGCAATGATTTTATCACCGGTAGTTTTTCACACACAGATTTTGTTAACTCAGCATAGGTACCTTTAAACATTTCAGCTTGTTTGGTTTCTGTCACTAAAGCAAGCAGTGGGTCAGTTGCAAGTGCGTCTTCATTGCTTGTGAGCACCAGAGATGCGGGTCAATGTATAGACAACCCGCACCCGACCTACGTTTTCAAGTGACCCGCCTGCAACTGGGGCTGCAAAAAAAAAAAGAAGAAAATATTGTACCCGACCCGCATTTTTTAAAATTAGTAAATGTTTATCGCAGCGTCATTGGGCCATAGACGTAAGAACTAGGCGTGCGGGGGGTGTGGCCGCCCTGACATGGTGCGCTCAGAGGTGCAGCAGCGAGAGCACGGCAGTTCTTGAGGCGGCCCATCCACAAATTTACTTTTCACTTGAAGAGGAATTTTCATGTGGTCAGGGCGCATAAAGGCATCTATAGTTTGTGGCCTGGGTTGGCCTGATGCTGCTCTATTCGGCTGTGATGGCTTCCCGGGACCACACTTGTGACGCGCCATGTTGGTCGTGCCAGTTTTGTGGCTATCAAATGTGTAAATAGCGTCACAAGAAGTACACATGACAAAGCCAGCACTTTGGTCATCATCTTTCATTATTTCGGCAAATGTCTCCCACACTTTGCTCTTTCTATTTGTGTATTTGCGGAGCTTCACTCCCCAGTCTTCACCTTTTCTCTCGCCGCCTCCTTCTCTACCTGCAGACTGAGCTTGTGCGTCATCTTCGCGCCAGTTATACAGGCAATAAAGTGTAGGCCTATGTATTTCATAGAAAATTGTGTCTAGTATTACATAAATTACAAGGGTTTAATTGGAATATTTATTTAAAAACGACCCGACCGACCGCGACCCGAATATCATTAAAAATATTTTTGCATGACTCGTAACCGTGGGTGACCGCAGGCACCCGCTCTTTTTGGATCTGGCTCTTTTTGGACACCACACTGGTGAGCACCAGTGTGGTGTTGTGTGCATTGTCAGTGACAGGTGTGGTGTCCTTTTTGTGTGTTATACTCATCTCATTTTGCGAGGCCAAGTCCCTCGGTTCCTCATCATCACCAGCCAGTCAGTTGGGGTCACTCAGAGCAGTGTCAGGGCGTTGGTCAGATCGGTCTCTTCTTTTCTAAGCAGCACAGATTCATCAACCATTTTGGCTCCATTGGTAGGCCACTCACAACACCATATCATCAAAAGAGCTGCACCCTAGAACAATAAACACAGCACCTGAATGGAGCAGTGTCACTAACGACTCTCCTGAGCCTTAACGACTCTCATATCAGGAGTCACACTTTCCTTTCATTAGCTAACGACCATGAGACCAGACTAGCCTGGTCCATCAGGTTTGGTTTCAGGGGAAACTCCTCCCTCTAGAAATATAAGCTCAGCTCTCTTACCAGTTGATCTCAGAATTGACAAAGTCTCTTTGAATAGAGACGATACGTCTTCACCTTGAAAACCGAGTCCAGATGCTTTTACTTCAACCTTTTTTTCAAGATGTCCTGGATGACTGAGAACCTTCACAGACTTCTGCACATAACAGAATAGAAAACTGTACTGTAGCCCTTTTGCCAGGTTAAAGACACTTGTGCACTGTATGAAGATAGATTAGATAGATTAGATGGTGTATGAATGTGTGACAATGTTGGGACAACGGATGGAAATTAGCCTAAGGCTACAATCTGTCATGTTTACATTCATGTGGCTGTGTCTCATGTATGTTCATTAACATGCATTGTCCCTTTAAAAAAATAAAACAAAATAAAAGGATAGATAAGATACTCAGAGGAACTGCAGGCTTACGTGGGGCTTCTCATTCTGGCTGGTGTTTACAGGTCATGGAGCATTTTCCAGGCTACAATGTCCCAAAAGAGGTTTCAGCATGTTACCTGAACACTGCGGTTCGACGACAAGCTATCCCAACGCTGTGATGACAAGCTGGCTGCCTTCCGCAAAGTCTGGGATATGTGGACGCAGCGCCTGTCGATGTTCAACCCAGACGGCCACATCTGTGTGGATGAGCAGCTCTCTCCATTCAGAGGCAGATGTAGCTTCAGACGGTACATGCCAAAAAACACGTCCTTACCTGCAGTTGCCCCAAATGAATTCTTTTTTTTTTCCCTTAGTGTAAAAAATAATAAAAATAAACAGTTACCAGGACAGAAATTAAAAATAAATTAAAAGACAGGCTTACCATAATTACTGTAGCTTTTGATGATTGAACTGCAAGAGTGAGAAAAAAATATATATAATTATTGAACTTACAGAGGCAGGTGGAACAATAGCAACTGTGAGCAATTATTGATACATCTTCAGAGTGTTGTCATATAATTCCACATGGTCCCATTAAAATGCATTATGTTTATGTCCATGTAATTAATGCATTAAATAGGTAAAAATTCCTTAAATAAATAATCAAATGGTCCACACAGGGTCTTGGTTACTCGAATAATCGCAAATAATGGCAAATACTCCTTGTTTACAATGTCTTATAAAAGTCTTATGGGTGGCATTGCATTACTACGTACAGCCTAATGGGCATAATCATAATATAAACAGGCCATGTCCTACATTATTACAACAGAAGTAGTGTTTATTTATGTCAACTTAAACGTCTCCATGATCCTTTGTGATATCCAGATATAAAGGCAGAGTTCAATGCGTTAGCATGCTAGGCGAAACATAGCACTCAGAAGGTGCTGCTTTGAAAATACATTCACGTAATTTGAAAAGACTTGTCATTTCCTAAAATGTTGATGTATAATATATTTACTGCAGTTTTTGTGCAGGTGTCATGAAAATGCTCTGTTTTCTATCCGCCATTGTGAGTCTGTCGCCATGTTTAGTGACACCTCGCCATTACACAAAGTTAAATAGGCCAAATGACAACGTTCGATTCGGTCGGCACATGAGCCAAGCTTACCGTTAGCCTCTCAGTTGCGGGTTCGAGTCCGACTCCGAGCCCTGCTCCCCTGTGTGGAGACACTGGATAACTACATCCTCTCTCTCCCTGTGCCGGCTATGTTAAAGGAAAAATCACGGGTCCAGGCCTAGGAAAAGCCTAGGCCTGGGCCTTATGTCCTTATTTATTCAGCAATCAATATTAAAACATTTTACACACGCTGCTCTACCTTCAAACTGTCTTGTTTTAAATGCAATTATACAACTACACCGTAAATGTGCCCCTGATGTATGCAGCTCAACTTGCAAAGCTTATTTATCTTTATCACCAGCTCTTTCCACTGAGGGGCGCTACTTCTCTGTAGGTTGGCTCCACTCGGCTGTGGCTGACACACGGTCAAAGGGACAATTGCACAATCTACAATCACCGCAAAACATCTCATTTAGTTACAAAACAAATGATGCATTAGCTTGAAATAACGGATAGGAAAAAAATCAACCCAGTCTCCCCAAAAAATACTCAATAATGAACGTCTTTGAAGTCTCACAATACGTTGACTATGTACATTTTCCGACAAAAAATTGTAGGATATGTACTATTTTATTATTTATCCACTGTCCTCTTTAATGTCTACAATGAATTCTATGTGAAAACCTAAGCATTACTTCAAGTTCAATTAGAGTAAGTTGGTTATTCTAAATGTAAAAGGTGAAACGTTACAGTTTCAAAATAATGGTCAATATAACATTAACAGATACCTTAGGAAGTTTGGCTTCCTTACGCTCCATCCTCTGGCATGTATGGTTCGAATGTCTGTGCGAGCTTTACAAAAGGAAAAGTGTTCAACAGTACAACTGATTAGCTCAGTAATGTTGCATGTTTGTACAGTGGTACAAGACTTACCAGCTTTTGTCATGTACTTTGTTGTAAGTGCAACATGGGATAAGAAAGAATGAACTTGCTCCACTTGTTCACCTACAGTCATACCTACAATAGATTTGGAAACACAAAATAGGAGGCCACTAGTTATTGAAGTCATTTTAAAACGTTGTTACTAACCAGCTCCATCTTGATTTCGTCCCCCCCACTGCACCTGAAGTGAACCAATATAATCAAATAAAAAGTGTCTACCCCACTCAAATAGTAAATATTTAAAAATCAGCAAAAAATTTAAAAATCGCTCACACTTGGCAGAGTGTCCCTTAGCATGCATGAAAGAGAGAAAGGGTTTGTTTTGTAACAATGGCAATAGATCTTGAAATGAGTCACAGACCATGTGTACTTGCACATGGTCTGTGCAAATAAAGTCAATATTATTAACTCCTGCATGCTTCTTTTGCAGATAAAGCGGGTATGCAAATATGTCTCCTGGGAACATGTTTAAAGCGCTGTAGAGCATGCCATGTCGACAGACAGCAACTTCCACTCCCTCCTCCTGTGCTTGGTCCCATACTTTTTTCACTATATGTTACACCATTGGGACAAATCATCAGAAGTTATGGAGTAAACTTCCACTGTTATGCCGATGATACACAGCTGTATCTACAAATAAAAGGGAATAATACTACTGACATCAAGCGTCTAGAGGTCTGCCTCGTTTCAATTAAAACATGGATGTCTCAAAACTACCTCCATTTGAATTCGGATAAAACAGAGCTCTTGTTAATTGGTCCTGCCAGTCATCGGCACAAGTTCAACAATCTTACTGTCTCGATCAACAACTGTGTGTTGGAGCACGGCAACACTGTGAGGAACCTTGGTGTCATTTTTGACTCCACACTATCTCTGCAGCAGCACATTAGTGAGGTCACTAAACTGGGCTTTTTTCACTTGAGGAATATCTCAAAAATTCACTCCTGCCACTCTTTAGCTGATGCTTCTTATCTATGCATTTGTCACATCTAGGCCGGACTATTGCATTGCGTTATTCTCTGGACTGCCAAGGAAAAGTACTCACAGACTACAAATGGTCCAAAACACAGCTAACAGACTTTTAACAAAGACCAGAAAGTTTGATCACATTACTCGGTCCTGGCTTACACTGGCTTCCTATTCATGTTAGAGCTGATTTCAAAGTTCTCCTGTTAACAAATCCTTTGTGGACGCGCACCCTCTTACCTATCTGACCTCATCACCCGGTATACTCCAGCTCGTACCCTTCGCTCTCAGGACGCTGGCCTCCTTCAACTTCCTCGAGTAAAGAAGAAGTCTGCTGGCTACAGAGCCTTTTCTTATAGAGCCCGCTGCCCTCTTCCATAATCACACTTTCTCCCACAGTCCTCACAGTGGAAGGGGCGGAGGGACCGGACTACTTATCCCTACCGACTGGAAGTTTAAACAGCTATCACCCTATGTGTGACAACAGCTCCTTCGAGTTCCATGCTGTTACCATCACCCACCCTGTTAAAAGTAATTTTGTAGTTATCTATCTGCCCCCGGGTCAGCTTGGACATTCCTTGGAGGAGTTGGATGCGCTTCTTTCATCCTTTCCTGAGGATGGTACTCCTCTGGTGGTATTAGGAGACTTCAACGTCCACCTTGAAAGCCACAGGCTGCTAACTTCAATAACCTGACTGCATCATTTGACCTCAAGTGGGTTTCCACATCGGCTACCCACAAGTCTGGTAATCAACTAGATCTTATCTACATAAGATACTGCTCCACTCGGCACACTCAGGTCACGCCACTGCACACTTCCGATCATTTCTTCATTACTCTCGACCTTGACCTAACTTCTCCAGACACTGCAATTGTTTTACCGCTGGTCACTTTCCGATGCAACCTGCGACACTCAGTCCTCTCGCTTTTTCTCTGCTGTCTCTTCTGCACTCCCCTCTTCTGAGGAGCTCTCTCTTTTAAACACAAACAACGCCACCGCCACCATCCACGCTTACATCCTGCTTGGACAACTTATGCCCTCTTACATCTAGACCAGCCCGTACATCCTCGTCTGCCCCTGGTTATCCGATGTTCTACGCGAGCATCGCGCCAGCCTCCGGTCAGCTGAAAGAAAATGGCGCAAGTCAAAAGATCCTACTAACCTCTGTATCTACCAGTCTCTCCTCTCTACTTTCTCCGCTGAGGTCACCTCTGCAAAAACTGTCTACTACCATTCTAGGTTAATCAACTCGCCTGACTCGCACTCTTTAAAACCTTTTCCGCCTCCTTTGTCCGCCTGCTCCCCACCTTCATCGGATTTAACAGCTGATGATTTCGTCCTTTCTTTATAAAGAAAACGACCGCCATCAGCAGTCAGTTCTCTGCGCCACCACTTGTCGAGCTCATTCAGACCCCTGATATGTGTTTGCTCACTTCCTTCTCTCCTCTAACTGAAGCAGATGTTTCCAAGGTCATTAGTTCTAACCACCCTACTACCTGCCCGCTGGATCCCATCCCCACACATCTCCTTCAGGCCATCTCTCCATCTGTCGTGCCTGCTCTCACCCACATCATCAACTCATCTCTTTCCACTGGGTCCTTCCCCACAGTTTTCAAAGAGGCCCGCATCACACCACTACTGAAGAAACCCACTCTTAACCCTACACTGCTAGAAAACTACAGACCGGTTTCCCTCCTTCCCTTCATTGCCAAAGCTCTGGAGCGAGTTGTGTTTACTCAGCTCTCATCCTTTCTCACACGGAACAACCTCCTGGACCAGAACCAGTCTGGGTTCAAGAGCGGACATTCCACTGAAACTGCCCTGCTCTCAGTCATCGAAGCCCTGAGACTGACAAAGGCAACATACAAGTCATCTGTACTCATCTTACTGGATCTGTCTGCTGCTTTTGACACTGTTAATCATCACATCCTCCTGTCTTCTCTCAGGGCGATGGGTGTCTCTGGAATGGCGTTGCAATGGTTCAAGTCTTACCTCTCGGATAGGTCATTCAGAGTATCCTGGAGAAATGAGGTCTCTGAGTCCCAACATCTCATTACAGGGGTGCCACAGGGCTCAGTGCTTGGACCGCTGCTCTTTTCCATATACATGACATCCCTTGGCCCTGTCATTGAGAAGCATGGTTTTTCCTATCACTGCTGCAGATGTCACTTAACTCCACCTGTCATTTCAACCTGACGATCCGACGGTCTCTGCTCGCGTCTCGGCATGTCTGAGTGACATCTCACTTTGGATGAAGGACCATCACCTGCAGCTGAACCTTGCAAAAACAGAACTGCTTGTGATTCCGGCCAATCCAAAGACCCACCACAACCTCTCCATTCAACTAGGCCCATCAACCATTACATCGTCCAGCACTGCCAGAAATGTGGGAGTGGTAATTGATGATCAGCTAAACTTCACAAGTCATGTCGCCAGCACCACCTGGTCCTGTAGATTCATCCTCTACAACATTAGAAAAAATTAGACCTTTCCTATCACTCTACGCAAATTCCAGGCCAGGCTCTTGTCTTGTCCAAACTGGATTATTGCAATGCTCTACTGGCTGGACTCCCTGCCTGCACAACCAAACCTCTGCAGCTGATCCAGAATGCAGTGGCAAGAGTGGTCTTTAATGAACCGAAGGGAGCGCTCGTAACTCCTCTATTCATTAGGTTATACTGGCTCCCGGTTGACGCTCCCGCATCAAGTTCAAAGTTATGCTCTTGGCCTACAAGACCACCACTGGTTCCTCACCCTCATATCTTCACTCACTAATACAGACCTACATTCCTACCAGATCCCTGCACTCTGCAAATGAATAACGTCTGGTGGTACCGTCCCAAAAATGTAAAAAATCACTCTCACGTACCTTCTCTGGTTCTGTTCCACATTGGTGGAATGATCTACCTGCTGCTACAAGATTAGCAGATTCTGTAGCCATCTTTAAAAAACGCCTGAAAACACATCTCTTCCGTCAACACCTGACTGACAAACACTGAGTTCTACTTCCTTTTCTATCAATTCCTTTCTTTAAAAAAAAAAAAAACATTTATACTGTGCTGGGTTTAAACTGACTAGTTTTTTGTGCACTTATGCTTTTTGTACCTTGTGTTGTAAAAATTGCTTACATTGTTTTTCTCACTTGTAAGTCGCTTTGGATAAAAGCGTCTGCTAAATGACTAAATGTAATGTAAAATGTAAAAATAAACTAACTCATGGCTGCCATCCTTTCTTTGGTCAGAGACATTACTGTAGCGGAACATGCAACCGCCAGGCCGGTAGGCGGCGGTGTAGCGTCAGCTTTCCGGTCGGACCCTGTGGCAACAGCTCGGACATCAAAGATATAAACAACAATGGCGAACGCTGTGTTCAGGAGCGACTCTTTTGTGTGGACTGACGAGGAGGTCGGCTTTCTTTACAGGTCACTTTGAACTACAACAAGACTGAGAAGTATCAGGAAAATGTCGACTGGGATTCTTGCCAGTCGAAATGCAACATTTTGGCGTTTTTTGTTGGAGTTGGGGAAGCAAGAGCATGGAAGAGTTTCAACACAAGACTAAGGCTAATAGTTTGTCACTATTAACTGATCTAGTAAATAGTGTTATAGACTCAGTCTGTTCTACTCTGTGGAGATATGCAGGTGTAAAATGGACTCTGTCTGGTCTCTAGGCAGAGCCTGGCAGTGGTGGACAGTAACGAAGTACATGTAATTCGTTACTGTACTTAAGTAGTTTTTTCCAGTATCTGTACTTTACTAAGTATTTCCATTAAGGGATACTTTTTACTTTAACTTCACTACATTTCAACGTCAAATATCTTACTTTTTACTCAATTACATTTTGCAAAATTAGTCGTTCCTTGTGTTGCCATTAAAAAATTTCGTAGAAGAAGACCTCAAAGACGCGTCTCAGTGGGAGTGTCAGAACGGCTCAATGGAAGCCTCATTCTCTACACGCGAGCTGATAAACATGAAAACAACAAATAAAAATACACCTGTGATAAAGCTTTGGTATTAGTAATGGCTGACTCTGATTCTGAGGAGAACATCTACCTTTAGAGTCTTTTCAGCCGAGTGAAAGTGAGAATGAGCGAGAGTGAGTGCGTCGTAACTTGGACAACGGCGCGCTGCTCGTGCCTTTTTCAGCGTCTCTCATAAAGCACACGCTGTTTTTCCCACATTTTACCAAACATCAGTGAAAGAAACGGGAGGAAAACTAGGAAAACTACTCTGGCCGCGGTAGTGAAGGGGATGTTGAGGAAGCCGTGAGCGCATAGCACCTGCAGCTTTACCTTTAGCACCTGCAGCTTTACCTTTAGCACAGGTGATAGAAGCCGGGGCGCGTGTACTCGGCGTGGCCGCGGTAGTGACAGGGAGTTTGGGAATAATGCGGCTTCTATTGACAGCTGTTTGGGACAAATACGTGTTGGTCATCCTGACACTTTACCCAGTCGAGGAGGCAGAGGCAGGTGTAAACACGGTCAGCGAGAATGCTCTAATCAAAGCAGCGATCGTAATAAAGTGATGACTGTGTGCTGTGCTTTATGAGAGGTCCCACACTCTAAAAAACTACTAACTATGCCACATGGACGGATAAGAAAAGATAAAGTAACTGCAACCACACACCTACAGTAGCCTACATGTGTATATTATTTCTCATAACTATTTGCATACGTTTTACTAGTTATGGTATAATGGAAGTTGTAGTTATTCTTTATTTTGGTAATGTTGCTTTTACAAATTACTGTTATAATTTTTTTTTTCAGAATAAGAAAAAAAAACTATTATAATATGTTCATTAGTGTGTATGTACTGTAAATAACATAACCGCCAAAATATAATGTCATGGTATGCAAATTATATGCAAATTAGATGCTTAAAATGTATGTACCTATATACTTTGGGTCATACCTGACATTTTTGTAGTTTAGAGTAGGACTCTATCTCTTATCATTTTCAAACCACAGCCTTTTGAAATTTGGATATCAAAAATCTGTATTTTTTTAAATAAACCCTGGCACCTAAAGGGGGCAAGAGACTGACAAAATCTATATGGGCATTATAGCCTTAATAAATGATAGTACTTGGATACTTAAGTACATTTGAAGGCAAATACTTTTGTACTTTTACTCAAGTGAAAGTTAAAAGGGAGTACTTTTACTTTTACTGAAGTAATATTTTACCTAGTGTATCTGTACTTTAACTCAAGTACTTGATTTGTGTACTTCGTCCACCACTGGAGCCTGGATGCCACAGGACCAACAGGTGGAAGCGGAAGGCAGGACATGGAGCTCAAGCAAGCCTCTCCCATGGAACCTCTAAAATGGTCCTCGTGTAAGGGCGCCGCCATACGGTTATTTTACAGCGAAATACAGCGATATACCTCCGTCCACCAGAGGGCAGGCTCCAAAAGCGGAAATATAAGGAGAAACCCAATGGCGACTTTACAAGTGTAGAAATCATGTTTACAGCCTGGTACAAAAGATGGCTCCGGTCTCTAGAGCTAAGTTTTTACTACATGCCATTTTATTGCCCATTCGTAATGACAATATTGGTGAATAGGGGACCAATGGGCGGATATTATCCATATTTATACTATCTATGAGCTCAAGCGCAGTATGGTCAATGACAGTATATACTGAGTATGGTGGACCTTCTTAGGGCGCAGGCTCGGGTGTCTGACGTCTGTTTAGACTTGCTTTCAGATGGTGTGGGTTTTCTGATGGGTTCACCTTGAAAACCTAATCCGTTGCCCCTACGGCTAACATACCCAGGTGAGCCCTGCTGTGACATGACCAGGTCCCTGAAGATGGACTACAGCACTAGTTCTTGGTGCATTTTTTTTTTTTGTGCATATGTGAGGCCTATTATTTGAATAAACATTATGAAACTCACTGGAAATATGTGCTTCTACTTATTAAAAATGTGCTCAAACATATTTGCTGTAAGGTTATGGAGGTGTTAAGAATATGTATTATATTTTATTAAACCAGGACTAAAACCAGGTCTAAAACAGGACTAAAACCAGGTCTAAAACAGGACTAAAACCAGGTCTAAAACATGAGTAGAACCAGGTATAAACCAAGTCTAATCCTGCTCTAAACCAGGTCCAAATCAAGTCTTAACCAAGTCTAATCCAGGTCTTATCCAAGTCTTAACCATGTCCAAATCAGGTCTAAACCAGGACTAAACCAGGCATAAAACCAGGACGGAACCAGGTCTAAGCCAAGACTAAAACCAGGACGGAACCAGGTCTAAGCCAAGACTAAAACCAGGTCTAAACTTGGTGTAAATCAGTTCTAAACCAAGTAGGTCTGAACCAAGTCTAATCCAGGTCCAAACCAGGTCTAAACCAAGTCTAAATCAGATCTTATCCAGATAAAAACCAGGTCTAAACCAAGTCTAATCCTGGTCTAATCCGGGTCTAAACCAGGTCTAAAACCAGGACTGAACCTGGTCTAAAACAAGGTCTAAGCCAACACTAAAACCAGGTCTAAACCAGGTCTAAACCGGGTCTAATCCAAGTCTAATCCAGGTCTAAAGCAAGTCTAAACCAGGTCTAAACCGGGTCTAATCCAAGTCTAATCCAGGTCTAAACCAAGTCTAAACCAGGTCTAAACAAGGTCTAAACCGGGTCTAATCCAAGTCTAATCCAGGTCTGAACCAAGTCTAAACCAGTTCTTATCCAGGTCTAAACCAGGTTAAAACCAGTTCTTATCCAGGTCTAAACCAGGTCTAAATCAAGTCTAAACCAAGTCTAATCCAGATCTAAACCAGGTTAAAACCAGTCTAATCCAGGTCAAAACCAGTTCTAAACCAGGTCTAAACCGGGCCTAATCCAGATCTAAACCAGGTCTAAACTGGGTCTAATCCAGGTCTAAACCAAGTCTAATCTAGGTCCAAACCAGGTCTAAACCGGGTCTAATCCAGATCTAAACCAGGTCTAAACCGGGTCTAAACCAGGTCTAAACTAGGTCTAAACCAGGTCTAAACCAAGTCTAAACCAGGTCTAAACCGGGTCTAATCCAGGTCTAAACCAAGTCTAAACCAGGTCTAATCCAGGTCTAAACCAGGTCTAAACCGGGTCTAATCCAGATCTAAACCAGGTCTAAACCAAGTCTAAACCAGGTCTAATCCAGGTCTAAACCTGGTCTAATCCAGATCTAAACCAGGTCTAAACCAGGTCTAAACCGGGTCTAATCCAGGTCTAATCCAAGTCTAAACCAAGTCTAAACCAGGTCTAAACCGGGTCTAATCCAGGTCTAATCCAGGTCTAAACCAAGTCTAAACCAGGTCTAAACCAAGACTAAACCAGGTCTAATCCAGGTCTAAACCAAGTCTAAACCAGGTCTAAACCAAGTCTAAACCAGGTCTAAACTGGGTCTAATCCAGATCTAAACCAGGTCTAATCCAGGTCTAAACCAGGTCTAAACCAAGTCTAAACCAGGTCTAAACCAGGTCTAAACCGGGTCTAATCCAGGTCTAAACCAAGTCTAAACCAGGTCTAATCCAGGTCTAAACCAGGTCTAAACCAGGTCTAAACCAAGTCTAAACCAGGTCTAAACCAAGACTAAACCAGGTCTAATCCAGGTCTAAACCATGTCTAAACCAGGTCTAAACCAAGTCTAAACCAGGTCTAATCCAGGTCTAAACCAAGTCTAATCCAGGTCCAAACCAGGTCTAATCCAGGTCTAAACCAAGTCTAAACCAGGTCTAATCCAGGTCTAAACTGGGTCTAATCCAGATCTAAACCAGGTCTAATCCAGGTCTAAACCAAGTCTAATCCAGGTCCAAACCAGGTCTAAACCAGGTCTAAACCGGGTCTAATCCAGGTCTAAACCAAGTCTAAACCAGGTCTAATCCAGGTCTAAACCAGGTCTAAACCAGGTCTAAACCAAGTCTAAACCAGGTCTAAACCAAGACTAAACCAGGTCTAATCCAGGTCTAAACCATGTCTAAACCAGGTCTAAACCAAGTCTAAACCAGGTCTAATCCAGGTCTAAACCAAGTCTAATCCAGGTCCAAACGAGGTCTAAACTGGGTCTAATCCAGATCTAAACCAGGTCTAATCCAGATCTAAACCAGGTCTAATCCAGGTCTAAACCAGGTCTAAACCAAGTCTAAACCAGGTCTAAACCAGGTCTAAACAGGGTCTAATCCAGGTCTAAACCAAGTCTAAACCAGGTCTAAACCAAGTCTAAACCAGGTCTAATCCAGGTCTAAACCAGGTCTAAACCGGGTCTAATCCAGATCTAAACCAAGTCTAAACCAGGTCTAAACCATGTCTAAACCAGGTCTAAACCAAGTCTAAACCAGGTCTAATCCAGGTCTAATCCAGGTCTAAACCAGGTCTAAACCGGGTCTAAACCAAGTCTAAACCAGGTCTAAACCATGTCTAAACCAGGTCTAAACCAAGTCTAAACCAGGTCTAATCCAGGTCTAAACCAAGTCTAATCCAGGTCCAAACCAGGTCTAAACTGGGTCTAATCCAGATCTAAACCAGGTCTAATCCAGGTCTAAACCAGGTCTAAACCAAGTCTAAACCAGGTCTAAACCAGGTCTAAACCGGGTCTAATCCAGGTCTAAACCAGGTCTAAACCAGGTCTAAACCAAGTCTAAACCAGGTCTAATCCAGGTCTAAACCAGGTCTAAACCGGGTCTAATCCAGATCTAAACCAGGTCTAAACCAAGTCTAAACCAGGTCTAATCCAGGTCTAAACCGGGTCTAATCCAGATCTAAACCAGGTCTAAACCAGGTCTAAACCAGGTCTAAACCGGGTCTAATCCAAGTCTAAACCAAGTCTAAACCAGGTCTAAACCAAGTCTAAACCAGGTCTAAACCGGGTCTAATCCAGGTCTAATCCAAGTCTAAACCAAGTCTAAACCAGGTCTAAACCAAGTCTAAACCAGGTCTAATCCAGGTCTAAACCGGGTCTAATCCAGATCTAAACCAGGTCTAAACCAGGTCTAAACCAGGTCTAAACCGGGTCTAATCCAGGTCTAATCCAAGTCTAAACCAAGTCTAAACCAGGTCTAAACCAGGTCTAATCCAGGTCTAATCCAGGTCTAAACCAAGTCTAAACCAGGTCTAAACCAAGACTAAACCAGGTCTAATCCAGATCTAAACCAGGTCTGAACCAGGTCTAATCCAGGTCTAAACCAAGTCTAAACCAGGTCTAAACCAGGTCTAATCCAGGTCTAATCCAGGTCTAAACCAAGTCTAAACCAGGTCTAAACCAAGACTAAACCAGGTCTAATCCAGGTCTAAACCATGTCTAAACCAGGTCTAAACCAAGTCTAAACCAGGTCTAATCCAGGTCTAAACCAAGTCTAATCCAGGTCCAAACCAGGTCTAAACTGGGTCTAATCCAGATCTAAACCAGGTCTAATCCAGATCTAAACCAGGTCTAATCCAGGTCTAAACCAGGTCTAAACCAAGTCTAAACCAGGTCTAAACCAGGTCTAAACCGGTCTAATCCAGGTCTAAACCAAGTCTAAACCAGGTCTAAACCAAGTCTAAACCAGGTCTAATCCAGGTCTAAACCAGGTCTAAACCGGGTCTAATCCAGATCTAAACCAGGTCTAAACCAAGTCTAAACCAGGTCTAATCCAGGTCTAAACCGGGTCTAATCCAGATCTAAACCAGGTCTAAACCAGGTCTAATCCAGATCTAAACCAGGTCTAATCCAGGTCTAAACCAGGTCTAAACCAAGTCTAAACCAGGTCTAAACCAGGTCTAAACCGGGTCTAATCCAGGTCTAAACCAAGTCTAAACCAGGTCTAAACCAAGTCTAAACCAGGTCTAATCCAGGTCTAAACCAGGTCTAAACCGGGTCTAATCCAGATCTAAACCAGGTCTAAACCAAGTCTAAACCAGGTCTAATCCAGGTCTAAACCGGGTCTAATCCAGATCTAAACCAGGTCTAAACCAGGTCTAAACCAGGTCTAAACCGGGTCTAATCCAGGTCTAATCCAAGTCTAAACCAAGTCTAAACCAGGTCTAAACCGGGTCTAATCCAGATCTAAACCAGGTCTAAACCAAGTCTAAACCAGGTCTAATCCAGGTCTAAACCAAGTCTAAACCAGGTCTAAACCAAGTCTAAACCAGGTCTAAACCGAGACTAAACCAGGTCTAATCCAGGTCTAAACCAAGTCTAAACCAGGTCTAAACCAAGTCTAAACCAGGTCTAATCCAGGTCTAAACCAGGTCTAAACCAAGTCTAAACCAGGTCTAAACCAAGACTAAACCAGGTCTAATCCAGGTCTAAACCAAGTCTAAACCAGGTCTAAACCAAGTCTAAACCAGGTCTAATCCAGGTCTAAACCAAGTCTAATCCAGGTCCAAACCAGGTCTAAACCGGGTCTAAACCAAGTCTAATACAGGTCCAAACCAGGTCTAAACCTGGTGTAAACTAGGTCTAAACCAGGACTAAAACCAGGTCTAAAAACAGGACTAAAACCAAGTCTAAAACCAGGACTTAAACCAGGACTAAAACCAGGTCTAAACCAGGGCCAAAACCCGGACTAAAACCAGATTTAAAACCAGGTCTAAACTTGGTGTAAATCAGTTCTAAACCAAGTAGGTTTAAACCAAGTCTAATCCAGGTCTAAACCGGGTCTAATCCAGGTCTAAACCAAGTCTAAACCAGGTCTAATCCAGGTCTAAACCAGGTCTAAACCAAGTCTAAACCAGGTCTAATCCAGGTCTAAACCAGGTCTAAACCAGGTCTAATCCAGGTCTAAACCAAGTCTAAACCAGGTCTAAACCAGGTCTAATCCAGGTCTAATCCAGGTCTAAACCAAGTCTAAACCAGGTCTAAACCAAGACTAAACCAGGTCTAATCCAGGTCTAAACCAAGTCTAAACCAGGTCTAATCCAGGTCTAAACCAAGACTAAACCAGGTCTAATCCAGGTCTAAACCAAGTCTAAACCAGGTCTAAACCAGGTCTAATCCAGGTCTAAACCAAGTCTAAACCAGGTCTAAACCAAGACTAAACCAGGTCTAAACCAGGTCTAAACCGGGTCTAATCCAGGTCTAATCCAAGTCTAAACCAGGTCTAAACCAGGTCTAATCCAGGTCTAAACCGGGTCTAATCCAGATCTAAACCAGGTCTAAACCAGGTCTAAACCAGGTCTAAACCAGGTCTAAACCGGGTCTAATCCAAGTCTAAACCAAGTCTAAACCAGGTCTAAACCAAGTCTAAACCAGGTCTAAACCGGGTCTAATCCAGGTCTAATCCAAGTCTAAACCAAGTCTAAACCAGGTCTAAACCAAGTCTAAACCAGGTCTAATCCAGGTCTAAACCGGGTCTAATCCAGATCTAAACCAGGTCTAAACCAGGTCTAAACCAGGTCTAAACCGGGTCTAATCCAGGTCTAATCCAAGTCTAAACCAAGTCTAAACCAGGTCTAAACCAGGTCTAATCCAGGTCTAATCCAGGTCTAAACCAAGTCTAAACCAGGTCTAAACCAAGACTAAACCAGGTCTAATCCAGATCTAAACCAGGTCTGAACCAGGTCTAATCCAGGTCTAAACCAAGTCTAAACCAGGTCTAAACCAGGTCTAATCCAGGTCTAATCCAGGTCTAAACCAAGTCTAAACCAGGTCTAAACCAAGACTAAACCAGGTCTAATCCAGGTCTAAACCATGTCTAAACCAGGTCTAAACCAAGTCTAAACCAGGTCTAATCCAGGTCTAAACCAAGTCTAATCCAGGTCCAAACCAGGTCTAAACTGGGTCTAATCCAGATCTAAACCAGGTCTAATCCAGATCTAAACCAGGTCTAATCCAGGTCTAAACCAGGTCTAAACCAAGTCTAAACCAGGTCTAAACCAGGTCTAAACCGGGTCTAATCCAGGTCTAAACCAAGTCTAAACCAGGTCTAAACCAAGTCTAAACCAGGTCTAATCCAGGTCTAAACCAGGTCTAAACCGGGTCTAATCCAGATCTAAACCAAGTCTAAACCAGGTCTAATCCAGGTCTAAACCGGGTCTAATCCAGATCTAAACCAGGTCTAAACCAGGTCTAAACCAGGTCTAAACCGGGTCTAATCCAGGTCTAATCCAAGTCTAAACCAAGTCTAAACCAGGTCTAAACCGGGTCTAATCCAGATCTAAACCAGGTCTAAACCAAGTCTAAACCAGGTCTAATCCAGGTCTAAACCAAGTCTAAACCAGGTCTAAACCAAGTCTAAACCAGGTCTAAACCGAGACTAAACCAGGTCTAATCCAGGTCTAAACCAAGTCTAAACCAGGTCTAAACCAAGTCTAAACCAGGTCTAATCCAGGTCTAAACCAGGTCTAAACCAAGTCTAAACCAGGTCTAAACCAAGACTAAACCAGGTCTAATCCAGGTCTAAACCAAGTCTAAACCAGGTCTAAACCAAGTCTAAACCAGGTCTAATCCAGGTCTAAACCAAGTCTAATCCAGGTCCAAACCAGGTCTAAACCGGGTCTAATCCAAGTCTAATCCAGGTCTGAACCAAGTCTAAACCAGGTCTTATCCAGGTCTAAACCATGTCCAAACTAGGTCTAAATCGGGTCTAAACCAGGACTAAACCAGGTCTAAAACTAGACTAAAACCAGGTCTAAACCAAGTCTAATACAGGTCCAAACCAGGTCTAAACCTGGTGTAAACTAGGTCTAAACCAGGACTAAAACCAGGTCTAAAAACAGGACTAAAACCAAGTCTAAAACCAGGACTTAAACCAGGACTAAAACCAGGTCTAAACCAGGGCCAAAACCCGGACTAAAACCAGATTTAAAATCAGTTCTAAACCAAGTAGGTTTAAACCAAGTCTAATCCAGGTCTAAACCGGGTCTAATCCAGGTCTAAACCAAGTCTAAACCAGGTCTAATCCAGGTCTAAACCAGGTCTAAACCAAGTCTAAACCAGGTCTAATCCAGGTCTAAACCAGGTCTAAACCAGGTCTAATCCAGGTCTGAACCAAGTCTAAACCAGGTCTAAACCAGGTCTAATCCAGGTCTAATCCAGGTCTAAACCAAGTCTAAACCAGGTCTAAACCAAGACTAAACCAGGTCTAATCCAGGTCTAAACCAAGTCTAAACCAGGTCTAATCCAGGTCTAAACCAAGACTAAACCAGGTCTAATCCAGGTCTAAACCAAGTCTAAACCAGGTCTAAACCAGGTCTAATCCAGGTCTAAACCAAGTCTAAACCAGGTCTAAACCAAGACTAAACCAGGTCTAATCCAGATCTAAACCAGGTCTGAACCAGGTCTAATCCAGGTCTAAACCAAGTCTAAACCAGGTCTAAACCAGGTCTAATCCAGGTCTAATCCAGGTCTAAACCAAGTCTAAACCAGGTCTAAACCAAGACTAAACCAGGTCTAATCCAGGTCTAAACCATGTCTAAACCAGGTCTAAACCAAGTCTAAACCAGGTCTAATCCAGGTCTAAACCAAGTCTAATCCAGGTCCAAACCAGGTCTAAACTGGGTCTAATCCAGATCTAAACCAGGTCTAATCCAGATCTAAACCAGGTCTAATCCAGGTCTAAACCAGGTCTAAACCAAGTCTAAACCAGGTCTAAACCGGGTCTAATCCAGGTCTAAACCAAGTCTAAACCAGGTCTAAACCAAGTCTAAACCAGGTCTAATCCAGGTCTAAACCGGGTCTAATCCAGATCTAAACCAGGTCTAAACCGGGTCTAATCCAGGTCTAATCCAAGTCTAAACCAAGTCTAAACCAGGTCTAAACCGGGTCTAATCCAGATCTAAACCAGGTCTAAACCAAGTCTAAACCAAGTCTAAACCAGGTCTAATCCAGGTCTAAACCAAGTCTAAACCAGGTCTAAACCAAGTCTAAACCAGGTCTAAACCGAGACTAAACCAGGTCTAATCCAGGTCTAAACCAAGTCTAAACCAGGTCTAAACCAAGTCTAAACCAGGTCTAATCCAGGTCTAAACCAGGTCTAAACCAAGTCTAAACCAGGTCTAAACCAAGACTAAACCAGGTCTAATCCAGGTCTAAACCAAGTCTAAACCAGGTCTAAACCAAGTCTAAACCAGGTCTAATCCAGGTCTAAACCAAGTCTAATCCAGGTCCAAACCAGGTCTAAACCGGGTCTAATCCAAGTCTAATCCAGGTCTGAACCAAGTCTAAACCAGGTCTTATCCAGGTCTAAACCATGTCCAAACTAGGTCTAAATCGGGTCTAAACCAGGACTAAACCAGGTCTAAAACTAGACTAAAACCAGGTCTAAACCAAGTCTAATACAGGTCCAAACCAGGTCTAAACCTGGTGTAAACTAGGTCTAAACCAGGACTAAAACCAGGTCTAAAAACAGGACTAAAACCAAGTCTAAAACCAGGACTTAAACCAGGACTAAAACCAGGTCTAAACCAGGGCCAAAACCCGGACTAAAACCAGATTTAAAACCAGGTCTAAACTTGGTGTAAATCAGTTCTAAACCAAGTAGGTTTAAACCAAGTCTAATCCAGGTCTAAACCGGGTCTAATCCAGGTCTAAACCAAGTCTAAACCAGGTCCAAACCAGGTCTAAAACAGGTCTAAACCAAGTCTAAACCAGGTCTAAACCAGGTTTAAACCAGATCTAAACCAGGTCTTGAACGTGATGTTTTCAGGGCAATAATGAGATCCCAACAGAAAGAAAGACAAAGAGGGAATTCCTGAAAGTAATATTCTATCTTTGTATGCTTCACTTTTTGTCCCAAATGTTTATTTTCAAGCCGCGCGGCGCGTGTGGGCGGGGCCAAAATGAATGTTTATGTGACGTAACGCGCTTTATATCAAAGTGGGTTGCGCGTGACGTCACCGACAGACCCTATGAACAGAACACAGGTCAGGGCTTTGTCAGATACATTTTCAGCGCTTGAGCAAGACACAACTTATTAGAAGAAATACTTCTGAGTTTCATCTCCAGACAATACACTTAGTATTACAGAGAGTAGTTTCAAAAGGACCATATAGAATATTTAAGCAAGAGAGAATCTCCTGAGAGATCTGGAGAAAAACAGGTCCAGCGAGGCAGTGACAAAAATGTTGAAAGGCCTGGTGACATCCTCGACCAGCTCTGACCTGGAAATGGAGAAGACGGAGGTCAGTATGAAGTCCAGGGAGGAAGAGCACCCAGAGGATCTGCTAGATAAAATGGAGGAACGTGTTAAGGAAGTCAGTTTAATTATCGAGGAACATCGTAAAGCTGACTGACCTCTGAATGAGCTTATCCTCAACATTCCCACCAAAAAATGTCAGTCTCATCTTTTTTCTTTGTTGGACAAAATGTCCACTGTAGACATTTCTGACCCAGAGTCCAAACCAATCCTGGTGTCATTGTTTGTGGATGTCGTCGCCACATTTTCAGAGATGATTTTGGATACTTTAAGAGACGTCACTTTGTCTGTGAGACATGAGAAGCTTCCTCCACTGGTATCTGAGGAGGCTGAGAGCATCTATAAAACATTTAAAGCAGTTTTAGGCTCCACACACAGGTCCATGGACGAGCTGTTCCAACTGGTGACCAGCGAAGTAACAAACAGGATCAACTCTGTCCTGTCCTGCTGCCGAGTTAAAGACAACCACCTGGTGGTAACTAAGGAGACTAAGGAGTACAAAACTCCGAGGGACAAGATAAAAAAAATGCTTCTTCTCGCCAGGGCCTTGCCACAATCTATTAAACAAAAGATTTCTCAGAGCTGTGGCATGTGTTGGGGCCGCAGACTCATCTCTGTCTCTTCAACATGTTGCCCTTGTGTCTACTCTGAGGAGGAAGAGGAGGAAGAGGAGGAAGAGGAGGAGGAGATGGCGGCCACTAGACAAGCAGTCAAAAACAACATCAAACTGGCGACCTCAACCACCTGCTGGAAACCAGCCATTGAGCATTGGAAAGTAGCTGTCAAAAAGATCCTTCAAAAGGAGGTCAGTGAGTTGGAAACCTTTAGAGAGCAACCGTTGAGCAAAAAGGACCAGGCAGCGTTGCTAAGGAGCCTGAGCCATGATGAGGACATTGCAGCATTGATTGTGACCACCGTTGTGGAGGAGATGGGTTATATCCACTCAGACAGCTCAGAGGACTGTCTCCAGGGCTTGGCCCAGAAGATAAAGTCCTTCTTTGTCCTGTATTTTTCCAAGGTCAACTTCCACAGTTTACTAACAAAACTGTGCTGCCAGAAAACCGCACGCCGGGCTGATTCTGTGCAGTTTGTCATGGAGAAGGCCTCTCCTTTTCTGAAGAAGCTGGTCTCAGGGCAGGCCACAGACAGCCAGGGCCGTGAGGTGTGTGTCTATGAGAGAGTGTCCCAGGGCCTCACCAACGGCCTGTATCAAGAGCTCAGCCAGCAGCTCAGAGACCTCATTTTAAAGTTCATGGCGCCACAAAAAGGACAGAGGGGTTCATGAGGAAGGTTCGACAAAATGTGGACACCTTTATGGGGACATTTTGAAATGGGTAAAAATACAGCAGCTGCTGCCGGCCAGGAGAAACCCAGTCCAGAGAGTTCTGAGGAGGATCTGGATCTACCTAGAGGACAAACTCTATCCGTCTACAGTCTCTGTGGCCCAGTGTTTTCAGGCTGAAGATGAGGTTGTAATGGAATATGTTCAGAAGGTTCCCATGGCAACACAAAAGGTTGCTCCATCCGCTGGACAGGAAGTCCCCATGGTCCAGTCAGTATCTGTGGGACTGTATTGACTGGCTTATGAGCTCGGGATGCTGATCTTCCATAAAAAAGAAGGGCCTGATTTTTGCGAGTGGCGCAGGTCTCTGGAGCAACAGCTGAAACTAAAAACTGCAGAGTGGGACATCCAAGTTGATCAGATCAAGTCAGGGTCACGCCACCAAAGACCAGCAGATTTAACTCTTTCCTGCAGTCAGTGCGCAAAATCTTCTGCTCCCCCTGCTGGGGGCGCTAAGAACACTGTCCTGACTTCATCCACAGGAAACAGCTGGTCCCGGCCAGAGTCCTTCTGATAGCCTCTTGGTTTAAGGAGGATTTAGATTCAGCTGAACACTGACAAAACGTATTCAACCACTTTGAACATTTTACCCAAAAGTTCCTCAGCACCAGATTGTGAGCCGTAGGTCAGGAGTGACATCCAACACATCAAACGTGAAAATATATCTGTAGCGACTGTGAACACGACGAGACATGAACCTGTGCAGTGCTTCAGAGTAACTCTGAAGGAGCGCAGCGTCGTGTTGGGTCTGTATTCTCGTGTGTGGCACAGATCTGTGCTCAGTTTGACCTGTCAGAGAACATTCTTAATGGCCTTGATCTGATGTTGAAGAGTCACAGGAAGATGTTCCTTGTGGGTGAAGACTCTTGGTTTGTGTACAGACGAACTCAGAACCTAATGGAACCTGAGTCTGAAGAAGAGCTCAGTCTGGGCCCCTAACTCACTGGTACTGTGGCTTCAACAAATGTGTTTTCTGTTAATCAGCATCAAATAAAAACTTAAAAAAAAAAAAACAGATGTATTTACTTTATTGCAGTTAGAACCAACCAAAAATAATGAATAAATAAATGACACCTTAGTTTTAGTCCACCCTCAGAGCTCTGTTCTTCAGCAGCTGGTCTCCTGTCGGACCTTGTGTTCAGTCTAATTTATTCGTTCATTATCCTCCAAAAAAAAAAAAAGGAACTCACTTATATAAAATGCACCAACAATAAACTTTTAAAAGGAGACTCAAACACACCTTTTCTCACTTGTTAATTAACGTTTATTAAAAGTGTTGTACATTTTGTTCATTTAGATTTTATTATTGTTTATTTTTATTGATTTTATTTCTAAATTCAGATCAGAATCAGAATCAGAAAGAGTTTTATTGCCAAGTATGCTTGCGCATACAAGGAATTTGTTTTAGTGACATAAGCTACCAGTACACAGAGACACCAACACACAGACAACAAATAAGTGTATAGACAGACAACAAATAAGTGTATAAACAATATAAACAATTGTGCTATAAATGATAATTGAATAGGATTGAATAAGATGCAGGGATGTACTAGGATGGAGGGGTAACAAATGAATATAAGGATATTGCACTTTTCTTTTGCAAAAGCATAAGTGGGGAACATTTAACTGTTCGTGAGGTATATTGCCTGGGGGAAGAAACTGTTTTTGTGCCTTGCTGTTCTGGTATTTGCGGCTCTGAGGCGCCGGCCAGATGGCAAAAGTTCAAAAATGGGGTGACTTGGGTGTGAGGGATCCAGAGTGATTTGTTCATATTTTATTAAACCAGGTCTAAACTAGGTCTAAACCAAGGACTCTTTCGGTTAATTGCGGCCCTCACACGGGCCACAGCTCGATCTTTGGTTTAATTGATCGTGGCAAGGCCCTGGCGAGACGGAGCATGGCTCTGAGCTTGTCCTTTGGAGTTTTGTACTCGGTCTCCTCAGTTACCACCAGGTGGTTGTCTTGAACTTGGCTGCAGGACAGGACAGAGTTGATCCTGTTTGTCACTTCGCTGCTCAGCAGTTTGAACAGCTCGTCTATTTCTATTTCAATTTGCTCAAAGATGAATGATTTTCTTTTTTTCATCCAGGTTCTGCTTTACTGAAGTACATGAGACGGCTTGTGAAGGGCTTGCTTGCTGTTTACAAGCTCAACTTTCTAAAACAAAGAACTCATGTCTGAGGTTCAATCAACATATAAAAAAAATTGTCTCTCATGAGGAGTTGGATGAAAAGGAAGAAATGGAATTAATAAATTTGTGATCCTTGATGTCCTTGTTCCAAAGCGAAGTCTTTAAAGTCCAAAGAAAATTTACTCGTTTACACGAGGTCCTAAGCTTGTAAGGTTGCGTTAGAAGACAAGACAGTCCAGGGGGACCAGCAGCAGGAAAAGAAGAGGATCAGAGAGGGCTTTTCTGGCGGACGGCCAGTTTTATCAACTTCAGGCCGAGGGAGTGCGCTTTTCTGGAGAAAGGGGCGTTGCTTTGGGAATGAAAGTTTTTATACATAGTATGTATGGCTCTATATTAAATCTAGCTGACAAGTGACACAAGACACCATTTATTAATTACTTCAGCAATAATGACAAGTAAAGTCTCATTTCAAACCAATATACTCATCAAAACTTTACAGACAACAGAAAGGTGGTCTGAATGCCTAAAAAGTAAATGTCAACAGATGTAGTCATTTTTCTGTGTGTCTTTTCGGAGGCACTCGGAGTGTCGCTGTTTCTGTTTGGCGCAGGCGCAATGCCTGGATGCTTTATTCGTAAGCCTCAATGTAGCAACGTAAATCATGAACAATTCATGAGCAAACATGAAATACACAATAGCTTTCTGACAGAAGTAAAACTGCTTAGTTCGAGTCACTTTTGGGAAATATTTGGGCAGCCAGTTGTAGCCTACGTCACTATAAGAGGGGAGTGGTGTCACATTTTTTCTTTTCCAGATGGACATTTTTTACACGCATTACAGGTGTTAACTTTGGTTTAAGTACACAAGATTCCAGTCCATAAATTGGGCATGCAAAATTATTCCGCCCCCTTAACTTAATACTTTGTAGCGCCACCTTTTGCTGCGATTACAGCTGTAACTCACTTGGGGTATGTCTCTATCAGTTTTGCACATTGAGAGACTGAAATATTTGCCCATTCCTCCTGCAAAACAGCTCGAGCTCAGTGAGGTTGGATGGAGAGCATTTGTGAACAGCAGTTTTCAGTTATTTCCACAGATTCTCGATTGGATTCAGGTCTGGACTTTGACTTGGCCATTCTAACACCTGGATATGTTTATTTGTGAACCATTCCATTGTAGATTTTGCTTTATGTTTTGGATCATTGTCTTGTTGGAAGACAAATCTCCGTCCCAGTCTCAGGTCTTTTGCAGACTCCATCAGGTTTTCTTCCAGAATGGTCCTGTATTTGGCTCCGTCCATCTTCCCATCAATTTGAACCATCTTCCCTTCCCTGCTGAAGAAAAGCAGGCCCAAACCATGATGCTGCCACCACCATGTTTGACAGTGGGGATGGTGTGTTCAGGGTGATGAGCTGTGTTGCTTTTACGCCAAACATAACGTTTTGCATTGTTGCCAAAAAGTTCGATTTTGGTTTCATCTGACCAGAGCACCTTCTTCCACATGTTTGGTGTGTCTCCCAGGTGGCTTGTGGCAAACTTTAAACAACACTTTTTATTTATTCTTGCCACTCTTCCATAAAGGCCAGTGCAGTATACGACTGATTGTTGTCCTATGGACAGAGTCTCCCACCTCAGCTGTAGATCTCTGCAGTTCATCCAGAGTGATCATGGGCCTCTTGGCTGCATCTCTGATCAGTCTTCTCCTTGTATGAGCTGAAAGTTTAGAGGGACGGCCAGGTCTTGGTAGATTTGCAGTGGTCTGATACTCCTTCCATTTCAATATTATCGCTTGTACAGTGCTCGGGATGTTTGAAGCTTGGGAAATCTTTTTGTATCCAAATCCGGCTTTAAACTTCTCCACAACAGTATCTCGGACCTGCCTGGTGTGTTCCTTGTTCTTCATGATGCTCTCTCTGCGCTTTAAACGGACCTCTGAGACTATCACAGTGCATGTGCATTTATACAGAGACTTGATTACACACAGGTGGATTCCATTTATCATCATTAGTCATTTAGGTCAACATTGGATCATTCAGTGATCCTCACTGAACTTCTGGAGAGAGTTTGCTGCACTGAAAGTAAAGGGTTTAAACATTTGATATGTCATCTATGTTGTATTCGGAATAAAATTTGGAAATAAAAAACTTCCACATCTTTGCATTCTGTTTTTAATTCACAATTTGTACAGTGTCCCAACTTTTTTGGAATCGGGTTTGTATTGTTTTGCAGCTTTGATGCAAGGGAGTCTGCCCTTAAGGTTTTCTCGTTTCTCTTAATATATCTAAGATCACATTTAAACTTAGTATTAGCGCTTTTTTTTCGTCAAACTCAGGACCATATGTTGGTCTTCCAGCTACAACCCAGGCCTTAAAGGCCTGCTGACCTTCAGCATGCGATTCTTTAAAAAGATTATTCCATCCTGGCTTGTTAGTAGGAGTGTTGTTCCTTCTTTTACATAAAGGCATGCCAGACATAATTATAGCATTCAGAACATTGTCATATGGGAGACACAATTGTGCAGCATGTTCTTGATTAGTACAGTTAATATAACAACACAATAGGGCGTCTTTAGAAGCTTATCAGTTCTTTGTGTGTAAGTATTAACATCCTCATTAGTAAGTTTAGACTAGTCTGGGCTATCACTATTTATACTACTCACTAAGGCACAGACTGGAGTCAACTTAGGTATTTTCCAAGTTAAAATAAATGACAAATGGCATATGATGTAGCCATATTGTAGTCAATCTGCATCTTGACAATGGACGCATGTGCATCAGCTGTACAAAAGCAGTTCAAGCCAGGATGTCGTATGCCAAGCATCACTTACATATGTAAAACAGGCAGGAACACCTCACTGCACAGTACCAATCCACTGCCAATACAGAACTGTTTTAAATAATTGCCAAAAGATTGCATTCATATCCCGAACTACATATACACAGGAGCAGTCACTATCCTGTATAAATGTCAAAATACATGCTAATCTATTTACATACTCATCTTCATATTCAGCACACACATATGGCATATATACATTTAAGATGATAAACTTGCCATCATTACAGTGAACTTCAAGCCCAATATCCCAGTCCACCCCAAGTCTTAACACTTTAAACATACTATCATTTTTTTTTTTTTTGCTAGAAAATGGCAACCCCATCTGGAATTCTGCCTTTAAACTATTTCAAATAAGATCAGTAGTTTGGCCCATTGAGCCTATCAAGGTTCTGTTTGGCCAAAAAGGTATCTTGTATGCACAACACATAACAGGCTTCTAAGAGCTTGTCCAGAATAAAACACTGTGGTTTATCCCCTTTACTGTGCCCAACACGCAGACCGCGTGCATTATAAGACACAACGGAGAAAGTCATAATTGTAAGACATTTTCTTGGCTACTGCGCTCTCTTACCAGGCCATGGTCCACACGGGTAATTCCCTGTACAGCCGGGAACTGCCCTACAGAGTTCTGACCGTGGTCGCGAGTCCTATGCGCACTTCATAGTAGCGACGTATGTATGTCCCAGCTGGCCATAGGTCAGGGTCATACATAACGGCAATGTCATTGCACTCAGCTGTAACGTGGAACAAACTGAAGCAGCTCTGAATCAAAGCAATCTTCTTACATGTGATTGACGTGTTGTTTAATTTCCCTATTAGACATTCACGTAAAATGCAGCTTCAAGTGCAGGGTCAAAATGTGTAACAAACTCACCAGTTTAGTTGTCACCACCTGGATGCTGCTAGCAGTGCAAGTGCCAGTTGGGGGCTCGTGTTGCAGAATTCTAACAGATTCTTATCCACTTTGAACTGCAGCACATGCGTTACAAGCGGGCTTCTTTGAAAACTATGGTCCACTCCCTGGCATGACTTTCTGCTGGCACGTTATCGTATACTTGATCCAGAGTCTTCGCTGGCACAGCAAACCAAGTCATCATCCCTGCTGGTCCTTCTTGTAAAGCACACTCCCCTGTGAGTACTTCAGGAACAGTACAACTTTGCTCAATCTTAGCAACCAGGCAATTAATACTTTCTGTGGATATTTGCAGACATTAATCTGCTCTTGGAGTGCCTTTCTCATAGCCAGTACTTCTCAGCGAAGTTTCTCCACACTGCGTAGAAGCGCTGATGTGTCCATGCTTCCAAAGCCTACCACCAGCAAGTCATCCAGATAATGTGACAAAACTTTTTCAAAATGACCTGGATGACTGAGAACCTTCACAGACATCTTAACAACCAGAAAGTTCAATAGTTCATCTTCAACAATGACTCTACCACTTGACACTTTATAAAGCTAATGCTTTTTACGCCGTCGAGCACCAGTACCAGCAGCACACATGGCAGGCTCCACCATATTTAATTGTTCAACAGTATTTCACTGTACTCCAAGGCACTACCATTGAAAGCATGAATGGACTAAGTCAAGAGAGTTACGCGTAACTTCTGTATATGCGGCCCCCGGGCTGGAATAAGGTGTAATATTCTGGCTCAAGAATTAAAACAGTTGGCCCAAAAATGTACAGTGCACAAGTGTCTTTAACCTGGCAAAAGGGCAACAGTGCAGTTTTCAATTCTATTATGTGCAAAAATAATTGTGCAAATACAGCGAATAATGTTTAACAAATCAACTACTTTGTAGGAGCAGCAAGATCTAAGATGAGTAACATATCAAATGTTAACATAATTGTGCATAGCAGTACTGCTGAACTCCATCAATCTTCTTCTGCTTATCTGGGGCTGGGTCACGGGGGCAGCTTCCCCCTCCCCAGACACTTCCAGGCCAGCCCAAGAGACATAGTTCCTCCATCGTGTCCTAGGTCTTCCCTGGGGCCTCCTCCCGGTGTGACATCCCTGGAAGGGATGCTAGGAGGCATCCAAAACAGATGCCCGACCTCAGCTGACTCCTCTTGATGTGAAGGGGCAGCGGCTCTACTCTGAGCTCCTCCCGAGTGACTGAGCTCCTCACCCTATCTCTAAGGGAGCGCCCACCCTGCAGAAGAAACTAATTTTGGCCGCTTGAATCTGGGATCTTGTCCTTTTGGTCATGACCCACAGCTTATGACCATAAGAGAGAGTAGGAACTTAGATCGACCAGTAAATTGAGATGATTTACCAGTCCCGCTTCACACTCGGCTGCAAACCGTCCTAGTTCAGCTGAAGGTCCTGGCTTGATGGAGCCAACATGACAACATCATCTGCAAAAAGCAGAGACAAGTACATAAAGATAATGAACAGAACCGGTGACAAAGGGCAACCCTGCCGGAGTCCAACATGCAACGGGACCAGGTCTGACTTATTGCCGGCAATGCGAACCAAGGTTCTGCTCCAGTCTTACTGGACAGCCCTTAGTAGAGGGCCCCGGACCCCATACTCCCAGAGCACCCCCTACAGGATGCAAGAGACACAGTCGAATGACTTCTCCAAATCCGCAAAAAACATATGGACTGGTTGGATAAACTCTTCATAAACCCTCCAACACCCTGGAGAGAGTATAGAGCTGGTCCAGTGTTCCCTGTAGGTAACGTCTTATATTCAGAGTTCAACATGTGAGAGGGTCAGTCAATAATTCTCTTTTGTTACTACTGTTCTTTCATAGGTTGACTGCAGGGTTATGGTCTCTTCTGTCATTTACTTTCATGGCACACATCTGGACCTCTAGGTTCATGAGAGCTGAGATTATTGCATTAGTCAATAAACACAGGAAATTGTAGTTATATGTGAACTTTAGTTATGGTAAAATAAAAGAGTGCACATTACATTAAAAAAATTGTAACCTCTGGATCCAGATAAACTAAAACAAAAAATAGAATGTCCATTCATAAGTGTTCTTCCCGGAAAGTGGGAATTGCATGTATCCAAAGTGGGACCGACACAATCCTACCACAGGTATGGATGTGTATGGGTGGTAGAAGCTCAAAATTTGACCAGCATCAACCTTGTTGGACACCAAAGTTGGAAGCCTCACTTTTCTACGATGTCAAAAAATCTGACCTGTATTTGCAAAACAGGTTTTATAGTCCAGATTCTTATACGCAATTGCAATTAAGCTTGTCAGAATTATTAAGGGTTCATATAAAAGTGTTAACATAAAGTTTTCATCTCACATAGAAAAATAACTAAGCATAGTTAACGGTTAACAGCAGTTATTTTCAAAATAATTGTCTTGTCCAAATAGACTATTTTAACACATGATTACAATGAAATCTAATAATATGTTCACATTTTACCAATGAATTTGCTTATTTATATAAAACACATTAACATGTACAGTATAATGCATAAACCCTATTTTGTTATCTTTATTGTCCCATTTTCAACATAGGATTTTAGATTGGCACTTATTTTAATGACAGTGTGTATCACCATGACATCTCTGAGGGCAGATGTAAGCTTTTGGGGGAAAACCAAGGCATTCCCAGACCAGTCAAGTGCCATCCCCCGCGGGGCCATCCACAAAAGATGCCAGCTCCCTCAGCTGGCGTATCTCACAGAAGAGAGCAAATGCTTGGGTGCCTGAAAGGTGTCTTCTAACTGATACAGTCCAAGTCTTGCTAAAAGTGTTTTTAATATCATTTGAGGTTAAAACTGATAAAATACTCCAGTTGAGAAACTTAAATGTTTATAAATATAAAACACATTGTGTGAAAGAAAAGAGGAGAGCACATTCACAAGTTCTCTGCAGCGTGACAACAACGCCGATGTGATCGATAGTCGTCTGGTGCTGAAAATATCTTTCCGCAGACCTCACATGGTATGACCAGCTCTTTAGTGTGCCTGTAGTTATGATTCCTTAAGCTTGACCGATCTCTGAAGGCCTTCCCACAGAGGTCACAGGAGTATGGTTTCTCTCCGGTGTGGATGAACTCGTGTTGGGTACAGCTCCTTGAGCAAGAAAAAGCTTTCCCGCAGAATTTACAGCTGTACGGTTTCTCTCCAGAGTGGACGCGTCTGTGTCTCAAGGAGGCGATGAAGACGTAAAAGCCTTCCCACAGTATTCACAGTTGTACGGCTTCTCTCCTGTGTGGACCCTCTGGTGTTCCACAAGGCAACTTAATCTCAAAAAGCCCTTCCCACAGTCTTTACAGAAGAACAGTTTCTCTCCGGTGTGAGTGCGTCTGTGCTCGACAAGAGACCATTTTTTTAAAAAGGCGTGCCCACATTCGGGACAGCCGTACGGTTTCTCTCCGGTGTGGATGCGTTTGTGTTCGGCAAGGCGCCCTGATAATGCGAAGGTCTTCCCACATTCATCACAGCTGTACGGCTACTCTCCAGTGTGGATGCGTTTGTGGCGTGAAAGGAGAGTAGCGTAAACATAAGCTTTCCCACAGATGTTACAGATGTATGGTCTTTCTCCAGTGTGGGTGCGTTTATGCTGTACAAGGAGCCCACATAACGCATAAGTCTTCCCACACTCGTCACAGCAGTAGGGTCTCTCTCCAGTGTGGGATGTCTCATGGCGTTTAAGGTGAGCTAACGACATAAAGTCCTTTCCACACTCTTTACACGTGCAGATTGGTTTTCCTGTGTGCACTCGCTGGTGTATTTTGAGCTGGTTCTTCGAAGAAAATTCTTCTTTTTCACACTGGTCACAGGCGAGAGTTTTACTAACAGAGGCTGCAGTCTGGGGAGCCTTGTTTTTATCCATAGTGCTGATTAATGTAATTTCTGGGTCAAAAAAAAAAAAGAAAGGAATTTAATGGCCAAATTTTCCATAAAAAAATGATTTCATTGCTACACAGATAATTTCCCGCTCTACCTCTCTAGAAAACCCACCTATACACTCCCACCTTCCTCCCTCTTTGAATGCCATCATTAAATTAATCCTAGGTTCTCCTCCCCCTCCTAAACTTTAACATTGTTCAAGGGACAGCTTAAAACTTTCCTCTTTATTCAGTAAAGACAACTGAAAGAGTTTAATTTGCACTCAGTCTTTTTATTTTATATTCTGTTTTTTACTTATGTTTCTTATTCTAAATCTTCTCTGTGTACTTTAATTTCTCTATTATTTCTGTAAAGTGCTTCGAATGACCCAGTGTATGATTTGGTCTATATAAATAAACTTGTCTTCCATCTACGCAACATTAACCGTCTCCATCACCCCGTCCTGCAGCAGCTCCACTGGCTTCTCACTGTACCCTCTGTCCGCCTGACACCAGTTCAGTTTTTAAGTCACACAACAAAACCCATCTGTTTAAAATAGCCTATTCACTAGAACTCTTTTTTGCAAACTGTTTTGGCCAAGGCTGTTGTTTTTATTAATGTTGTCTACACCCTACAAGTTATTTTATTTGACTTGTACAGCAACCTATAAATAACATGTATTATTATTAATGTTTTTATTATTATAATTATTATTTACATGCTATGAGACAATAGGCAACATAAGGTAATTGCTTCTATTTAAGTAGTTAATCAATGCAAGAAAGGAGCTGCAGGCTTTACACTTGGACTACAACCATGGCGTGGATCAGTAGGCTATAGCTGGCTTAGCATTTTCCTAAACACCAATATAACGTTTATAGTCTCATACAGCGACTGCAAAATAGCTTCAAGAAATCACTCATAGCAGTTTTAAGGAGCACTAACCTGTACAAATAAAAACGAGAGGCAGCGAAGACATAGACATATATAAAGGCTAGATGGCTTACCGGCTCTGAGAGCCAATGGGACCCGACGACGTCACACGGCGGCCATCTTAGGACGGGACCGCTCGTCCAGTTATAACATTAAAGTCTATTGTGCATGTAGTGCTGAAATAACTATATTTTGCTCAATTTTCAACCGATTTTCAAACGGCGGTGTGTCATAAAGCGTCAGGGATGCGGCTATTTAACTGCATACTTGTGAAAAATTATAGCCACGGAGTTTATTAAGCACAAATCATAGCCACGTTAATAAGGTTTGTAATACACCAAACCGTTTGTAAATCCGTCAAGAATTCAGCAAGTTACGAGCATTTTAGTTGGCGTATGTCACTCACCTTCCATCCACAGCAGCAGGGAGCAGCACTATGGCAGCACTGACCTAAGATGGCCGCCAAGTGATGATACAGCTGACTCCGCCTTGAGCCATCTAGCCTTTATATATGTCTATGAGCGAAGAGACGATGTTCTTCTTCTTCTTTCTTATTTAATGGTGGTTGGCAACCAGCTGAGAGGTGCATTTACCGCCACCTACTGAACTGGAGTGTGTAAATGTGGCTCTCATAATGGCCCAGAAGATATTTAAAAGAGATTTTCTGTCTGCTCCCCATTCCTGAACCGTTAAGCAACTCAGTAAGTTGAACACTTTCTTACACGTATTCTTTACTTTTTCTAGATGTTTCCTCCAAGTGAGCTTTTCATCAAAACTGACTCCCACTGACAGTTTTATCTATATTTCCTTGTGCAGGCTTTGAAAGCAAATTGTCTGGGATTTTGCCACAGACAATTTGAATCCACATTTTACCACTGCTCCACTTGCTTTATTGCCCCTTGCATTTTCTTCTGAAGAAACTGAACATCATTTCCTCACCATCCGCACCATCATCTGCATATAGTGACCTTCCAATTCACCTCCTCAAAAATATCATTATTCATAAATATTGAACAAAATAGGACTACATACACTGCCCTGTGGAATCCCATTTTCAGTGTATACATCTTCTTTACCTACTCTTACTTCAATTTGCAGGCCAAACAAGAAGCTTTTCACCCAATTAAACATCTTCCCACTGACTCCACGCTTGCTCTATTTAATAAGAAAACCCTCCTTCCTGACCATATCATTCTTTTCGACATCAAAGCACACTGCAATAATTGTTTCTTTATTAGTTTCGGCTTTTTGAATTTCGGACTCTAGGTATAACCCTGAGTCCATGGTGTTTCTGCCTTTGCGGAAGCCGCTTTGGTGAGTGGAAAGCAGATTTTTACTTTCTAAAAGGTAGTTAAGCCTTTTTGTTACCATGCGGTCCATGTTTTTTTCTAATTGTGGCGTTAAGGCTATAGGCCTATAACTTGAAGGTTCTGAAGGTGGCTTTCCCGGCTTGAGTTTTGGCACCCAGAATCACAGATGAGATTAAAGAGTCTGAAAACCAATGCAAGTGTGTGGTCAGACATATGGACCAGCATACCATAACACACATCATCCTTTCCTGGAGTTGTTAGTCTAGTCTTTGAGAGTGCTCTTCTTAATTCAAAAAGATGAAGGGGAGGTTGAGGTCATCCCCTGTTGCAGGCTGGTGTTCCATTACACCTGTATACTGGGCCTGTGAGGAAGGACTGAGGACTCAAACGCTCAAAGACAGTGAAGGTAAGTGTTTCTTTATTAAAGCAACCAGACAGAGATACGGACAGGAAGCTGGAGAGCTGAGGACTGGGGTCGAGCCCGGGACTGGGACCAAGCCGGACAGTTGGACTGAGGGCTGGAACTGGACCGAGGACCAGGACCGAGATGTAGGGTTAGACCGAATCAACTATAATGATTCTGATTCCTGGTTTTTGTTTTGTTAATGGTTGTTAAATAAAACTTTTTTGAACTCTTTGCCTGTGTCTGGGGTTTGATAAAACTACAACTGTAAACAGGGCCGGATTGGGACTCATTTTCAGCCCTGGAGTTTCATGCCTTAGACCGGCCCACTTTAGTTCCCGACTGACTATATTAAAATAATAAAATGAAAACCTAAGAATATAAGTCTGCAATAGGCACATTGTTTTCTACAGTATTTTTGTCTTGTTTCCAGTCCAATGGGGTAAGAAAAATAATTGTTTTAGTTTTAGCTTTTAAGCAACAACAAAAAATCACTTAATTTTTAGTTGTTTTTTTTTTTACTCCAGAAAACAAGACATAATTTCTCATGCCATTTCACTTGTAAATGTATCTTGAATTAAGAATATTTAGATATTTGAACTGGAAACAAGTAAGAAAATGATTTTCATTGAGCAGGGCTCTTCATTACTATTATTTCTTCTGAATGACAATCCTACCTGCCCATTCTGGTGTGTTGGGCTCATGACTGGTGCTTGGGGACGTTTCTGGGCCTCGCTCTTCACTGTTGGCAGCAAATGGTACTAGAGGCGGCTGCTGCTGAAGAGCTACAAGAAAAACTTTGATACATGAACGGTGGTTTACATACGACGTGGTTTTGCACGGTCGCTAGCATCTTGCATTGCTCCTAACAACCTTAACGTTAGCTTACTTACCCGCCTCGTCGTCTCCGTTTGTTTTGTTGAGAAAATATGTGCTCAGCTTTGAACATTTGGCCGCGTCAGTTTCCAAAGCTTTTTTTTAAATTTATTCTGGCCTTTTCAGCGCCGCCTTTGCGCTTTCTGTTATCCATTTTTATATGTGACTTTTTTTTATTATTTTGAGCAACTTGCAAAGGGGCCGTGTCAGGGGGCGGGGCCAGGGAGTCAAAACGTCATCATTGTCTTGCAGGCTGCACTCTGCAAGAAAATATTAAATAAACGAGTGGAACTGCGGTAAAATAATAAATAAAAAGAGTGCGGCTGCGGTAAAGTAATAATAATAATAATTAAAAAAAATATATTTCAACCCAGTCCCATGACAACAACGGCCCTCGCGGCCAAACAAACGTACCGGCCCACCGGGAATTTTCCCGGTGCTCCCGATTAGCCAATCCGGGCCTGACTGTAAATTATCTTATCTCATCACTGATGTTTACACCCCTTTTACTCAAAAATGACTGAAATATAGAGTACGTTTCTCTGAATGTCATGGTATTCTTCTTTGTTCAAGGCTGTTTTCTACTTTACTTTTATACTGTTGAAATTTCATTTTACTCTGGAGGTTTTGCTGTGTAGAAACTTTGAGTGTTTAAAGACATTTTCAGCAAGAATAAAGAACAAAAACATCAGACATTTTTTTAATCAAGGGATGATTTTATTTTATTTATTTACATTTATTTCGTCAATACAGTGAAAACAAAATTTGACATAAATGACATTAGAGTAAAATAATAAAACAACTCACCCCCCATCATACAAATATACATTATAGACTATAGATACAGATTCAGATAACAAATAAAATAAAAACGACTTGAAGAAATGTCAATATTCAGTTTAAAGAAGTCTACAGAATTTAGTAATAGTGTGGTTTTTAAGATCGGGTATATATTTTCCAAAAAGAGGAGCAGATGAAAACCATCTAAACGTTTTCTCCCATTTAGTTTAAGTAGTGAGGAACGAGTAGATAACGCTGGTTCACACTCTAACACTGTAAGTGGCGGAAATGCACCTTTAACGTTGAGTGCCACATAGACATATATAAAGGCCTTTATATATGTCTATGGAGTGCCACCCACCATAAAGCCTAAAGAAGAAGATTATTTCAACCGCCTCGGTAGGTGGTGGTAATGAGTCGGTTTGCCAAAGCCAATCGCCAAACAGACCCAGAAGAAGAAGAAGCGGAAGAGCAATGAGCTACTTCGGAAGCGTCCTCATACTGGAGCGCCGCAGCCGGGCTGTCTTGTAGTTGGTAGTGGCTCGTGTTTTTTTCTCACCTGTGCTCATTTCCGAGGGTGAAGCTACGCCGTGGACATGGCTCGGGTAAGCGGGAAGGAGCTACAGCTGAAGCTGCTGTGTTTCCGCGCGGTGAGGGAGCACTTCTCCGCTCTGGGGTCCCACAGTCCCGCCGGTGAGTGCCCTCCAGGACACAAGCAGCATCTTTGCTTAGCAACATCCGTCTGCTGCAGTCTTTTGTTATCACGGAACTTGATGTTCATATTTAACTATATAATCTGTGATATTTATATGATATAAGTATTTAATGGAGTGGTGTCGATAGAAGCGCTGCCACTAAACACTAGTTGTAGCACAGCTAAAATAAAAATCCTTTAGTGTTGAGAAAAAAACGGTGAAAACGGTTTAGGCTTATGTCAAATATGGAGAACACATTATTAAAATCAATTAATGAGATTATTCTTATTTCAGACTTAATGGTTTCAAAGCTGACTCAAAAATTAGAAAAGTAGAATCAGCTGTATTGCAAATTGATTCAGTCAAGGGTGCGTTGAAGTGTGTTTATACAATGTAGTGTAATAATAAAATTTGTTATTATTAGTAAAAAAGACAAGATTCTAACAATGTCAAGATCAAATGCCTGACACGGTAGGCTATTTTCACAGACTAACACACTACAGTATTTAAAATAGCATATGCATTAGTTATATTTTCAATTTAATTTACAGAGCAATCCCTGCAAATATTTTAGGTTAACTGTAGTCTATAGAAGAGAATATGTGAGCGGAGTGGGAGCGGCGAGATCATGAATGGAGTGAGGAGCAGATTTTTTAAAAGTCGGAGCGTTGTGGTTTTCACTCGCTCCGAGAGCGCTCCACTGCCGCTCCATCACGAGTACAATTCATGCCAACGGGCGGCACATAATAACTACATTTTAGCCAGAACTAGAGCTTAGATCGGCTCAAAAAAAATCAAGCCGACCCTACCCGAGCCCGTGCACCCGAGAGACCGACCCTGCCCGACCCATTAACTTTAATTATGAGCCCGAGCCCGATTTAAACCCGACCATTTTTTAATACGTGGGCGATCTGAGGAGAACGAGCCTGTAATGACCAATGAGCGAAGCCGGTGTGACTCAAAAATCCGCAGGCGCGCACTCATGAACCCACCTGTAAAATGATGTTTGTTCAAATCCAGCTCAGACATGACATAAATCTGTAGCTTACTATACTTGTTGTAGCCATTAAACAATGTTTTTTTTTTCTTTCATATTTATGTTTAAATATTATATTATTATTTTTAAATTTCATCTGATTATGATAGACTATAAGTGCAAAGATGCGAGTGGGTCAGAAATGATTTTGGTGGTTATATTTAGTTTAATATTAAGTTTTGTTTTGTAAAAAGCCTCTTTCGTTTTGTACCAATTGTCTCTTAATTTTAATAAAGGTTTCTTCGGCCAATTGAAGCAAATAAGTAGACTATGAGGTCGCGGAAGTGATCGCTTTAATTGCTCATGAACTGGAGCACGTCTCAAATAAACTGAAACTCAGCAGGTTTGCCTTACAGACATGAGAAATATGTAGCCTCATATGTGTAGAGACGAAAAGATTTAAATAAGCATAGTGCAGTGTTCAAAACTCACACAGTAAACAACCAGCTTGATACAGATGGATCACTACTTTAGCAGTTAGCCGCACATTTCCTCGGAGCGAAGATGGAGCGGTGTTTCTGATATCAGTGAGCGAGGAGTGGAGCGGGAGATGGTAAACACGGAGCTGGAGCGGAGTGATTCTTGAATGCATAGGGAGTGGAGCGGGGAGCGGGAGATGGAAAACCCGGAGCTGGAGCGGAGTGATTCCTGAATGCATAGAGCGTGGAGGGGAAATTGCTGCCGCTCCACTCCGCTCACATACTCGACTCGCAAGACTCGCGAGCGGGCGGGCGGGCATCACGATGGTGTTTCTCCATCGTGATGTTGGTCAGCCATCACGATGATATCGGCCATCGACACAACCCTAAAGAACAGCCCCTCTCCTTCACAGCTCATTTCAAGTGAACGCCTTCATGCACAAGCATTGAACACAAGTGTTTGTTTACTACATAGATTGTAAAAAAAAATGGACATCTTCCGCCCATTGGTCCCCTATTCACCGATATTGTTGTTATGAAAGGGCAAAAAAATGGCGGTTACATCTGGGATTTTTGGCTTTTACTCCATAGTAAAACAATAGTTTTTAGATAGCATAAACGGACATATTAATCAAAAATTACCCCCCTTCCCCAGAGTTGTCGCGTAGTAATAACTTAACTCTAGAGATCGGAGCCATCTTTTGTACCAGGCTGTAAAAATTATTTTTACACTTTTTACACTTAAAGTTGCCATTTGGTTTCTCCTTATATTTCCGCTTTTGGAGCCTGCCCTCTGGTGGACGGCTGTATATCGCTGGATTTCGCCGTATGGCGGCGCCCGTATGCTGCGTTCACACCAAACGCGAATTGCGCGAATAAATCGCACTATTCGCTCGTATTTGGACGCTTGAACATTGTGAGTTTACTCGCTTCATTCGCGCGTGAAATTTACTCAACAACAGACGCGAATTCGTGTCATAGGAGGGGCTTCTGCCAGGCGAGTTGTCTTCCGGTCTTGTTGAAGATGGGTTTTGTCGAGAAAGTAGCAGTGCTCTATTTTCTTTGGAGGACTGAAAAACGGCGTGAACCCGTTCGGCGCTGTGCGGGGTTACATCGGATGCTTCAGAGGCGGACCCAGCTCCGTAAGTTTCACAAACTTCTCCAGGAGCTGCGCCTGGATGACGGCCGCTTTCAGCGGTACTTCCCACTGACCCGGCCCTAGGGCTGGGCCGATAAAGGATATCACATCGAATCGCGATAAAATTTAAATCGATAACGATGATAAGCTCTGGACATTTTCACTCGATATGGATTGATCCAAGAACCAATCACACCGCAGAAATATGCGACAGCAGCGTGCACGTGCACGTCAGCAGTGTTGCCAACTTAGCGACTTTGTCGCTATATTTAGCAAGTTTTCAGACCCCTCTAGCGACAAATTTTCAAAAAAGCGACTAGCGACAAATCTAGCGACTTTTTCTGGAGTTATTGGAGACTTTTGGAGACTTTCTGAAGTGAAAGCACACATCGTTCTTACTCTAATCAATGAGCAGCGGGTGCTGCCGCGGCCCACCCCCATCCCAAAGCACTCATAGTCGGCCCAGTCCTCGCGCAGCAGCCCCTCCAGCTGCAGTCAGAGCAGGAGTTGTTCACCCCTAGTGATGAGTCGTTCATGAACGATTCGTTCTTTTGAACGAGTCTTTAATATGACTCGGGAACAACTAGTCATCTCAGAGAGCGAGTCGTTCATTTTTGTGTAGACCCGCACATGCGCATTCCGCCACATCTCATACAGGAAACGGAAAGGAGATGCAGACAGCGAGACCAACCCCCTGGAATGGTGGAAGATCAATTCAGCAATATACCCCAGAGTGAGCCTCCTGGCAAAACGTTACCTGTGTATTCCTGCCACCAGCTCACCCTCAGAGCGTGCTTTTAGCACAGGTGGTAATATAGTGTCCTGCCACAGGGCAGCTTTAAAGCCAGACACTGTGGACAGACTAGTGTTTCTGGCAAAAAACCTGTAAAAGTTTCACAAATTGTGTGCACTAGCTAGTTGTTATATTTTTCATGTTTACGTTTTGAACATTTAGAATACCTCTTAAATCCAGACACTTTTTACAGACCAGTCTTCCTGGCAAAAAAAAGAATAAAAAAATACAACTGAAAGTTTTACAAATTGTGTGCACTTGCTAGAAGCTGTATATTTTTATGTTTATATTTTGCACATTTAATGTACCTCTTAACGCCAGACACTGTTTACAGTTAGTCTTCTGGTTGGAAAAAAACTGTATTGTTTACAAATTATGTTTACAATAGTATTATGTTTACATTTTGGAAATGTGTAATTTTTTTTTTTAATAAACTATACTTTACTACCCTCATTTTTGTGGCTTCAGTCATTCAGGCATACTATTTTTAAGCTGGAAGCATTAACAACTTGTATCGAAAATCGTTATCATTCAATATGGATATTTTATTTCGAGATCACATTTTTGCCATATCGCCCAGCCCTACCCGGCCCCAGTTCAATGATCTGTTGTCCCGGGTCGGTGCGAGGATTTCCCGCAGGACAGCAACTACTGACGGTCTATTCAAGTCTGTCCATCTGTCTCCAGTCAATATTTGATGTGATTATGAGTAATTAATATGTGGACAACTACAGTCTTCTGAACACAGTTATCAGTCCTACAGTCAATATAGTATTATGTCTAGAAAATCGTATTTAGAATTGTATTTATAACAGTGTGTTGTATCTCTTATTTGTTTTTATTTCTTTAATAAAAGGAGCCAGCCTCCAAAAAGAATCTATGACTCATGGCTTGTTTCTCATTAATACCACAAACACTGGTCCAATCATAAATAACTGTTTTCTTACTGTACTATTGTAGATGTAAAAAAAAAAGATAGAATGAATGAATGAAAAAAATTAACAAATGTTTACCATAAGTAATCTAGTCTTAAATACTGAACATTATAAACTTTCTATTTATTCTAAATAAATCAGTCTGAAATATTGAAATGTTTGTGACAAACACATCAAAACCTTTGGTCATTATATAAAACATTTATTTAAAAAAAATGGAATTATGAAACTATACACAAAACCTAATGCACTATTTCTGAGCAGGAATAATAGAATCCTAAAGTGAAGGAGAGCAGAACAGAGAGAGTCTGGTTTATTTCCTGCTGTGACAGCTGCATCATTTTAAAAACTATACACTGGGTTCCAAATGAAGCAGAACTGTGCTGCTTTCATAGATTAATGTATGTATTTGAAATTTGACAAATTGTTTCGTCCAAGACAGTAACTTCTGCAGAGAAGGGACCAGACTCAAGAGAAGATCCTCTGAACCTGGAGCTACAGCATGTGTTCGGAGAGCTTCTGAACTGGGTCTTCTCCTGGGGTCTTCTCTTTGGTTGCTCTGTATTAAATGACACATGAAAAAGGCAGAAAAACATTATCAACTCATTAACAAAGCACCAGGGTTGTGTTTGTATCTGAATGTAAGATGCTATGAGGGCTTACTGTAAATGATTGTATATGATATGTATTTATTGCCTGTACACACCTGTGGATACAGCAGCAGATGTGGATGGGGCAGGGAAGCTGCAGCAGGTTTTCGTGCAGGGGGTGCCCAGGCTTATTGGCATCAAAAGTTAGCTCTGTCATGACAATATATATATAATATACATAATATATAATAATATAATTATAATACATGTTAACATTTGAACATTACACCAGTCACAAACAACACATATCCTCTATAAACTCGTGGAAAACTAGTTATAAAGTACACGGCAAATTAGCTCAGGCTTTAGCTAGCTAGTTGGCTCAATATATACGACTCTAAAGATTTAAAAAACGTTTTTTTGCAACTTACCAGAGTTTTCGACACCCTCACTCACTTTCCTTCGGGCAAGAACGTTTAAGATTCCTGGCTCTGTAAAATGACGAAGATGTTTCGTATCCCACAGGCTGCCCTGTTGTTTTGGATTTCTGCCTCTATGCGCTACTAGAGCAAGCTCCTGATTGGTTAACGCGCCGCGAATTTTAGCCAAAGTTCAGATTTTTCAACTTGCGCGAATGAAGCGTTGGACGCGTTTTGCGCGTAAAACATTCAATTCGCGCTATTCGCGCGAATTGCGTCATTCGCGCCGCAGGACTTCCACGCGCGTCTAATCGCGTCTTTGCATTGACTTAACATGTAAATCACTCGCGCTTAACGCTTAATTCGCGTTTGGTGTGAACGCACCTTTATACAAGGCCCATTTAGGAGGTTCGATGAGAGACGCTTGGTTTACTACCGGCATTTGCTGTGTCCCGTTAGTGGGTTCATTGTGTCAGACTTACCGCTGGACCCCACTATTTCTCATATGGCGCTTTTCCACTACACAGTACCAGCTCGACTCGGCTCGCCTTTTTTGGTTTTCCACTGCGTAAAAGTTGTACCTGTACCTGCTTCCAGGTACTTTTTTTCGTATCGCCTCCGGCGAGGTTCTAAGCAGGCTGAGGCGATACTAAATTGTGACGTGAACACACGACAGACTGCTGATTGGCCAGAGAGAATCGTCACTGTTCACCGCGTCATTATTGCACGCGCCAGACGGAGTATCCTGAATAACCCCGCCATTTTTAAATAGTTTGGCCAGAGATTGCGTGATAACTTACCCAGTCCCAGACGTATTATGGCAACTCGGAAAAATGCTCCGTGGTCAAACGAGGAGGTGCAGACTTTTCTTTGTTTGGTTGCGAAGAGAAGATCCAGCGAGAGCTTGATGGGGCAACGAGGAACAAAGAGTAAACAAAGAAGTCTCCGAGTCGCTGATGGAGGACGGTAAGTGTTTTAAGTTTACATTACATTAACCCTGTAGGTGCACTCTGCTTGAGAGTTTTGTTTTCTTTAGGCTGGCGTTTGGAAAGCTGAAGCTCACTAATAACAATGAAGACTGTAAACTTGTGTCGCAGATAGCAATTGCCGCTAACTTTTAGCTCTAACTAGTTGCTAGCTGCCTGCCATCGCTATTTCGTAGTGTGTTGACTTTTGTATGATCTTTCTATTCAAGATTCCTTTTCGACGAGCGAGAATGGTTCTGTGGCTCCCACTGATGCCACGTTGGCATCGGCTGCAGCGTCAGCATCAACAACAGCACCAGAACCATTGGCACCATCGACACCGAGACCAGCGTCGAGAACGGGACCCGCAGCAGCGTCACACCGGCAACCGGTTAGTATAATAGGAGAAAAAGTAAAACCTTCTAGCCTGTTGTCTGTGAATCTATATACACTTATTAATATAATTAAATTAATATTAATCGTGTTTATTTATTAGTATATCATATATTATTATTAATATAACGTCAATGTACTTGCATAGCAACAGGAAGCATTCCCAGTTATGGGAATAATAATAATAATAATGGATTGGATTTATATTGCGCTTTTCTCCCGAGGGACCAAGGGACTCAAAGCGCTTACAGTCCGTCCATTATTCATTCATACACAGTCACACTGGTAAGCTACAACTGTAGCCACAGATGCCCTGGGGCAGACTGACAGAGACGTGGCAGCCATTTTGCGCCTACGGCCTCTCCGACCATCACCACATACATTCACTCAACATTCTTACACATTCATACGAGGCAAGGTGGGTTAAGTGTCTTGCCCAAGGGCACAACGACAGTTTTTTGAATTGTGGGGAGAGCGGGAATCGAACCCACTACCTTCCGGTTGAAAGCCGACTGCTCTACCACTTAGCCACTGCCGCCCCCACTGAATCAAGATTCATTAATAAACCTGTTCAGTATTTTTATAACTTTCGAGACATACACAATGTGTGCGTACCATGTGTACTGTATACTGTATGTATACTGTACACATGGTAATTTCAAATGCACACAACGTTTGAATTAAACGTGAAATTGTTTATCTTTATTGTAATTCATTCATTGTAATTATTTTTTGTCCAGGGCGGAGGAAACGACAGAGGGAGCAGGAGCATCTGACTGTCCTGAGGGAGATGCAGACATCTGATGTGGAGCAGATGGAGTTGAACCGGACACAGCGAGAGCGGCATTTACAGATGGTACTCGACAATGCAGCACATGCAAGAGAACTAGAAGCGGCTTTGAGGAGAGAGGAGATTGCTGCAATGTCGTCCTTCAACCAGGCCTTTCTGGGAATCCTGAGCCAGCTTGTACAGGCACTGAACCGGCGGACGCTGTTCCACCACCCTGGACTGAAAATGTATATTATGTAATAATTAAATACAGCATTTTTAAATTGTTTGCACTACATGTAACATGTATATAGTTGTTTGTGAATTTATATTAGAGTTTGTTCTATTTGTATGTGTGTGGTTAAATAAAACTTTTTTGAAACTTATTACAAATAAGTGTCTTTTTTGATGGTTTGCTTTTGTACAAGGGTTTGACCATGTATTTTCAGATTTTATACTGTGATAACCTTAAAACAGCAGAGACAACATTTTTAACGATAATGTATTTATTTTTAGCAATTAAAGTAACGCATCAGACCCTCTCGTACATCACTGCCTTCCTCCTCTACACCCTGTGCCACTGCCACCACAGGCTCTGCTGCTGCAGGTGCATCCCAGTCATTGTCATAGTCCTCTCCATGACTCTCACAAAGGTTATGCAAGCACAGCAAGTAAGAATCATAGATTTCACCATTGTAACATCACAGTCATTTCTTTTCATGAGACAACGCCACCTTCCCTTCAGTCTACCAAAAGCGCCAACCACAACCCGTGCTCGACATATTTTCCTGTTGTAGATCTGCTGTTCTACAGATCTGAAACACATAAACCATACACATTTTAGTACGTAATACTGGTAGCTATACAGTTGTTCAAATACTTTGTAAGTAGTAACTTATAGTATTTACACATATGTAAACGTTAGCATAACTTACCCTCTTGCGTCGGGTTTGAAAAAACAGATTCGTCTCGTAGTCTGAACTCTGTAGTAATTCCCAAACTCTCCTGTTGTTATCAGCAGTGTTTCTTTTTGCTGCCCTCAGCCTCTCCTAAACAACGTTTGCTGTCTTGCTGTGAGAAACAGCCACATCCCGAGGATAAAAAAAACATAGACTCGATTTCCTCCATTGTTTATGTGTGTGAGTAGCGGGTGTGTGTCGCGTAGAAGATTACGTCACGACAGGTTCTTGCGGCGTCGCTATGACGACTAGGTACTATTGTGGAGGTACTATCTGCAATGGAAAACGGAGCGAAAAGCGAGCCGAGTCGAGGCGAGCTGATACTGGTAGTGGAAAAGCGCCAATAGTATTACCAATCTGCCTGTGTTACAGTACAGTGCAGGAATACAAGTTTGTATCTTTCCCAAAATTCACCAAAATCAAATATTTTCACCAAAAAATAAACAAAAGTTACCCCGCAAGCAGAAATCTGGTGATGGACGCATCAGTAGGAAGCCCTTTTTGTTTAGGCAGTATATAAAATTGTATATAAAAAATGTGACATTAAAAACAACCTCTGTAATACCTTTTGCCCGCCCACTGCTCTGGCCGCCTGCTCTCCTCTACAATCCAGGAGAGGCGCAGTTCATCTCAGCATTGCATTCGAACAGTGATTTAATTTTATTGTATTCTTCTTTTTCTTTTTTTTTTCTTAAACAAATTTGTTTTTCTTAATACATTATTTTACATTTAAAAAGTGTCTGTTGCTGAGTTAAAAAGTGCTGCACAACTCCCATCACCCTCACAGCTCTGGAGGAGCTCTGGAAGAACGTGCATTCACAAAAAAACAGTGCAGAGCAAAAATTCAGAGGTCACAGTAAGAAGATTGAGTAACACGGTACTGTTTATTTAGCCATTTTATTGGGAGTTTTAAATGTCTCTCTCATTTCTCTGTTGCCATTGTGAAACAAACTCCTATCCATTTATTCAGCAGGGTATTGAAGGCCCAGTTGCAACTTTTTGGGCCACACATGGGCTACCTTGTTAATGTACTTTAGGCTTTGAAACATGCCACAGTCACCGTGTTGTGTTGACAACGGCTACAAAGACAGAAGACAAGTTAGTTTGTTGAAAAAACAAGCTTGACAGAAACATCCATTATTTATTTCAGGGATTTTTGCGGCCGATGGAGGGTGTAAGCTTGTTTTAGCTCATGAATGTATTTGACAGTTGTGGTTTATAAATCAAAATACAGAACTATATGTTAGCCCTAGCTTACTGCAGAACGTAATAAACAAGGTGGTAAAAACATTTTGCTATTAGAAGTTCTTTGTTCTGTGTCTATAACTTTCCCATCGAGTGAAATCCAGGATGAACTTCATCTCTCAAATCTTTTCCACATGCTTTTGTTTGTTTGTGTCTGAATGCCAAAACCAGAAGAAATCCAGTTCAGCACACCGTCATGTTTCTCCTCTTTCTTGTCACATGACTATCAGGGCTGGAGATTCGACACACCAAAGTTGCCATTAACGATTCTGAAGAGGAGGCTTATTTAACCTCTTTCATGCCAAAAAAAAACATCAGGGCCATTGTCTCATATTTATTCATCATAACATCATAACCACATTAACACCTATTTAAAGAAAACTTTAGAGATGGCTAGAATTTCTTTTCCCTCTATTTGCCTTTTTTTAACTGCCTTTTCTGTCTGCCAGTTCTTCCAACAGCTCTGCTAGAGGAGCTCCTGCCTCACCTCACGGTCTGTCAGCTGGATGAGCTCCAACCAGCCCTCAACAACAGAGGTACAGGCCATGTGCACACACTGCCTTTGTTTTCAGACTTGTATCATGATCATGTGATTTTTGTTACAGGAGTGTCTACGTACAGTGCCTGGATGGAGATTCTTGGGGACATGTGGGGATCTTCCCGTGTAGGTGTCCCGACACAGTGACTGTACAAAGCATTCATGTTAAGTACATTTTTTTGATATGTTTCAATGTTGCAGGTGATGGACATACACACAGAGGTAGAGGCCAAACATGAGGTGATGAAAGGATTGTTTTCTCCTGTCCTATATGGCTTCAAAAATGACTTTATTATTAAAAACGCATCTAATTTAAACACAGCCTCTTTCCTCCGGGCAGCAGCCAAATGCATCAAACACTTGGTCTTAATAAACTTGTACGAGCCTTTGAAGAGGTTGACCTGTAAGCAGCAACTAGGGTTAGATCTCTTGGAAAAGCACATCAGCAGTGTCAGTGTTTCACACACCATGGATCTGTCAAAACCAGAGACTCAACTGGCTTTATTAGTCCTCCATCGGCTGCTAGACCACGGCAAGACCAGGAGAGTAGTCATACAAGCCCGCTGTCCCCTCACATTGTCCTGGATTCTATACAGAAGGGGGTCTCAATCTGTCAGCTGTGATGTGGACAGCCTGACAGCAGCGTGGGGCTGTGATGGTGGGACATGCTGCCGGGCCGGGGAAGACCAGGTCCCCTCCTGTAAACGGTTGAAGCTGGGTGAAGGGGTGTGTGACGGAGTTTCATCAGCAGCCTGTCCACGTGGACACATCGAGTCTCTGGAGGTGAGACAGTGCCAACTCGACTGTTTCAGAGTGCTCTGCAGCGCCCTGCCTTCTTGGAGCTGCCTAAAGTCACTCACTCTGCACAGCCTCAGTAAGTTAAGAGGGTTAAAAATGTTTATGCTAACGATAAATAAATGAAAAGAAAAAAGTTCAGTGACTGGTTACCATGCTCTCTGATGCTGATCCCTGACCACTGTGTCCTGCATTCTCAAGGTGTTTGAATGTTATCACTGCTTTTCATTTAAATGTTAAAGTAACACCACGTAACTAATTATTTAAATTTTTTAACCAAACCCAGGACCTTCCTGCTGTGAGGCAGGAGTGCTAACCACTCTGTATATTTTAGGAAAAAAAGGTGGCAAACCCAAGGAGCAGAAATGGGTCCATACACTAGACCCTAGCAGAGTTTTATTTGAACAGAACTAAAATGACCCAACTTTTTTAAAAGACGTGTTATATGTTTTTCTTTTTCTTTTTTCTTTTTTAATTTGCAGGTTTTGGATAGTTTCCTCTGAAACAACAGTCAGTCTGTAGAGGGATCTGTGCCATCTAGTGGCTTAAAGTTAGTGTTGCTTTAAACTCTGTCATACGTGCAAAATTTAAAATATTTTAAATTTAAATTTATTTACCCTGTTTCAATGCATATGTTTGCATTGAGTGTACTATAGGGTTAAATGAAAGTCTGTGGGTTTGTGTGAGTAATCCTTTTTATTGTCTTATTTACAAATCCGTATCCTGAAGTGCACTGTAAATTTTGTTGTATATTTTGTACAATGACAATGAGTTGTCTAATTATGTGTGTTTTATACATTGTAATTAGTCTGTTTGACATAAATAAAAAGTCAAAGTCTTTCTAGGGATGAACATTGCAAATAAGCCTCTGCTATAAATGCTGTGTTGTGTGTGGCATAATTAATGAAACATACTTATCTTTAAATCATTAAATGTAGACTTGAAATGTGTTCTATTCTCAATCAACGCTATTAAACAGGAGACATTACTGCAATTAAAAAAAAAAAAAAAAATGATTGAAGGGAACTAATGTAGTCCTAAGTCCTACTGTAATATTTTCTGAGCTACCTTTGTTTTACTTTGCAGCAACCTTCAAACACTTGAACGTGCTAGACTTGTCCCGAGCACTGCAAGAGCTAAGTAGGGGTCCAAGTGGGGGTCTGTCCCATCTGAGTGTCAGCACCCTGCCCTGCTGCACCCTCATGGAGCGGCTACTTGACGCCTGCCCCAGCCTGCTGTCCCTCTCTGTTGAGATCCTGTATGTTCCAGGAGACACACGTTACATTAACTCTGCAGAAAGTCTGCTTCCACCCAGAAACCACCAGGGTAAGCCCCCTGTTTTTTTATTTTAGTCATTCATTTGAAGTCTAATAAAGAAAGGCCCTTTCGGGAGACTCCAATTAGAGAGTGAATAGAAGTCATGTGATTCTCCCTGAATATTGTTTACTATTATTAATTAGATGGACTTGAACAGGTTTTAGATGAACCTCACCTTGTGACTTTGGACATGTCTGGGTTGCAGTGATGTTTCAGGCCTATGTCCTTATTTGAAACAGATACAGCTCTGCAGAAGCTGAGTGTTAAACTGGCCCAGCAGCAGACAGATGTCCTCTTCATCACATCTGTTCTGAGACGCTGCCCACAGCTCTGCTCTCTTCATCTGTCAGGACTCAGACTGCCACATAAACTCTCCCTGGGTCAGCTCTTCTCCACAGTTTCAGGTAAATATCATATTAACACTGTTGCGATGGATGATGGACTGTTACAATGCAAGCTGCAGCCTACCTGCTGCAGTGTGAACCTCACACAGGGCTGTGTCATGTCATACAGCCCACAATAGTATGGGTGTAATTTATCGGGTGATCTGGTGAACATCATCTCATAATAGCCTTTTGATCTTTCAGGATCATGTCGGTGCATCAGAATTCTGTCTCTAGAGGATATGAACCTGTCGGAATGCTTACCTCACATAGTTCAACTCCTCCAACACTGCCAGCTGCAAGGTGCACACATCACCCAACACTGTCAAATCACACTTGATTTTTTTCCAACGGTTTTCTAAAGACTTGCAAACTCAGTTCTAATACAGTTTCCTTCAAGCAGTAGGTTTCCTTAACATTGGAATAAAATTGCACCATTTTACAATATTATACAGTTTACTACAGTATATTGGCCCTATTCAGACCTGGATATAAAATGCATCCATTAACTATTAGCCTGGCCACCCAGACCCATTCACTTTCTTAGTTGAGGAAAAGTCTGTTCTTTCCATTGAACTTGATTCCACCAACCTGACTGTTTATCTAAAATGGGCTTAATGCAGTGCTCTGTCTCAGATTTGTTTTTTTAAATTGTGTCCGTTTAGAGAAGTTTATTTTCTGTGTCTGTTGGTACTGCCCCTGAATTCTGATTGGTATGTATTGGTCTATTCAATAATTGCATTTAGAGGTAGTTTAATCTGTGTCCATTTTGTTCACCACCTTCTAGAAATCAAAGACCAATTGTCAATCATACTCAACCCTCATACTCTCTGTGGCTCTGAACTTTACTTTAGACCTTAACCACCACCTTGGTTAAGGTCCTCACACAACTGTCATTTCAATATCAGAGCAAGAATCACTGTCTCCGTGAAGGACTCAGCTCATTTGTTTGTTAGCTTTGTGTTAGCACCGTCAAGTTGAGTGTCACCCACCCCCCACATTTAATAAGATGGTTTAGGCTGAGCCTGAGATCATTTTTCTTTTAAGGCAGTTGGAATGCATTGAAACATACAAAAGGTTTATTTGCATTTTTAATGCAAATATAATGTGAAATGGAAGTGCCATTACATGATAAATGATGATAAATGTGCAATCAAGAATAAATACAATTAATGTTATATCCAACAGAAAATCTTATGGTATATCCGTTTATTTGAACTGTGGTACTGACTTTAAAAAAATATGCAGTTACGCTATTTATCCGATTAATCAAACCAATAATTGATAGATTACTGGATTACTAAATTAATTGAAAGCTAAAACACTATGCACTCAATCTGCATCTACGATTTATTTTTTTATTTATTGACGTTGTTTCAGCCTTACTGCTTATAATACTTATTACAATTACTATACGTTACATTAAAGACACATTTACATAGTGTCCTTAGGTACAAAAGCCATTAATAAATGGAAACATGAACAGTTTGATGACTTTACTCAGATCTTACTTATAAAATGATCAGCTTAAAGACAGAACAAGAAACTATGCCATGTTTGTTCACAAACACAAAGTCATGTGTTAATACAGCACATTATCAGTTAGTAAGCCCTAGACGTTTTCCACTCAGTAGGCTACATTGTGTCATTAGGCCAATATCATTCTCACTCATAAGTTGATTGATTTAAAAAAAAACAAAAAAAATGATTTGGTGAAAATAAAATGCAGAATCCTTAATTGAAACAAACCTGTGTTTTATTTGCACCAAAATAAATTTAAATTTAATTGTCAGGTACTACAGTCTACTGAGGGATATAATTGTATGGGTTACTTCATAGTCGTTTTGATTTGTACAACTTGTTGTTATGGTTGAGATTGGTAAGTTGGCCGTTTGCAGAGCAGCCATATACCCCCGGGTTGGCAGGTCTGCAGATGGTCGAGGGGCTCTTTTCTGAGTAACAGTGTGGCTGTAGAAAATGGCTGAGAGTGGCTTTATCAGGGAGATTAAGTGACAGAGGGTGCTGGAGGGTCTGGTTGGGCGTGGTTGAAGGGCCATAGCGCTGAATGGGCAGAGAGTCTATCCTGGCATGATGTGGCGGATTTAAATGATAAAATGTTGCTTGATAAGCTGCAGCTCCTTCAGTGTTTAGCAGCGGACAAGGCATGAAGTACTGGTAAGGGTGCTGTCCTGTCTGTTTACTCAGTGGGGTGTGTAGCACAGCATGACATGGTCCAAGCAAAGATGTCAGTGGAGAAGAGAAGTCAGTTTGAGGTCTGTTGAGGTCATTCCAGGGAAAGAAAATGAGCTGGATTCATGGCGTCCAACTTGTTGAATAACTGGATATCGAAATAGAAGGGTTTGATCGAGAGGAGCGACCTGCTTTTACTCTGGATACGTTGGACCAATGACTAGACTGACTGGATGACACAGGAAGACGATGCGTCTTTGGTAGCATCCCTATGTCAGGCTTCGATAAAAGGCCTATCAGATTGATAACAGTTCTTTCTGGGCAAATGGCAGAATGACACCGAGAGTTGGTGAGACATCACTATTTATGTGAAACACTTATAGATGTCTAAAAGTATCTTTACATCCTCTTACTGGGTGTTCGGAACATGTTTCAGTACTGATGTGAGTGAAGCGTTAAAGCAGGACTTTTCTCTTCCCCTCAGAGCTGTGCTTGAATGACTGTCGCCTGCTGGAAAAATGGACCAACAAAGAAGAAAGTCTGCAGCAACTGGTGTCTGCTCTGAATGCTGTAGCATCTCTCCATACGCTGAGCTTGGCGCAGAACCGCATTGGTAACACTCTCATTTTACACTGCATGTATGTTTGATATGTGTTATGTTATCATTTTAATCAATTGTAAGATTTCTGGTTAAAGGATAGTGTTGGCTTTTACAGATAATTCCTGTTACAATATGATTTTCGTGGTTAGGTTATCAAACAATTTATCTTAAATACAAGCAAAAAAAAGCGGGTAATGTTTGTTTTTTCAATCATAACAGAACATAAGAAAATAAGATAGGCGTGTCTGTGTTAAATGAAAGAAGAATATATCATCCCTACAGAACGTCAGGACCAGTTTGTCTGCTGTGAAATAATCACCCGTTATGGGGTTACTGCCCTGTGCCAAGCACCAAAAAGGCTTAGATTTTTACAATAGAAAACTTGAAGATTACACTCCAGTGTCTTCTCATCATGGAATGAAAACCATTCCACCACGAGCTGTCTGTGCATGCACTTACCAGACAGCACAGGGCAGCCTGCAGGAGGGAGAACTCTTACTGTAACTCTATACAAATAATCATTTTACAGGCAGGAAGAGACACTAATCAAATAATGACCAAAGATATGCAGGAAGGTTTAAAGCTAAATACAATTTCAGCTGACTCCCTAGTCTGGTTACACAACAAATAAACTAAAGAAAAAGCAAAAAGCTAATTCTGAAGCTCAACCATCTTCTCCCAAAAAACGCTAGCTTTCACTCTACTATGGTTGTAATAGCGTTGAGTGTTAGGCTAGTGTAGCATATTTTTTTCTTGCCAGCCTTATTATCCTTGGGCAACATTTTTCATAAACAGAGCTTAGTTGGGCTCAGGAGGAGACGGAAGGTGAACTCGGAAAAAGTTGAGATTCTATCTGAACACAAACAATATAAGTCTAATCCTTGCCTAGCCTTAAAAAAGAAAGACAGTATTTTTAAGAAAAAATGAGAGTGGTAAGCACTCCTGCCTCAGGTTGTGAGTTCAATTATAGGCTGGGATTACACCACACTAAACAGGAACAAAAGGCATTAGGCAGCAGTGTGAAACGTGTGTCACAGAATGTCCTCCATCTTTTCATAGCCAGGTATGTTCCAGTCCTGGCCCAGCTCTTCTCAGGACCTTCCTCCGGTGCACTGAAGCGACTCAACCTCAGGTAACATCTCCCCTCACCTGCAGCTCTTTTTAAAACCACTAGGTTAAGTCTTTGTACTTCCATTGAATAGAAACATTTAAAATGGCTAACCCAAATTATATATATATACCTTTCCAGAGATAGCGTTTAGGCGAAAATTAGAATTTTGTTCCACTTCACAAAAACATCTAAATAAATCTAAGTAGCTGTGTGAGGTTTAAGTTGGCATTAGTGGACAGCCTGAAACTGTACCCTTGTGCAAAAGGAAATGAAAATGGCACGAAGCGTGACATACAAAACGTACCATACACTAAAACACTCATCAGTCCATATTAAGATGTCTCAAATGTTCTGTTTATAATTTTAATAACTTTCTCATTATAATAAAAGACTGAGGGTCTAGGCTGTAAATCCTGATAGAACTCCAGCAGGCATGGCAGCCCCAGCCGAAAATGAGCCGATATCTGGCATGACTTTTCAAGTTTATGAGATTTGTAAATTATTTCATTCCTTTTTTATTCACAATTTGTACAGTGTCCCAAATTTTTTGGAATTTAGTTTATATATGGAGCATCATTAGTGGTGACAGGAAACACCTAAAAGACAGTGATAGTTGCAATCAATTTCAAAACAAAACCTCAAGTGTAAACATCTTTATCCATAGAACAGAAAGCAATAGAACATTTCAATAACAGTGAAACATGTGTGTTTAAGAAATCAAGTCAACATCCAAACACACTATCCAAGTGTTTGCACTGTAGAGTAATAACGCTGTCTGTATACTGAGCCTCTCAAAAGTCCAGAGCACATTGAGAGGTGTAAAAAGGATAGAAACTCAAGCCTGGCAAGTGGCTTTCTTTTGTCGCCATTTAACAAAAAAAAATCAACCTCAAAGCAAACAAAATTGCATTTGGCTGGTCAACAAATGTGGTGTTGTATAAAAGCACAGAATCAGGCATGTTTTTTTTTTTTTTCCAGTTGAAGCAATTATTGAAAATTTAAAAGATTTGTAAACAACAATTTACCAACTGTTGCCAACATGTTTTCTGGAGACTACAAAGGTTTAAGTTCAATACTGAGAATAATTCATCCCCATTTGTAAAAATGTAAAAGATTAATCTCAGTGTTACTGTAAGCCTGTGTTTAGTGGTAATAATGGATCAGTTATGTTTCATAATGGATATAAACTCTGGGTATTATTCAGTTGGAACTCAGTAAGTGGACTGTGCTTTTTTGTACTGCAGCTTGAACTTCATCCAGCCAGCTGAGCTGCTGGAGTTCTCCCATCGGCTGAGCACACAGCGGCCTCCTCACAGACTCACTCTGGACTTGAGACAAAACCCTGGGGACCGAGACCCTGACACGTGGACCTCAGCTCTGAATGCGCTCAAACCCTTCTGTCTCGTGCTGCTGGAACGATGGAAGTCCACTGACACCATGGTGGACCATATCAGCAACATGTGAATATCAACACAACATCCTGATTTGTGTAGTCGGGGTGCCCACTGTTTTTCGATTTAATGAGGCTGAACTGGAGGCCTTTAAAAGCACAACATTTTGTACAAATGTATACAATTTGATGTACAATGGTCTTCATTTTGTAGTTCATTAATAGGTTTGAATAAATTTTTAAACAGTAAAATTTGACTTTTTAATGTTTTATGTTCTTTTATGTTTTATGACTTTTAAGTTCTGAACAGTATAAAGTGCATTACCATGTGTTACAGCCCTCGGTGTTTGAAATGACCCCAGAGCAACGAGTGAATGAACTTAAGACAGTGAACTGACCTGAGAGACTTGCTGCGCTAGCAGACAACTCTCCAGGCTCAAGTGCCTGACTGAAGGAGGAATACATCCTTTTCTACCCTCTGGGGACCCTTAAGCCAAAAAGTACATTGTACATGCACAAAACACAAGTACCTCCTGTCATTTAGGTGCCTAAACCTGAGAGAAAGTCCTGGATAGCACAGGCTGACCTGCTTCTGCTGGGATTAAGATTACTGGAGGACTGAAACTGGATCAAGCCAAAGGTTAAGGTCACCTCCAGGTATAGGGAATATACATTTATAAGAAGTCAGAATCATCTTTTTTGGGGGGGTATACATTAACCAAAGCTACTGATTTGTTTAATAATTTTCTTGAAACAATCACTTTTGTCCGTTTTTATCAAAGAACACATTATGTCACTTAGAATTGAATCAAATTGATTTGACTTAGTTCAACCAAAGATGACTCCATTTGGACGTGACTTGAAACTCAAACTGTTGACTTCTAAAACTCTGTCCTGAGGGGGCTCAGGTGTAAGAGAACCTTTCTTCTTTAACAGAGTGGTTTAGGCCCTTGACATTCTGCTCACCAATTTAAGTTGTCCAGTCATGTTGAGGTACGTTAAGTGTAGTGTTGGTGGGTGGAGAGAAGTGAACAGCACATAGCCTATTGTTAATTTGGGAACATTATTAGTGGTGACAACCCTCCCACAGCCCAACTGCCAAAATAAATCAGCAGCAAGCTCATGGCAGAGATGGATTATTCGAGTTCTGGACTCATTTTTGTGGTTCGTGGCTCGACTCGAGGGTCAGTCACTCAACTTGGACTCTAACTTGGACTTTTGGCTTGGACTCTAACTTGGACTTGTTTATTCCCAGACACAAGGACTCGTGACTCGACTTGGACTTGAGAACTGATAACTCGTGTTGTGTTCAGAGCGGGACGAGCTGCTCTCATTTAACTCATTTAAATTTTAAATGTATATCATTTTTATAGGTCTATATAGGCTACAGGCTTAATTGCTATACCACAATCAAAACTCCATTAAATGTGTTTTAATGAAAAAGGCTTATACAAAACTAAAATCCCAATCAGTGTGTCAGTTTGGCTCCAATAGTTTTTAGATTTATAACTCGCTTTAGTTTAACTTGGACTCGACTTGGACCTTTCTTTAGTGACTCGGACCTGCAGTTTAACTAAAGATGACTTGTACAGTAACAGGTGTAAACAGTAACAGTAAATAGTAAATTTAAAGTCATAATAGATGGCAGTGGAACAATATAGTAACAATAATGTTCATCAGAACAGACTGTCCTGCATTGTAGAGTAATAAGTCCGTTTGTATTCTGGGGAAACAGCTGCTAATACTTTTCAGAGCAAGAGTCAAGTCAAAATATGCAACAAAAAACTTCATAAGCTGTATGATGATGACTTATACCCACAGATGCATCATTAGACCATATTTTATTATTATGCTATGAATTATATATTTATATTCTCATTGTTCCCAAATGAGATTATAAATAGCCTAACCTATATTATAAAGACCTATAGGCTTTATTTTATATTATATATTTTATAGACCCTATATTATTATAGATCTTATACATTAATTTGTCTACAGGTGAAGTGGTGTCTCATTTCTTAGGCAGCCTATAATCAGAGCCCTACCCCTTACCCCTTCCTTTGGAGGGCCATTTGGAGAATTGAAATTGGGCCTTGTAGTATATTTATATATTTTATAAGAAGGATGAAGCAACCATGCTAAATTCCTGATGTGTGTTAAGTAAACTGTCGTTTGCTGAGTTGAGAACTAATTACATCAGCCTTTTATGGTGAAGGTCCTAACCGGATGTAGTGATTCTTAAATTCTTGTCTGTGACACTAATCTGAAAGGAGTGACTCGGTGACTGCGGCGACCGCTATTCTGGAATCATGGGAGACATTGTGGGTTTTGTGCTGCGCGGCTGCTGAGGAGCTCCGGGACAATGGCGGAGAGGTGAGTGTGGCTCTGGACACTGGTCTTTACTCGCTGTTCACCGAGGCTTGGGGGAGAGCGCCGGGAGCCAGGCTGAGCGGAGCGGGCTAACCCCGCTTGTTAGCTAGCTCGCTCTCTTTGCCTCTCTCCTATCAATACCTTTTCTGCCGGATAACCTTTGAGTTGAGGGACGTGTGTCCGCTTCGAAACGCGGCTGTGTGCTGCCGGGGCGTTGTGCCTGATTATGCGGTGGATGTGCGACTGTGGCGGAGGCTGGTCGTGGCTGGGAGATAGTGATGGAGAAGGTGGTGCTGGTGATGCTGTTGCACCTGTCAGACTACATTGTTTTCTCTTTGTTGGAATGCGGCCAACCTGCTCGTTTAGTAGTGGCTCTCCCAGCGACTTGGTGTCTGGCGGTGGGCTGACCGAGGGCCGGCCTGGTGAGCTAAAGGCTTCCCACATCCCGAGAGGCTCCGGCCTCATGATGGATGGAGGCTGTGCAAGTGGGACGTGGCCGCAGCCTGCTTCCTGTTAATAATACTATAGCCTATGCTTCAGGAGGCAAACCTATTCAAAGAGATGTCTGAGACTGAATTAACTCCTCAAATCATTCTCTGGACAGGACAGTTTTTTTATGCTAGAAGACATTGCTCCTGCATAAGTGTTTTAGAAAATGCTTTGGTTTGTCTTCCTTCTTTTGTTCTATTTATTTGATCATTTTAAACTGACTAGAAGATAGCCCAAATATGGCCTCTAAAATAAAACCACATCAGTTGAGGTAAAAGTTCTCTTTTGATTAAGTACAACAAAGTATTACGTGAAAGGACTTAACCCTAGCCTCACAGTGTGAAGCTGGGCCCCCAGGGTTCTCTCCTGGCTTCTTCCCACCATGTTTAGATCAACTGGTGAATCTAGGGAATGAACTACAAACACAACATTCTTATTTATTTAGGTTATTAGTCTAAGAAGACTGATTTTACATTAATAAATAAATGTCATTAAAATATTTATTTTTCCTGATTATAAGCATAGGTAATAAACAATCAAGTATGAACATCAAAGGAAGAACAAAATGGTCACATGTGACACTTTTTATGTAAATGAGCAAGGGACATTTTAAAGTGATGTATTTATGTAAGTGGAGTACAGACTAGAGTGCTGCTGTGTGAAGAGACTGTTGTTCTTTTGCTCGGTTCAGTTTTAAACAGAGGGGTTTGAGGAGGTTGGGGCTTGGCCCAGTTTTGTGTGTGTGTGTCTGAAGATTGACTTTTAAAGACAAGAGTAAGGATTTTAGGCCATACTGTCTTGTAATACCAACTAGGGAGTGGTAGTGGCAAACTTTATTGTTGTAGCCACTCTCAGTCTGTGTCAGCATTAAAGAAAGATTAGTTTTTTTAAATTAATAACAGTTCCTTGTGCTCCCAGTGAAGTGTATGTATGTAGTTTTGGTCACAATGTCTCAAGGTCACTTTTGGCCGCTGGCCCTTTTAACTGAGCAGAGATCAGTCACTTGTTTATAGTCTTTACTGGGTTGCGTTGTACCAAAAACTTTTTTTAAGATTTTAAACTTTATTGTAAGAATGAAAAGTGCACTAAAGCGTATTTAACAGACACGGTTTGCTCCACAGCAGTGAGTGATACATAAGTCTGTTTACATAGTGCTTTGGCCTGTCATGATAACTCATTTTTATATATATATTATATTGCACCGCAATTAATTGAGATAAACAATATTATTGCAATGTTAAAAACTATTTGCAGTGTTTCCTCTGGGCAAAGTGCCATGGCTTGGTGGCCAAAGGTCACATGACCTGTTATAGGAGGGTTGGGAGCAGGGAGAGGTAAAAGTAATAACAATTCATGTACAACTTAGTGTACAATTTATACTATATGCATTAAAGTATTTTAACTCTTTTATTTGCTCTGCTTATTAAGCTAAACTGTGGACTTATCAACAGATATCAACAGAAGGACGAGAGATAATCTAATATTCTATATATATATATATATATATATATATATATATGATAATTTGTTTGATTCCTTCACAGCTCTACCTTTTATTTAACAAACCAGTGTATAGCCTATGTGTTTAATTTGAGTTAATAAAACTACAGTAGTAGTAATACAACATTATTAAAGCTTATCTAAAAAGCTAGAGATCATAGTGAATAAAAGCACTTGTCTGGGTCACCATGGTAACAGGTAACGCTCAGAGAGTTTGTGAAACTCCAACAAATTGTTGCTCATAAAATTAGCTTTCCTTTAGCTCACTGTTACAAATGGCTGCTCCCCCCTCTCTCCTCCAGGGACCCTAGTGTCAAGTACGGAGCGCCCCGTTGTCCGAACATTTACAGTGTGTGTTCTTCAGTGTAGTCTCGGTGGTGAGCTGATGACGAGAACGCTGTGCGTCTGGAGGTAAACCCTCGTACTCTCTGCATTGGATATTGTTGTCACTGTCAAGGTTTTTGAGAAAGTTGCTTTTGTGGAGAGACTCGTGAGGTCTGCTTTGTTTCACACTTTGTCAGTTAGAGGCCCCAAACACACAATTATAGGTGCAGAAAGGATGTAAAAGTATATTTTTTGCATATGTCCCCTTTTAACGCCTGCCCAGGTGCCCCACACTCAAATATTTAGTTTGTTTTGTGTATATCATCTTTTACAATATCAAAACATTCATCTCAAATCAATGATCAAGAGCAAAGATATCATGCATTAAACATTGTGAATCTGTGTCTTTCAGTTTACCTTTTATTTTACCAGGAACGTCCCACTGAGATTACAAATCTCATTTCCAGGGCCCCTAAGGAAACCTACTTAGGTTTAGTGGAAACCGGAGCACCCGGATGAAACCTACTCAGACACAGGGAGAACATGTAAACTCCACACTTCTTGCTGTGAGACTTTTATTTTGACAGGGTCACAGAAGTGTTCAGTTGCTGTAAACAGAATCTTTACATCAAACATTGTCTTAAAAGACATGATTTGTCTCATGTATACATGAGATTGGCTGGTAGACACGTCTTTATGTTTTTGGAACAACCCTAGAATTTAAACTTGCAATTTGTTGTAAAACCTGGTTCTATGACGTCCAATAATATTTATGTTGTTACAATGGAAACTGACTAGTCCTGAACTTGCATTTGTGTTATTTGTGGGAGGAGAAATATTACAGTGCATGAGCGTTGTTTTGTAATAAAAAAGTTTTGGACTACAACTCTGAAATGTCCCACTCAGTCCGCTTTCAAATTTAAACCTCAACCTCAATACAAAACCGTTTTATTAAGGATTTTAGGAAGATGCCTCACCCTTCCGAACTGTAGAAAGGACAGCAATAGTCTTTCAGCCTTTCAAATAGTTTTTTCAATGCTTACTTTCAATAGAAACTAACATTAAAGGCAATGTTGGTTATTTTCAAAAGATAAATGAAATCAGGATTATTTTTATTGTTTTTGCATACAAATACAGAAACAAACTGACACACAGAAGGCTATATATTTTAAAGGTATGGTGCTATTGTAACTTGAACTCTAGTTTGTGCACGGTCCAGCATGAAGTGGACAGGAGCCAGATGAATTGGGTCATTTGGAACACCAACACATCAACCTTTAATGACCATTTTGTCCTATTCTGTCTGCTCTGAGCCAGTCTGAGGAGCACTATGCATCTCTGTTAAGCAAGCGTTTTCTGTTCGCTCTGAGCGCAATCTACTCTGACAGCTGTTACTATTTCTTTCTTTCACACTCAAATTCTCACTTAAGCTGACAATCATTGATGGCCCATGTGGGGGCTCAGTATGGCTGTGCACTTTAAGTAGCACACATAAATCACCCTGGCACACAACAAATGATACATTAAAAAGAGTGAACTGATAAAGTGTGGCGTCACTATTGCGTTAGTAATGTTGGAATCTCAGCTCCTCAGAGTTTTAGTAATGAGAGTGGCCAGATAGAACAGCAGTCTGGTCTTGTTAACCACAGTTACAGTAGAGCAGCCAGTTTTCAATATGTTATGGTGGGTTTACACCAAGTGTGATTGACCCAAATGGTTTCCTCTTAAGTGGAAGCTTGAACATTTTAATGTGCAGTTTTGTACTGGATAAAAGACCCACCATCATGGTCTAATAGGAAAAAAAACACTTGTCATTCACTCACTCAGTGTTATCAGCTCAGACACCACTTTAAACTGACAGAACTATCTTTTGTTGCACTGCCTCAGACATTGTGTGTTTACTTCATCAACCACAGATGAGACATTTAACATTTGGACAAAGCTTGGAATAACATCAGTGTGTGATCTCTTTTGTAACAATGTCTTCAGTTCTTTTGAACAACTGGTTGCTTCATTGCTTCATTTCTATAGGTACCTACAGCTTAGTAACTTCACTTTATTGTTAGTGATTCAATTCAAGGTAGTACATGGTCTTTACGGGTCTAAGACCAGACTGAGTAAGATGAACTTTCTGCGCTGACCCGGTCGTTGACAACACATGTTCTGGACAGGTTCTGGACTTTCACACACCCTGTAAAAATGTGTCTCATCTCACTAACTCCTTGCCCATGTATTTCTACTTTTCTGCTTTCTTCTGGATCAGATAATGATTTTATTAAAATTAGGGGTGTAACGGATAGCAGCTGATCAGTTCGGCACACATGTGACCCGCGGATTATACTTTATTATGATTTATCTTCGTTTTTATTTTTATTAACGATCGCAGAGTGAATTAGTCAAGCAGTTGTGTTAATGTGACTGATTAACATTAATCAGTCACAGAGCATAGCAACAATAGCTAGCAGAGAAGTGGAAGAACATAAAGCCTCTCACATAATTTTACTTTACTGTACATGTATGACTGTGGTACTTCTAGCTGTCAGTTTGGAAAAAGAAAGTAATGTCACTTCAGAAAGAAGTGTGCATTATTGTTGCATTGTACGGTAGCGCATGCATTGTAGCTTGAAAATCGGAAAACATTACGATATAAAGATGCAATATCTTGTTTTTATCAATAAACATTTGCTTGTCCAGTATCTCTCTGAGTTTGTCTGGGAGTAGTTTCATAATCAATTATTGCATTATTCTATCATAATTTTCAGCATACATCATAACAGATAGTGATCTGTTTGCTGCTTTGCCAAAGCCTAGAAAAGGGCTCAGATCAGTTACTTTTCAGGAAATGAAACAGACTCTTGTTTGTTAAAGAGGTTATCCATTATGTTCAACTACAAAAATATCAGATGCACAGTTAAAATGTTACATTACATTTAAAATGGAAGAAATAACAGTTTCACATAACTGCTCTGTTCCTACAGGTTGGAGTGGGTGGAGATTATTGAGCCTCGAACTCGGGAGCGCATGTATGCTAACCTGCTGACGGGTGAGTGTGTGTGGGACCCTCCACAAGGGGTCCGCATCAAACGCACGGGAGAAAACCAGTGGTGGGAGCTTTTCGACCCCAACACCTCTCGATTCTACTACTACAATGCTTCCACCCAGCGCACTGTGTGGCACCGGCCGCAGGGCTGTGACATCATACCCCTGGCAAAGCTGCAAACCCTCAAGCAGCACACAGACTCCGCCAACCCCCCCCTGGCAGGAGACAGGCCCTCAGCTGATAACAGCCCGGGACGCAACAGTGGGGTGAGCCGAGAGGGGAGCACTTCCTCCTCTCTAGACCAAGAGCTGTCTGACAAGCAGTCCTCCAGAGATGAGCCTGACAGGTGGGACCCACACTCATACTCTGTCTGTCCTTTTTAAAGAAAAAGGTTATGAGTTAGTCTAATACATAAATCATTTTTATGTATTAGACTGGCTCAGATTTGCTATTGGCTTAGAGTTGACCGGTGAAAAATCTGACAAATAAAACAATCTCACTAATAAAATATTGCATGTTGCCATGGTCATTTATCTCATGCCTTGGTCTTAATGTTTCACAATGTGAGGCTTTCTTTAGCCTTTGTACCAAAAAGATTTAAAAGTAAAAAAAAAAAAAAAGATTTAAGCCTATAGCCCCGAGTTTTACAGAGTACTCTCAAACATGCCGTGGCTTGAATGGCTTTTCTTCTCCCTGAAGACGCACGCAAGGATGGCTATTCATGATTACAGGGTTTCCGCGGGGTCATAAAAAGTCATAAAAAGTCATAAATTTAACAATAAGAATTTAAGGCCATAAAAAGTCATAAAAACGTCCGGTTTTTCCATACAAAGTCATAAAAAACATTTAGTCACGTCTTAAATTGATATGCTCGTCCATTAATTTGTTCTTCCATCAAAATGCGCTCGCGGCGGCAATGGCATTAATTTGTTTTGCCTGTTGTAGTTCTGTTTGAGGAATCTGGGTGGTGTCACACTGGTATCACAGCGCTCCAGAACTACAAGGTCCATGCGGCAGCATACAGACTTGTCAGAAGGACTTCCCAGAAACCCGTGCGAACTCCGAATATATCATACTGTCACTGCTTAGTTTAATTGATCACAATGGGTAAATGTACGTTTAATGATCTGTGGCTCAAGACGGTGCGTTTAGTAGCTGGCTTAAGCCCGTCGCAAATAATCGTATCAAGCCTATTGTACTCTGTGTAAGAAGACGTTGGAGATGTCTAGTTTAGGCATAAAAGCCTTGAAGTCGCATGCAAAGTCGGAAAAGCCTGCAGCAAGTGCGTGCGATCAGTCAGTTTTGTTCGCTCCGTCACAAACGCGTTACCCGGTCCAAGTACACGCGGGATTCTGTTTCTGTCTCATCCAGTGCCACACACAGTGGTTTCGGATACTGCGGTCAAGCCATCCCCGTTCGCAAACACCAGTCAAGCCAGCCCGTCTTTATTTGAGTGCTCCATATTAGCTGTTTTACGGTAATGCAAGAAACAGCGCCTAGACGTCCTTCCGAACTGATGAATGTTCGTTTTTACATTTTCCACTCTCGGCAGCTGCGTCTTGTTTTGACAGTTAATATTCAGTTTTTATCATAAATATATATTATTCACAATCTCAATAATCAATTCAGTTTTAAAATGTATCTTTGATGTTGCAATGATACAACAATGTTTTTTTAAATTTCAAATAAATGTAAAAATAATATTAAAGCATGTAATTTAGGAACAGTCTAATGCAGAATTACAAAATAAAAGCCCCCTGATAATTCAGAATTTTTACACCAAATTTATTTAATTGATTAAAAGTAAAGTTGCAGCTGCCAAAGAGTCATTCCACGTCTGGTGAGTAGCAGAGGACCCCATGATGCTCTCAAGAAATTTCAGAAGAATCTGATGTGGCATTCCAAAATAAAAGCCCCCTGAAAATTCATAATTTTCTTTAAAGATGTACCAAATTTTAGACTGGATTTTATAGAAAACTACTAATTGCCAAAGAAAGGGTCATTCCACTTCTGGTGTGTAGCAGAGGACCTCCTGATGCTCTCCAGGAAATTTCAGAAGAATCTGATGTGGCATTTCAAAATAAAAGCCTTCTGAAAATCAATATATTTTCTTTAATATTTCACCAACTTTACATTTGATTTTACAATTGTTAAGTGTTTCTGTGTTCTTGATACTCAAGAAAAAGAAGGCGAAGGCTTCAGTTTCTTAATCTTAAGTAAGAAATAATAGAATTACTCTTTACATAATAAAACTTGTTACTTTCAATGAAAGTCAATAATAAAGACTTTTAAAAGGAATTTTAATGACTGAAGTTATTTATCGTAATTTGTGTAGGTCATAAATTCAAATCATAATGGTCATAAAAAGTCTTAAATTTGACTGATTAAACCCTGCAGAAACCCTGGATTAGCTCCATAAGCAAGTCAGTTCCTCAAATATGTTCTGTACCGACCAATCACATTCTGCTGCTGGAGTGTGACGCAATGCAAGTCCCTTGTTCAAAACATTTAAGATAGTGCGCGCTGGACTGCCGAGAGTTTTTTTTTCCTTTGCTCTTCAATCAGTTTTAAATAATCCTCATGTTTTTACAGCATAAATGACAGAAGTTATTTACAGCCGCTCTGCCGCACGCCATTGTTGGTTTGTTTACTTCTTCGCAGATTGTCGCCTTGCAACGTCATGTCTGTTGCAATTCCAATTGGATGGCCCTGAGTTGCTTTGCTTTACCCAGATCACAACTGGGAGTGTTTTGGTTAACTGCAGTAAAATAAGTCCTGTTCTGTTCACTTCCCACGTTTCAAAACAATGACAAACAAAGAGCTAGGGCTGTTTCGAATGCCATTTTTTGAGCTTCGAAGCTTAGGTGGCAATCAATATCGAATATTCAAAGCTTCGGTGGGTGGGGCTAAATATATAATAATAGTGTCGGTTTGCATTTGTATCATCTTTCACGACTTCACGTTTCACTCTTCTGCATCGTAAATGTGTTTTTTTGCCGCGTGCTACTTACCAGAGTATGTGAGCGGAGCTGAGCGGGAAGAATTTGCGCTCCACGCTCAAAGTATTTCATAATGACTCCGCTCAAGCTCCGCTCTGGGTGTACAATTTTCCGCTCCTCGCTCCCTCCCCCACTCCGTCCTTATACGTCTCGCTCCGTTTTCGCTCCAGGGTTTTTGTTTTTTTAATAACACCAGTGTCTGATCAGAAGATGCATGTAGTGAAAACGAAAAACATTACATTAAATAAAATAAATCACAAACTAAAATATGAAGATAAACAAATTGCCAAACGAAAAAAATAAAGATCTCTTTTAGCCAACTTTTAGCCTATATTAATATTGAGAAATAGGCCTATGAACAGAAGAAAATGCTGGCTGGTTGAACATTAGCGAACGAAGCTAAATCTCCAGTGCTGCGTAAACAAATGCAAAATATGATTAGAAACATTTTGAGTCCCCCTCCGTCTCCTGAAAGTGGTTTGGTCCTGGGACTCCTGGCTCGTGATTGGTAATTGAGCGATAGTGGAGCGTTTCGGAGCGGGAGAAAATCACAACGCTCCAACATTTAAAAAATCCGCTCCTCGCACCTGGCAAAATCAAACAACTCCGCTCCCACTCCGCACCGCTCACATACTCTGCTACTTACAGAACTCAGGTGATTTTTCAAACTTGTGGTGCTGTTGTGGTAGGCCAGTTTCAAATCACATATTTGACACACTGCCTTTGTCTTGTCATCCTCACTTAATTTAAAGTGCTCCCAAACAGCTGAGGTCTTGGTCATTTTGTACCTATTCAGTATGAGATGAAATAAATCACTACGTTCGCCAACGGGCGGTTCAAGCATGAGTGAGAATGAGTCCGCGACGGAAGTCACGTGTTGAAAAAAAAAAAAAGAATATTCGAATCTCAAAACTGAAAATCGAATGCCACCCCACGGAACGAATATTCGATTATTCTAGTACAGCCCTACAAAGAGCAGGAGGCGGAGGTGACACAGACCTGTCCACTCACTCAGTGGAGCTGCAAAGCATCTAACGTAGCCTTCCCATCAGTCATCTAAAAAACTCAGTTCAATAGAATTGGTTTGATTGTGAACGTCATAACGTTAAACAAAAAAATCAGCTCGCTGTGTGCAAAATTTGTCAGGTGAAAACACATCATCACAATAGCAAACAGTTTCATTTTCAGCTACAAAACACATGATTGCGCCTGTAACTTTGTTTCTGAATATAGGCTACAGTATACCCCAATACGCTTGTTTGGAAATGAGGTTCAGAAATACATTTCATAAATTAATGTCTCTTATTAAACTTTTTTACATCAACATATTAATATCTTTCTGATAGACTGAGGATGGTTACTCTAAACCCAATGTCTGACTGTGTAACACAATATTGTGGTTAATTATGTCAAACATAAGAACATGTGTAATCCATTGTCTGAAGCTCCTTGATGACCTTCACTAATGCTGAGGTGTGAATGTTCTCCTGTCAGAACTTCTCCTTTCAGGTGGAACACTGGGACAAAGGAGCGAATGCTGATCAAGGTGACAGACCGAGAGCCCAGTTTTTTGGCCCACCAGGACAATGGCTTCACCTCCTGTGACCCCTCCACACCTGGAGCCCATGGTCGCACACGCCACTCTTCGGGAAGTAATGCCCCAGAGCTTGATGGCTCGCTTGTCATCTACACAGACCGTCGCCAGTCTCCATTCCTGAAGCGTGCTGAGCTTGGTGGGACGGGCCCCAACCGGCGCTCCTCGGCTGACTCGCAGCCCCCCTCACCTCGCTATGCTTATGAGCCTCCTTTGTATGAGGAGCCCCCCTCGGAGTACCAGTCTCCTCCTATCTATGAGGAGCCGCCCACCGACATGCACCTTTCTAACACCTCCTCCCTGTATGGTACTGGCAAGTCCCCTGCACGCAAGAGCGCTGTCCCCCTCTACCACTCCCCTAAACAGAGCCAGTCTCCCTATGGCCAACTGGTCCTGACCCGACAGAAATGTCCTGAGAAGACCCAGAGTCTGGAGTACAGTCCGGTGGGGAAGGAATACGTCAAGCAGCTGGTGTACGTAGAGCAGTCATCTTCTAGCCCACGCTTTAAGACTGCAGACCGCCTGCTGCGCTATGGCACCACAGGTGGCTATGGGGGATCCTATGGGGGCTCCTTCACTCTCCAGCACAGTCAGTCTCTAATCAGGGACCCCGCCTGCTGCTGGACTACAGCGAGAGGAGTGAGAGTCAGAAGCTGCTATATGAGGACTCAATATCGTGGTCGTCCAGCCAGACTCACACCATTTCCTCCTCTACCCCGGGCTCCGGGCCTTTCTCTCCAGGTGGGAACCGCAAACGGAAGAGCCGCAAGCCCTCGCTTCCCCAGGAGCTGGTGCGGTGCGGGGCCGCTGAGGGGGACACACCTTCAGAGGCCATGCTAACTCAGGTTCGGCTGGCCTGGGAAGCCCAGCAGGTCATGAAGCAGAGGAGTAGCTGGGACTCAGGGCAGGGAGGCGGTTCAAAAGACGGCTATGAGAGCGACGGTGCTGTGCCTTTGCCCCTACCTGGACCTGTGGTCAGGGCCTTCAGCGAGGATGAGGGTTTAGCTCAGACCGAGCACCACTGGAAACGCAGCACTTTTGACCGACTGGGCTTCCCCCAGGCCCTGCTGGAGAAGAGCCTGTCTGTCCAGACCAGCTTGGCCTCCCCAGAGCCCTACCTGCATCCCTCACAGGTCAGCAAGTGAACAGGCTCTGTGTTCTTTTCTAACTAGTTTTAGTCCTAGTCCTCTTTATGTGCCTTCAATGTTGAAGAATCTATAGCATGATCCTTGACTTTTTTAAAGACAGTTTCTCTGAGCATTTACAGATCTGAAATCAGTGTTCCTGCTGTAATCATTTGAAGGAGTTAGGATGTAGACTATGGAAGTGCTCCCTGAGATGTCTAATTGTTCACTGTTACCTAACTTTAGTGGCAATACACCAGCTCTGACATTCTCTGCTTTTTGTTATTCCTAGTCTGAAGACCTTGGAGCATGTGCCCAGTTTGAGGCCAGTCGGAATGCCAGGAATATGATGGCAAGTGCAAGCTGTGGCGTTTTCCTAATTCTCTCTAAGAAAGCCTTCCTCAGAGACTGATATTGAAAACTGGGCCTCCAAGCACTTCAACAAACACACACAGGTATACAACCATCACACCATCATATTTTATGTGGACATTTCACATGGCTCATATTTTGATTATTCCCAAACATGACAAATTGGATACATATCTATCAAAAGGACATCAACGCACATATCCATGCATAGGTTCAATGCATCTGTTTCAGTTTCAGAGAAAGAGTAATAGAACATAATGTGGCTCTGGTGCAATCGGTGGTGCAACAGAATTTGGTTGACTCTCTGGTCACTCCTGTCAACCCTAATGTTCACATGTGTAAACACCTCTAGATTGTGTCTTTAAGGTTTGAGTCGTTTGTTTCAGGGTTTGTTCAGGAGAAAAGTGTCCATTGCCAACATGCTGGCCTGGAGCAGTGAGCCCATAAAGAAACCTATGATTGTGACATCAGACCGGACTGTAAAGAAGGAGGCTGTGGAACTCTTCAAACTAATCCAGACCTACATGGGAGACCGCCGGACCAAGGCTGATCCCCTTAATGTGGCTCTGGAGGTGTGTAAGCTTCTCTTCCTGACTGACTAGGGCCTTGTTCTCACCAGGTAGTATAATATGGTTTACTTAAGTGCAAAATAGTTTATAATGGCATATTATAAACTAGCTCTGACCTTTGTTTTTGCTGTTGATGGTTGGAAATAGGGTGTTGACCTGCACACAGGTTTATTTAAATGCACAGTTGATGGACCATCAGCTGTCTTTCTCCATGGCCTCACCGAACTCCTCCCAGACCCGAGTTTTAGCCTCCACGACCACCCGGGCTGCAGTCCGCTTGGCCCGCCGGTACCTATCAGCTGCCTCAGGAGTCCCACGGGCCAACCAGGCTCGGTAGGTCTCCTTCTTCAGCTTGACGGCATCCCTTACTTCCGGTGTCCACCACCGGGTTAGGGGGTTGCCGCCACGACAGGCACCGGAGACTTTACGGCCACAGCTTTGAGTGGCCGTATCGACAATGGAGGTGGAGAACATGGTCCACTCGGACTCAATGTCTCCAACCTCCCTCGGGATCTGGTCGAAGTTCTGCAGGAGGTGGGAGTTAAAGGTCTTTCTGACAGGGGGCTCTGCCAAACGTTCCCAACAGACCCTCACAGTACGTTTGGGCCTGCCGAGTCTGTGCAGCTTTCTCCCCCTCCATCGGATCCAACTCACCACCAGGTGGTGATCAGTTGACAGCTCCGCCCCTCTCTTCACCCGAGTGTCCAAGACATACGGCCGGAGGTCAGATGAAACAACTACAAAGTCGATCATCGATCTCCGACCTAGGGTGTCCTGGTGCCACGTGCACTGATGGACACCCTTATGCTTGAACATGGTGTTCGTTATGGACAAACTGACAGAAGTCCAATAACAGAACACCACTCGGGTTCAGATCAGGGGGGCCGTTCCTCCCAATCACGCCCCTCCAGGTGTCACTGTCGCTGCCCACGTGAGCGTTGAAGCGTGAAAGCATGTTACTGACAAAAAACAAGTAAACAAAGGAAAAGGGGTCATTTTGTGTGTAATCAACAAATGCCATCTTGGACCATCTTGGATTTACTTAATAATTTACATAATATTATCCATAAGCATAAATACAAAATTTAGTTTTAGTTTAAAATGAATTTCCTCACGGGAATAATAAAATAATTCAGACACTGTTCTATTAAGTCTGGAACGTGGGAGACGTTTGTGAAATGTAAAAATTATTTTATATTTTGAGCTTGAATATCTTCACAATAAACAACCCCAGGCTGATATGATGAACACTTACTTCATCAGCAACTAGGCCTTTATCTAGACAATCATATTTTTGATTTTATTAGGCATTAAACACGAATAAAATTATTTCAGACCCAATTCCCAATTGACATTTGCCAAGGTATGATGCCATCCACCATGGAAACAATTAAACCAATGGAACACAAGTCCATTTGTAAAAGTCAAATAAATTAAGTTGAAACCTTGAAGAAAATTATGTTAAACACTCAAAGATGGTGCCCATTATGTTGGCTCTTAGTCATGTGGCTCCTGTGCTTTCCATGCGATGACCCCTTCTGACACAGTCCTGCACTGTCGGCTTGAATGTAAACAACATGTTTACTTGTTCTCATTAAGTTTAGCAACAGTTTGTTTTGGTATCTAAGCCATTGTAATGCCATGTTAGTGACACAACATGGCTTCCACACTGGCACTGTGCTCCATAGGGGAAATTCTTGTAGTCATGTAGTTAGACTATGTAAATAAACTCAAACGGAACAAATAACTTCAAATCAGTTGTGTGTGTACCTTTTTAAGCATCTACGTCCAGATGCCTTCTTTGAAACCTTTTCTTTACATATGTTATATTAATATTATGATGAAATGTTTACACTGTTTTATAGTATATTGAAGCATTACAAGAATGAAAAGAAAAAGCTACAGTTCAAATTTACAGTTCAAAGAATTTTGGGTAACACCTGCATGAGTTCTTTCCATGGCTGTAGCCATCTGTGAGATCCCCACTAAACAGGTGCACATAACTGGTACGCAGGTACAAATGTGGAAAATTATCAAATGCGTAGCACCAATTATAAATGTGTCTAATCTGAGTCAAGGTGTGGTGAGTGGTGAGTTCAAACCCCGGCCGACTCGAACATCCTCAGCCGACTCCGGTCTCTCTGTGAGGAGTCTGTATGTTCTCCATGTGTTACTGTGGGTTCTCTCCGGGTACTCCAGCAAATCTAAAGTGTCCCTAGTGCATGAATGTGAGAGTGAATGGTTGTCTGTCAGTGTCTATGTCTAAATGTCAGCCCTGCGACTATGCTCCAGTCACCCGCTGAATGAATGAATGAATAATCTGAGTCAAACGCCGTTAAAGCAAGTGACAACTTTCAGTCTTCAAGGGAGGGGGCAAACCTTTATTAATTCTTTATACTCGCTCGTTTGGTGTGTGTGTCTGTTCTCCTGTTCCTCACACAGCACCAGATCTCAGATCTGGTGCTCGCATCTGATTGGCGATGATTCTGTCAAAGCACTTGGAGACTGCGACGCGCGAGTTTAACTGAGACTAACTGTGGAGATGCGACTATGTTTACAGTTTAATCTGTACAATTGGCTGCTGTAATATTGAATAATAAACTAAGAGACAGAGTGAGAACATGTGTTGGACAGAAATGTTAGTGAAGTCGAGTGTGGACAGACTACAGTTTAAATAAAGAAACTCAAAAGGGATTTTGCTCCATTTACAGCAGAAAGTAAGGTACATTGTTAGTAAGGCTAATATAGGCATGGCAACGGAGAACTAAATTCAGATCAGGCGTCTGTGTTTACATTTCTTATTCAATTAAATTATAATAAAAAGAAAATCCTCTAATCTGACTGTAGTGTGTAATAGTGTAAAATGTGCTTACAATACTTATTTCCCTCCTAACCCGAAATGTGACCCTACATCCCTCTACATCAAAATAAAGCAAGGATTTTATGAGCCATTTACAGCAGAAATGTTCATTTGTGCCGAAAGCCTGAGTGGAGCAGTGTGAGTGTGGCTCAGGAGCAGAGGGAGGAAAGATCTGTGATGGTGAGCCTTCAGCAGCGACACGACATTAGAAACAACCTTTGACCTGGGAACTGTCAACAACCATGGGCGTCGCACCCGTTGGGGATGCGATGCTAACCCTATCCCTTCACACCCTCACTTCTCCCAGTGAGAGGGTTCAACCCCCACACTTTTTCTGCAGTTTGCACAAAAGCTTTGTGTCTGCGCTGCACCTGCCTCCTCCTCCCTCTCCTGTCCAATCGGGAGAACCAGGACAGGTAGGCCTATAGTCAGTGCTAGTTCTGTATGGCCTCGTGGCTATGATTGGCAATTTTGATAAGCTTAAGTTTGTAGCACCAATTCAGCAACAACCTGACAGACAGCGTATCTGTGGCCTGGGCACTGTAGATATTTAATGCAGACGTCCCATTTCTTCACGCTGTGTCCCAGCAGAGGACAGTGGGCTGTACAGCCCTGTCATAGTCTTGGTGTGCCAGAGTGTGCCGGTCCCTTTTGCGCCTTAGTCTGAGACAGAGTCAGCTACAGCCTATGAAACCAGTTAAAACTGAAGCCCGCATTAAAAGCTCTTTGCTACTTGAAAGATTAAGTAAAAGGTAAAGCTCTTGCTGGAGTTTTTGGTCTCTGTGTTTGTTGTCTGAGCGCTTCAGTCTCTTTCTTTTGGATGAGTGAAAAGTAGCCCCAGTCATAGCATATGTGTAAATATAAACCACGTTTTGAATAGAACTTGTTGATGATCATCAGTTGATACTGTACGTCTCCTTATTGCAGATTCATTTAACACACTTCGGTTTCTTTTGTCTTGACCTCATCAAACACTACAGGTAACGGTCCACGCTTCGGTTACAGGATGACTTTAGGCTAAATTAGGTGACAGCCCTTTATTTCAATAGTTGTCTAGTGGAAACACTGGTTTGAGTTTTTTTGCACAGGAGAGAATCAAACTCCACAGGGTTCTGATCAGACTGATGCTGCGTTCATGTGATCTGGGGCCTCATTTATAAAAGGTTGAAGAAAACGGCAACCCTGACCTTTTGTTGCGTTGAATGCTAATAAACCAGCACATCAATTCTACAAAATCAGAAAAACTGTTTAAACACAATTTTCTTCAGACCTTTAGAACAGTTTTACTTTAATATGCTACAGATGGTAATCTCTATTAAATCCCTTCCCGTGTACAATCTTTTGCTTTCCCTCTGATGTCTTCATGTGTCTCAGGTGGTGGTGCGTGGGTGGAGTAATCAGGGTTTGCGTGATGAGCTCTACATCCAACTGTGTCGTCAGACTACAGAGAATTTCCGCTATGACAGCCTGGAGCGGGGTTGGGAGCTCATGGCTATCTGCCTGGCCTTTTTCCCCCCTACCCCTCGCTTCCATACCTACCTGGAGGGCTACATCTGCCGCCACATGGACCCTCTCAACGACACTAAGGGTGAGGTTGGGCACATGCAGCTGCAACTTCGCTGTGCATTACTGTCATACTTATTCTGATCTATGTTATCACCAATGTTGGGTAGCGTTACGTTTGAAACTAACACGTAACCCTAACCCCTAATCCAATTACATTGTTACTACTCCTAAAAACACGTTGGAGTACTCATCCATTATTAAAATCTGTGTGTATGTCTGTGCTGCAGCTATTGCTGTTTATTTTCCGAGTCGTGATTAAAGCTGAACTCTGTAGACTGCAGCCTGATAATGACAGAGCTTCATTCAATTATACTTTGACAGTCCATTTTGTGGGATCAGGAGTTTAACACAAATCATGTTGCATGCAGGCTTTTTGTAGTAAAACGGCAACAAAGAAGCTTTATAGTCAAAAGAGGCAGCACAAAACTTTGTCTTGCAAACGGAGTGGAGACAGACTCCAGTCAGCTGCTTTGATTAGAGGCTCTTATGAAAAGAACCGGCAGAGCAGTGATAAACTCAAGTGCAGCAAGTTTTAGCTGCAACAGTGAACGTAATGCATTCACTCGAGATACGAGACTTCAGCTCACATCGCCAGACGCACTGGATACACGTCGTCAGCTCACCTCTAACATGTTAGTTTGTAACGCCCTCTCTCTGATTATCACATCTATGTTTATAAACTACACAACATGTACAAGTTGTTCTAAAGGTTTAGTGAAGATCTATTCTAATGTGTAGAACACTCCCTGTAGTGGGAAGAAGACTTGCTCACATTATTGTATTTAAGCTTTATCCTGGTTTTACCCATTTGTGGGGTATGACCAATAAACGGTTCCACAAGTTTCTTATACATGATACAGTGGTGACTAGTGGTATAAATGATGAATACACTTCTTGTACATGATTAATCTCACCTGGTCGATTAGTTGGGTCAGTAGAAATATAGTTTACATCAATAGCGACGCATCATCTTTCTCTCGCTATTCCTTTTTAAAAAGATAACCATGCTTAGGCCTACCACAAGAGGGCATTAGGAGCACAAATATTTTGGAGACAGTTATTGTGTGGACCACTGCTCATGTGCAACAAATCACTAAATTAAAAACACAAGGACCCAGGCTCTAGTTAGAGTTGAATCTATACCGTTAAACAAAACAAGGTCACAATAGGTCAATTTTAAACAGAGCAGAAAACATTTTACTAAATAACTTATCCGTAACTTACCTGACAAACCCCCACCTCTCACATTCACACAAACCCATCACAAGGCACACGTTTAGATGCTTCTCTGTTGTTGTCCAGGAGTGGCCATCAGCAGCTACGCCAAATACTGCAACAGGAAGCTGACAAAGGCCGCGTTGACCGGAGCCAAGAAGGTACCTATTACTTTCTACTGTCTTCTATAGCCTAGTTTATATGCTGTCAGCAGATATACTGGTATTTGTTTTTTGAGGACTTTCCAAACTGCGTTCTACAAGGTGCAGAGTTGGCAAAGGACTCTGCAGAGTACTGGTCTGTTGGGCCATTATACACTCATTCATGAGTGAGGCCAGGTCAGTAGATAGCTATTCAGAAAATGCTTGCAGACATTTCCTAAGTATGCCACAAGTATGCAGAGCACAGTTTGGAGATGTTACATAAAGGTGACACAAATAGTGATGCACTAAATTGACACAGAGGTTAAGTTGCTGAATTGATGATGTGTGGGCTTGTGTTGTTCCTCTTAATGGCTCTCTGAGAAACAAATGCATTTCATTTACAATCCAATTTTATTTATAGAGCACTTAAAAAAAAACACACACAGTTGCCAAAGTGCTTTACATTAACATCAAGAATATAAAACACATAAAAGAATTAGCCTGTCTCAGGGCAGCACAGTTTGGGCATGTAGTGACTGATCTGCCGACCTGAGAGAATGTGAGGGAGCGTACGTCTGGAGCAGGTCAGGTGTTTCATGTGCCAATTAAAAGCTGAGCGGCATTGTTCTGAACTAACTGTGATAAAAGCACAAAGTGACTGGGGAGAGAATGGTTTTAACTTTGGCCAGCTGTCTCATTTGAAAGAAGCTGGATTTCAGCACCACGCTAATCTTTGCATCAAGTTTAAAATTAGTCAATATTCACACCCAGGTTTATGACTGTAGCTAGTATATTATTAACCATAAACATTTAAGCAACAGCGTTATTTGTGAAAATAAAATGTGCTGTTTTGATAAAATGTGCTAGTATTTTTATAGAACATTGTTGGTTCACAGCCGTGTGCGTACACCACTGTGCAGCTACAGTATGTGCTCTAGATATTGGCTCCTCTGTTCCATTCTCCATAAAACCCACTCTGCTGCTCATCTGTATGCAGAAACATGCACAGCAACCAGGGCCCTGATCCATTTGTGCTTATACTCTATGAAGCTAAAAAAACTAAAAACTGATTGAAATGCATCAGAGAGAGCTCTGTGGACATGTAAGCACCTCCATCTTCTGTCCTTCATGTGTTCGTCTGTGTTTGGGCAGGGTCTGCAGAAGCCTTGCCTGGATGAGATCAAGCACGCCCAGAATGCCATCTTCAGCCCCTCAATGTTTGGCTCATCTCTGGAAGAAGTCATGGCTCTGCAGAAAGAGCGCTACCCAGACCACCAGCTTCCATGGGTGCAGACCCGCCTCTCAGAGGAGGTTCTGGGCCTCAATGGAGACCAGACTGAGGGCATCTTCAGGTGTGTGTAAACAAAAAGAGTGGTTTGGTCTGGTTAACAATATAATATAATACAACACAAAATTTAATAAGAATATGCCAAAGGAAATGAAGAAAGAAATGAAAAACAAACTTTTGCAAATCTATAACTTTACCATAGGAGAGCCTAGTTTGGGGACACCCTGACCATAGGCTTAGGCCCGGGACCTTGGTTCAGTTTGGTCCGGACCGAGACCAAAGAGCAGCTGTTTGGTCTGAACCATGTTTCTCTGGAACTTTAACACCTGAACAATTGGTTTGAACCAATGACTGTATAAAATATGGACGTCTTCCGCCCATTGGTCCCCTATTCTCCGATATTGTCATTATGACAGGGCAATAAAATGGCAGTTACATCCGGGCTTATCAGCTTTTATTGCATAGTAAAACAATAGTTTTCAGATAGCATAAATGGACATGTTAATCAAAAATCCCCGTAGTCACGTAGTAAGAATTTAGCTCTAGAGACCGGCCATCTTTCTTACCAGGCTGTAAACATAAGTTTTACTCTTGTAAAGTCGCCATTGGCTTTCTCCTTATATTTCCGCTTTTGAAGCTTGCCCTCTGGTGGACGGAGGTATATTGCTGTTTATCGCTTTATATCGCCGTATGGCGGCGCCCTTACTTGAGGACTTTTAAGAGGTTCCATGAGAGAGGCTTGAACCAAACGGTGAAGTCCAGCTCAAACAGTGCAGGTGTGAAAGAGCCCTCACCCCAGAAGAACTCTGGGGTGAGGGACTGAAGTGGTATGGTACACTCTGATTCTAGAAACACCTCTAAAAGTTTGTGTCCACCAGCTCTACACGTCTTCAGTGTAAGTTTGTAAAAACCTAACCAGCTCTCTTAGTGGCATGTGTAACGTAATTGTTCAGGGTTCCAGGGGACATTGATGAAGTCAACTCTCTGAAGCTGCAGGTGGATCTGTGGAAAATCCCCACAGGACTGGAAGACCCACACATTCCAGGTAACGCTTCACTTGTCCATGCATGGTTCATTTTATTACAACACAATGTAGTGTACAGTCTGAGTAATCTCCTGTGTGCAGCGTCATTACTGAAGCTCTGGTACCGTGAGCTAGAGGAGCCACTCATCCCCCATGAGTTCTACGACGAGTGTGTCCGTCACTATGACAACCCTGAGGCAGCAATCAACGTGGTGCTGGGCCTGCCTCACATCAACAAACTGGTGCTCTGCTACCTCATCCGTTTCCTACAGGTAACATGAGCTGCTCAAGAGTGGTTAGGAAACAAACTGTTTGAGCTCAAGATCTACTAACTCAGGTCCTTATAGATATTTATAAGGCATTACAAGGGTAATTTAAAGTGCTTTACAGAAATAAAAGACTCATTTAAAGCACACAGAGAATATTTAGAATAAGAAACATAAGATAAAAAAATATAAAAAGACGAAGAGTGCAGATGAAACGGTTTCAGTTGTCTTTAATAAATGTAGAGGAAGGATTTTAACTTTCACTTGTTGAGGCTTGTTTCACTTTATCTGGGAGGCTGTTCCAGATTTTGTTGCATGAAACCTTGTGAGTGTACACTCCTGCATAGCACCTCTGCATCCCATTTTTGTAGCTCTCGCTCTCTTTACAACAGTCTGTATAGAATTATAAATCATGAAGACGTTTGACAGAAATAACAACTATGACAAAAAATACAACAATCAAATGAGGAGTCCAGAAACAAATATAAAATGTATGTGTATTTTCTTTCTTTTTATTTTAATTAAATTTTGCACCACTTGTATTTATTATTGGCCATTGTGTGATTTCCATTTCTGGTCCTGCTCTAGGGTGGTTAATGTATATTGTTAAGATGTGTAATTTTGAAGCATTTGCCGCAAATCTAATTTCCCCAAGTGGGACTATAAAGAAACTTTAAACTTTGCAACCAGTGATAACCAGCCCTGACCTCCCCTAATCCAAGATGGTGGCCTTGTCACAGCCACACTGAAAGATGTATCTAAAACCTAGAGTGTCAACTGAGGGGGCTATGAATCAGGACGGTCACATGTTAGAGTCAATATGGCCGCCCTAGTCTTGGTTATTGGGCGTGGTCTTGACAAGTTCTTCTTGATTCCTCGAGTGTGAAATGTAATGACTGACTCTCAGGAGAGAGCTTGCCTGTCTCAGACCTGCTCAGTCTAATAGCTATTGTGTCTTGTTGATACAGGTCTTTGCCCAGCCTGCCAATGTGGCTGTCACTAAGATGGACGTCAACAATCTGGCCATGGTGATGGCTCCTAACTGTCTGCGCTGCCAGTCTGACGACCCCAGGATCATCTTTGAGAATACCCGAAAAGAGATGTCCTTCATCAGAGTGCTCATCCAGCGGCTGGACACCAGCTTTATGGATGGGATCCTATAGCACATTCCACAACTCCACAGCCCCAACATCGCTGTCCATTTCCTTCACTTGTCACTGCGCTTCCTTCTACAGCCTCTGCCTCAGCTCCACTGACTTTAATAGAACACAGCTTTTTGCTGTTTGATAGAAACCAGACCCTGACACTTGTTGGCTTTTCCATTTTTCTCTTTTGAATCTTTGAAATGAGATTTATGTTGGAGACACTAACACTGCAAGTTTCATTCAGCAGTACTGTGTGTGCCTTCACTTACATGTAGTGTATTATATAATATTTATAAGCAGGGATGACATGATTCACGTCTCAACTCATGGAAACATTGTCCTACCCTTGAACTTACTGTACCTAGCACACATTTAAAACTTCATCCAGCCAATCAACCTCACACTCAAACAAATAGTTTTGTCTGTATGTCACTAAAGTAAAATGGTAAGATCACTCACTTCAACATGTTCAACACTAACGCTAAAATCTAAGGGTGCTCTGATCAGGATTTTTGAGGCCGATCATTGAAAGAATTATTGGCCAAGACCAATCATCTATCATAATGTCTGTTAAACGTTTATCATAAAAATGGGAGATGGTAAATGTCTGGTGAATGACAATGTTTATTTTTTATTATTTTTACTAGTCAGCCCTAGGCAACAGGCTTCCAACAAAAAAATAAACTCCAAACAAATAACAGGCACTAACTGGAGCACTACAAATCATATACATCTCAAACTAATCGAGGACCCCCTCGAAAAAGGGATTAATCCTCACGATAAATGTGAATAAATAAATATAAAATATGTCTTAGTGCAGCTTTAAAACCCCTTATATTCATTGGTGTGACTTGGCTTCAAATGTCTGATGTCATGGTGTTGTATACACTATTTTGAGACCAATGTTGCAGACAGCAGTTCACTGTCCTGCTTAAACATCTGCTTAGAGGCTATTTTTGTGGGGAATGAAAAGTGAAAGTCTGTAGTGTTTTGTGTCATTTAATCACTATTTGTTTTGCTATGATCTGCTAATGGGTGGCAGATCGATCAGAGAAATTTGTAATGCCACTGTGATGGTTCCAAAAACAAATTAAAGAGAGTGGCCCGGCTTTGTTTGGTCATTGCCTCCCGTCCTGGTGAGCATGTCTTGAGCTACAACAGTAATGTTTTAGTGCCTATTCAGAATTAGTTTAGTTAAAGACGTGCCCATGCCCATTAGGATGGGATTAAGCTCTCGTCACACATGGAGCCCACAGCTGCCATCAGGCCTGCTCACTCCTGATGGTGAATGTTCCGAGTGTGCGTGTCAGTCGTCATTGTTTACATGATGTACCCATGTCTTGAATCCAGTCTGTGCACAGCTACTGTTGCTGGTTGTATTCATTTAGATATTGGCTGTACTTGACAGATTTTTCTGTTTTTATATGATTTTATTTATTGATATTTATTTAATGAAATGTCAGTAAGGCCTTGTTGAGATACTGTATTGTAGTGTGCATTTCTACAGCACCTTTGTTGTGTATAAAAGCATGAATGAGTGTGTGCCTGTTACTGCTGACGGTCATTTGAGACTAAATGTATGAATGTGTAATGGGGTGTAATGGTACAAAAATAAGATTAAAAAATATGACAAATGTGGGGCAATAGAAAAATGAGTAAAATGGGCTTTATTTCCCGTTTTAAACCCCAAACTCAACATAAACCAGAAAGAGCTACAACTATAAAATAGCTCAGATGCTGTTAGGCCCCTTGAATGTATGCATCTTGCTGTAATATTTTATTTGTGTCATGTTAAAGATGACTGTGGATGCTCCATGTGAACACACGTCCACTTTAATCATTCACTCACAGTTCATCTGAATAGACTCTGAACATCTGTGTACATTAACGCTGTAAAGACAATGTAAAGTAATACATCTATACAGAAACTCCATATGACCTGTCACCTGCTGTGGAAGGATATGTAACAGGTGGACAGTCACTTCATTTTCTGCTTTGTTTTCTATTGTGATGTTTTGGGGTGTGAACCATTTGGAGCAGTCTGTAGAATAAGGTCTCCAGGTTTTGAATTCTTGGTTTCTATACTCTGTCTGAAAAGAAGCTGTAAAACTAGCTATGTAAAAATCATGTAAAAGGGGAAACATTTTATAATCCAGTTTGTTGTATGCCATAATAAGCTGAAATGAAAAAACTGCCATCTTATTTTTTACACAATGACAACTTCATGCAGCCCTAGATTGTTTGTTTTTGATTTAGTCCCGAAGTCCAAAGCTAATCCTGGTGGAGCATGTTTCTAGCATGTTTAAAGACTGCAATGCCCAGCTCCTGAAATGGCTTTTTAGGGTTGCACCAGGATTTTACAGATTGTGAGAGCTACATGATTCAAGACCCACTCATAGTTGGTCAGCAACTGTCCATCAATCAGAAAACCAGGCCTGCATTAAAAAAAAAAAAAAAAAACTAATCAAAAATGAAACTTAACTTGAATATTAATGTCTAAAAATAGGGGATCTTTTAGAATAAGTTCAGACAAATGCCTGTTGTCAAATGTTTTGTGATGAAGTGTGTATGAGTTCTATGTTTTCAGTATGATGTGGATGTGGTTACATTGCCGTGCTGTCCATTATTGACCCAACAAGACAACCATTTAGCATGCAGATATAATTTACCTAAAACTGACAATTTACTAAAAGAACATTTAGCTTTAAAGAAATCCTCTAAGCTTAGGATAAAGCTCTTTATACACACGTGGACAGAATTGTTGGTACCCTTCAGTCAATGAAAGAAAAACAATGGTCACAGAAAAAACTTTATTCTAACAAAAGTAATAATAAAAATTCTATGAATGTTAACCAATGAAAGTCAGACATTGCTTTTCAACCATGCTTCAACAGAATTATTTAAAAAAATAAACTCATGAAACAGGCCTGGACAAAATTGTTGGTACCCCTAACTTAATATTTTGTTGCACAACCTTTTGAGGCTATCACTGCAATCAGACGATTCCTGTAACTGTAACTGAGACCTCTGCACCTCTCAGCAGGTATTTTGGCCCACTCCTCATGAGCAAACTGCTCCAGTTGTTTCTGGTTTGAAGGGTGTCTTTTCCAGACGGCATGTTTCAGCTCCTTCCAAAGATGCTCAATAGGATTGAGGTCAGGGCTCATAGAAGGCTACTTTAGAATAGTCCAATGTTTTCCTCTTAACCATTCTTGGGTGTTTTTAGCTGTGTGTTTTGGGTCATTGTCCTGTTGCAAGACCCATGACCTGCGACTGAGACCAAGCTGTCTGACACTGGCCAGCACATTTCTCTCTAGAATCCCTTGATAGTCTTCAGATTTCATTGTACCCTGCACAGATTCAAGACACCCTGTGCCAGATGCAGCAAAGCTGCCCCAAAACATAACAGAGCCTCCTCCATGTTTGACAGTAGGGACAGTGTTCTTTTCTTGATATGCTTCATTTTTCCGTCTGTGAACATAGAGCTGATGTGCCTTGGCAAAAAGTTCCATTTTTGTCTCATCTGTCTCCCAGAAGCTTTGTGGCTTGTCAACATGTAGTTTGGCATATTCCAGTCTAGCTTTTTTATGATTTGTTTTCAACAATGGTGTCCTCCTTGGTCGTCTCCCATGTAGTCCACTTTGGCTCAAACAACGACGGATGGTGCGATCTGACACTGATGTTCCTTGAGCATGGAGTTCACCTTGGATCTCTTTAGAAGTCTTTCTGGGCTCTTTTGTTTCCATTCGGATTATCCGTCTCTTTGATTTGTCATCAATTTTCCTCCTGCGGCCACGTCCAGGGAGGTTGGCTACAGTCCCATGGATCTTAAATTTCTGAATAATATGTGCAACTGTAGTCACAGGAACATCTAGCTGCTTGGAGATGGTCTTATAGCCTTTACCTTTATCATGCTTGTCTATAATTTTCTTTCTATTCTCCTGCGACAACTCTTTCCTTCTCTTCCTCTGGTCCATGTTGAGTGTGGTACACACCATGTCACCAGACAACACAGTGACTACCTGAAGCCCTATAAATAGGCCCACTGACTGATTACAAGATTGTACACACCTGTGATGCTAATTAGTGCACACACCTTGAATTAACATGTCCATTTGGTCACATTATTTACAGTCTTTTCTAGGGGTACCAACAATTTTGTCCAGGCCTGTTCCATGAGTTTATTTTTTTAAATAATTCTGTTGAAGCATGGTTGAAAAGCAATGTGTGACTTTCATTGGTTAACATTTATAGAATTACTTTTGTCAGAATAAAGTTTTTTCTGTGACCATTGTGAGTTTTTCTTTCATTGACCGAAGGGTACCAACATTTTTGTCCACGTCTGTAACTATTGTTGGTCGTTTTCTTTTCTTTTTTATACTGACAATGAATCTGGCCAGCACCTGTCCTCACACTCGATCACTCCTGGTCCACTGTCACTTTTGTTGGAGAAAAAACTCTGGAAGTGTAATGGAAGTTGGTTTAATAAATAATTTAAATCGTAAACTATCACTGAATGTAGCTTTATTTACCAACAGACCTGTTTCTTCCCATTGTTGATGTGTGCAGGTTAGTTCTTCATTAGCTGAAGGATTAGAACACTGGGACAGGGTTTTAACCACATTCTCATTTGGCTGGTGACATGACACCAAAGACTTCTTTATGAAATTGTTCATTGTACACTCATTGGCCCTCATTTATCAAAGTAATGAAAGATTATACAAATCAAAATAAACAGTCTGTGTTATTGACTGTCTCAATAATTGACACACAATCATCTGAAAGCTTGCTGCACATGGTCCTAAAAGTAGATAAAATACAAAACTATTGTTACAGAGGACTGTAATATGGATTTTTTTTGGTTAATTCTAAATAATGGTTGTGCTGCTCTGCTCGGTGCTGACTTTACACTTTTGTATATTTACACAGCTCCTGACCTGACGTGGGCTTACGACGCCACGTTCAGCTCCATAAATGCCAAAGATTGCGTGGAAATGGTCATATACCCTATTTTTTGCTGTATGCACTTTTAATAAATGAGGGCCATTGACCTTATTTATATATAGATAGATAGATATTAAGCACTTTTAACAGGGGAAAACACAAATGAACTGCACACAGCTCAGCACCAAGGGGCTACAACAGCAGCTTCAGAAAAGCAGAAGTATGGGGTCCATCCCGGACTCTCCCTTTCTGGAATGATAAATGAAGGACAGGTATTTGGAAACAGGAGTTTGTGCCAGTTTTTATTTTGTGGGGGGGTCTATTACTAATCCAAGGCAGGAAAATGTCACTTGCAAGCATCACGGCACAACTATGTAGAGTTGAAACGTTTATTGAATTAAAATATGATCAGAATAATGTGATGAGATGATAGAGGATGAAAAGCATGGTCAAGGTCATACATCTGCAGGAGCGTGCTGTCTCTACAGCCCAAGAGCAGATCCACAGTCACTCCAGATATTTTCACCATGTCTTCTAGAACGTCTGTCCAATATGACTGGATTTGACAGGATCAAATGCAATGATCAGATGCAAAGTCCCTTCCACTGATTAACATTTTAGACACATGTTACATAAAGATGGTAAACACAAACCGATTAATCAAATAATATATAATGAATACAAATAAAACATTTTTACCAAACTAGACATGTTTCCAATGGCTAAAGTCTGTGGATGCTGAGGCTAGTGTTTGAATTTGCACAATATTGCTGAATTATTTAGAAGTTTGCTGAATTTTGTTGTTAGCATTAGAAAGGTTGGATAATATTGAATTTGTGGAAAATGCTTTTTTGTAACATGTTGAAATTTAGTTGGTTTGAATAAGTTAAAATGTATTGTAGATATGTTTGAGAGAGAACAGTGTTACAGAACATCAGGAATACTGTGAAAACGTCACGTCAGTATAAACTGGCACTAGAGCTGCTCTGTGACCATAGATCAGTAATCTAAGGCCCATTTTCTTACAGTAACAATTAAACCCCCGGGCTGCTTCTCATTTCTCTAAATATGCCTCCTCGATGCCTCGACTCCTTAATATTTAGTTAATATCTGTGAGGCATCTTTAGTGCTGTCCCAAAGCTCTTAACACTGCTGGAGGCTTCTGAGAGGAGGCATAAGCGAGGATACACTGGAGCTTCCTACGCAGAACTCAAAAAACCCCGCCCACTCAACGCGTTATTGGACAAGATGCTCAACAAGTCTCTCATGTTTGGGTTATAAAGAACTTCAGCAGAGACAGAGAAGTTCCAATGGTTCATCTGTGAATGTTCTAATAAGTGCTGATGTTTGTGAACCTTATATTTATTTGAATAAAGAGAAAGAATGTTTATGTAAAATGTAACAAATATTATTTTTAGATCAGACTATATTAAAATTCAATGTAAAAAATGGACGTCACTGCAGGCGACGCTCCTGAGGAGAGTCAGGTCCCGTTGTGCTTAATTCTCCTCCTTCTTCTCTGCTCTCCTCTCTCTGGCTCCTCTGTGGGCGGGACTAAGACACGAGCAAATGTAATGTATTAGGCCAGCTTTACTTTTATTTTTGGAAAAGCAGCAGAGGTCCCCAGGGCACTCTTGGGGGTGAGCGTAGTCTGAAACAGGGACAGCAAAAAGAAAATTAAGTAGCTACTGGAGCTTTAGGTCCTCTACCTCGACAGAACGTGAACCAGCTTTGTGGTCCCGATTTACTTCACTACTTCCCACTCAACAAGGCCTGTACATATGATAACAACACCTTTTTACCTGAAGAACAACAGGACAGAAGTCCCAGACAGAAGAGCAGAATGAAGCTTGTGTGTGCAGTCTGCTGTGACACTCTATCATGTGAAGTACAGGTTATGTTTCACAATAATTAGTGCTGGGCAACAGTGATTAATCACATTGTTATGAACAAAATTCAACAATGAATTCAAAAGTAGTGTAATGCACACTTTTATTTTAAAAGTACAGCTATAAAACAAACAGAGTAACACTTTAGATCAGGGGCACATTTTATCATGAAATTATGCACGACATTAGTACATGCATTAAAATCTCAAAAATCACCAGGAATTATCATGAGTTCATTACATTTTCATCCTAACCTTAACCCTATGCATGTACTAATGCACGAGTCATGCATGAATTCACGATAAACACTGTCTCTAAAGTGTTACCAACTAAAGTATATTAGGTTTGCAAACACAAATAAGGTGGTTTTTAACAGCAGCAGTTCAAATATGTCTTGTAAATCTTAAACATTAATGTGATCAAATTAAATATAAAACCACATTTGGCACCTTTTATCTTGTTCGTTTACTCAGAGTCCAGAGCCACCCTCAGAACATTATAACAGGCACCTTCTGAGCAACTGCATGTTAACATGATGCCTACAATAAAATAATTGTCAGCATTTATTATTTAACAATAATAACGCATTAACTTGCCCAGGCCTAACAATAATATAACAAAACTGTGCCTGGTCTGTTAAATTCCTGCGACATCAAGTACCATTGATTACCAAATTTGGGGTTAGAAAGTCAAAGGTCATATTCACAATATGGTATTCTTATGAAACAAATGTAAACATGACTTGTAAAGAAGAAAAGAAAGTCTATGCAACCCCACACACACACACATGAAAGTGCATAGATCATTGTAATTTGTAGTGTGCCAACATACTAATTTGAAATGTTCTACTGTATTATTATTATATTCAGCAGTATTCAATTTAGACACAATGTCACATCTTAATCCGACTCAGGCTCTTGCGCAAGACGGACAGGTACTGGGTGAGCTTTACCATGGCAATGATAATAAACCCTCCGACCAAACTGCAGGTGGGCCAGAACAGGGAGTGTAAGACTGCCACACGACTGTAGAGCTGCGTCAAGATGGCAATGTCTATACGTCCTGTAGGATCCACGAAACACTGAACAGTGTGCAGAGATCTGAGGCGTTCTGAAATGTTGTGCACGATGGCGTGTGTGGCTGCATAGTCTTTATGGCACTTTGGGATGTAGAAGCACTGCAAGGAAAGGAAGGGTTAAATAGTGATACAGATCATTTGGTTTACATGGATATGAACAAATGTAAACCTTATTTCCACAAAGCACTCATGTTTCACTTAGACTTTTAAATATTTTTTAGTCTAAGGTAGTGAGCTGCGTGCTGCAGAGTTAGCATCGAGGCTAGGGAACAAGCTGATCAGAGGATAATATATGAAATTCCTTAAGCATCCCAACCACCCTCTCACTGGTACCTTTAGCTTGTCACTTTTTTTTGTACATGGTTTAAAATTATAAATAGATTTTTTTATGTATATGCCTCACTAAGGAAAGTATTATTTAGGATTGGTTAGGATTGTTCATATTTGGGTTTGATATAACCATAACTGTTACATTTTCTCATCCTTGTCTTGTGAGAAACAGCTACATGATAAGGAGAAAGAATGCCTAAGAAGAAGAAGCAAGCCTTAAACCAAGCTATGACTAACTGTGGCGCTGTACCTCAGGGCTGTTCTTGTGTGTCTCCTCATCATGCTGTAGACGAAAGATCTTTTTGGAGGAGTTTAAGCTGACGTAGACTTGGAGACAGGGGTAACGAGAGCTCTTCCAGCACTCCGCCCCACAGCTGTATGAACAGTTCACATCCCACATAACGATGGAGTTGACTATAGTGCAGTTAGCCTCGTCCGTCCATACACTGAAGACAGAGATTTGCAGTTAATTGTTTTCATGCAGTCTAATGTGAGAATTAGGGCGACCAGATTTTCAAACCTCCAAACTGGGACAAACACTTTTATTTTATGTACACAAATAAAGGACAGCACTTTCCAGCAATTCCTTAACGGGCTGCACAAAAACTGTACCAGTAAACACACACAAAATAAAAACGTCTTTTTAGCATAGTGACAGACTGAAACACTGGAGAAGAAACACCTCACGCTTAAGTACGTAAATGAACCAATCAGAATTGAGTTAGACACATGTGGAACACTGTTGATCTTTTCTAATTGGTTAATATTGGCGTAACCATGGTAAATCTGTGATTGACACACAGACAGTCTACTTAGGCTTTAGGATTGGCATTGACAAAAACAAAAACAACAACAAAAAACAAACAGGACAATAAAGACAGGAAGAAGGGAAAACTGGGACATTTTAGTGTTTTTGCAGATATCCCGCAGGACAGGGGACAGGGGACGTAAAGACGGGACTGTCCCGGCTAAAACGGGACTGTCCCTAAAACATATGGTCACACAAGTAAGAATTGAACAAACACTGTGAAAAGAAATATGGTTTAGTTTTACACTTCTGTTCATATTGTTCATAAACTTTATGACGCTGCCTCCGGTGAGCGCACTCTGTTTCTGTGGTTAACGTGACATAGTGCTCTTGTTGCTCTTAGCCAATCTTTGACAAATTTTTATTTTATTTTTTGGCAGTTTTTTTTTTTTGTTAGCTTAGCCTGTTAGCTTGACAATGGCTTCTCCCCCTGGTTCTCCTTTTTCCCCTAAGCTAACTTGCTCAGTGTCTTATTGGTTCAGTTACAATGAAACCTGAATGAAACAGTGTCAATAACGACTCTCCTGAGCCTTTAATGACTCTCACATCAGGAGTCACACTTCCCTTTCAGAGTAGTCTGCTCAGCTCTCCCTTTCAGAGCAGTCTGCTCAGCTCTCTTACCAGTTGGTCTCAGAATTGATAAAATCTCTTGGAATTAGAGACGATACGTCTTCACCTTGAAAACTGAGTCCAGATGCTTTTGCAAAGAAAGCAAATTTGTATTTCTGGAGGCATGGCTAACAAAATTGGAGACAGGAAAGCATGGGGAGTGAGCCCCCATTCCCAGCACATCCTGAGCAGCCTGAGCCTGGACCACAGTTTGTGAAGGAGGAATAGCACCAAAAACAGGTCCATGAACGAGTCACCACCCTGTTCATGTTTTTACTCAGCAACACACCTGCTGAGAACAAGACTCTGGTAATTGGAAGCACAATTCTAAGAAACCTGGTGTTACCCGGGGCAACACTGAGGGTAACACCTAACTACAGCTAGCAACTGCTGGCAAATACTAGGAAGAGATACAAGGAAATCATTATTCAGGCTGGTTCTAATGATATTTATAAAGTCATAAGACACCAAGGAGAACGTAGCTTGTGTGTGTAACTTTGTTTTTATTATAATCCTTTTATTATCCCCATGGGGAAATTCATTGTTGGCAGCTGCCACCAGGGGGAGCAACCGCGCCGCTATTCCTAGAGACGTCCTACTTTGGATGGAGCGCTCTACTTTCTCTGAATTTGTCTAATAGTTTATATATACAACCCAGAGTTGGGCACAGTAGTGGCCTTTTTTGGGGATGCTTCGGACACTTGTTAGTAACGGAAATGGCGTGTGTGCGTTAGTTTTTAAAGTCAAATGTTTTCTGAAAGCTTTAGAATGCACTTTTGAAACATGTCTTTTTGGGCCTTAATTTCATTCATTAAACTAGTGTAGCTCACACCAGGTCAGAAAGTATTGGAACTCATGAGCACTGAATGAGTGTTTATGCAGCACCTGGGTCAAAACATACATCACAACCACAGTGCAATGCTGAGAGGGTATAGTCACCTGTCAGAGTAGGAGCGCAGAATGGTTACTCCATTGATAAAGTACATCATGACAGAGAAGAGGACCATGCAAAGGCCCAGAAGGATGGCTCGATCCTCTCCTGCCCTCAGAGCGGTCACCATCTTCTTTTTATCCAGCTTCTCACACTTACGAATCCTGTGATATAAGGATCTAACAAACAGCAGCATCAAATATGAACACCAAGAAAGTAGAAGTAAAGTAAAATTCGCAGCCTTGTTAGCATTTTTAGCACGGTGCTAAATGTAGAGGTATTCATACTTGTGGTCACTTCTTTCATCCTCTTTACTTCCCGCCAGAAAAAACATGTTTTCGGAAGACGTCAGTTGCACTGAACTGTTGCGTCCAGAACTCAACCACCTGTGAAACATAAGATACTGTATAACAATATGACAGCACATTTAAATGCAAATGGCCCCCAAAAGAGTGGCTCTGGAAGTGTGTAATAGTGTGCGGCCTTATTTCTACTGGCTAATCGATAAAACCGTCTACAGAGGCATGTAAAGAGAGTAGAACAAATGATCTTTTTAAAACAGAAGCATAGTGTCTTCCACTAATGCAATATAAAAAGTGTAAGATTATTTAAGAGCTGTCAGCATAAATTTCTACATAGTCAACAAGGCTCAGGAAGCATCCTAAGCTTGAAAATGGCAATATTAAGAACTGGGCTATGTAAATGGCCCAGAGTTGAAAATGGAAACTTGCAAGACTCATATCTTATATTGTGTTTTATTGGCATAAATGGAGTAAAGGTGAGTTTGACAGAAGGGTGTTGAGAATCAGATTCACATGTCAGCAGTGACCTCAGAATGGTTTATGACAAAGGCATGAGAAGAATCTTTCATCAGTCATCGATAACACCCTCTGAAATATAGTAGCAGCATTGTACATGAGCATTTGATTTATGTGGTCTATAAGGTTAAATGAATACAATATTCAGAGAGATGTCTATTCGGTTGTGCTCATACCTTGGCAGAAATTTTTATTGAGAATATGAATGATAATTTATTAATTTTTTTGTTACTTATATAGCGCTTTTCACCTAGTAAGCACTCAAAGCGCTTCACCAGTGTTACAGCTGGAACACCACTGGAGGCAAGGTGGGTTAAGAGTCTTGCCCAAGGACACAACAACAGTATGAACTTTAGGGGAGATGTTATGATGTTTTGGGATGTTTCGAGTGGGGCTTAAACCACCCACCCGCCGGTCGAAGGACAACCGCTCTACCCACTGAGCTACTGCCGTGCAGGAACTACCCAAATGACCCTGATTAAAAGTTTACATATCCTAATGATTTGTCATGATAACATCCACACAATTTGACACAAACAGGTTTGAAAGGATACTAAAGGTAACCATCCTCACCTGTGATCTGTTTGCCTGTAATCAGTGTGTGTATAAAAGGTCAGTAAGATTCTGGGCCCGCCTAACGCTGACGTCACTTTGTTTGTCTGCCGGTGGACGAAGGACGCATCCCGGTGACGAATCTCTCCTGGCATTGTCCCAAAAGTTACGTATTTATTATTTCTTAAACATTGTCAACACATTAACTGTGCACCACACCTCATTCATTGTTATACTGATTATATTTCTGCTAGAGGTTAGTACTAGAGTTGCTGTCGTTTTGTGAACAGGGCATTTTTGTTTGTGCTAGCTAGCTAACATGCTAGCGGGTTTTTAGCATTTGAGTTAGCGCTTAGCATACCTCGATTGTTGTGTTTGTTACTGTTTTCTTACTGGTGGTTAGTCTTGTGTGTTCTGAGTTTTCCTTGTAACTTGTGGTTGTACTGCTGTGTGTGTGTGTGTGTGTGTGTGTTAGAATGTATCATTGTGAGTTGTGAACAGTTGGCTTGACTTAGCTGTACCTACACTAGCTTAGCTAAGCTTTTTCTGTGTTGTTTGCATCTGCTTGGGGCAATGGATTGCCATTATTGTTCGGTATTATTAGACAGATTGTCTCTATTAGAGAGACGTGTTTGTGAGTTAGAGCAGCTAGATCAGCATAGACAGGGTTTGGTTACTTTAGATGTGTCAGGGTTTCTGGATAGTATCAGATGCAGGTCTGATAGCAGTCCTGCTAGCGATAGCTCCAGTTGCGGCTCAGTTGCTTCGGCAGCTGTTGCAAAGAGTCCTGCTTTCGTGCTGGTCTGTCGGCAAAGTGGTTCAGGCAGGCGCAAGCCTCAGGTTGTCCGCTCCTGTCCACGGTCACCCCCTCTGACCGCGAACCGGTTTTCAGCGCTTTCAAGTCCACTTGTCCGCGCAGATCACCGGCCTGTTCCCTCTGCGCCGGCCAGCCGGAGCAAGCATCGTACTCTGGTGATAGGGGACTCCATTACCTGCAATGTTAGACTTGAGACGCCAGCCATTGTCCACTGTTTACCGGGGGCCAGGGCTTCCGACATAGAGGCTAACCTTAGGGTGCTGACATCACACAGGAAGGGAGAGTTTCCCAGGACACATACTCGCACTACATACAAGCAGATAGTTATTCATGTCGGCACCAATAATGTGAGAATGAGGCAGTCTGAGGTAACCAAAAATAGCCTAGCTAGGACTTTTGAACTAGGGAACAAGATGAGTCGGCATCGATTAATTGTCTCTGGCCCCCTCCCCATAAGGGGTAGTGATGAACAGTATAGCAGATTAGTTTCCATGAACCGGTGGCTGGCCCGGCATTGTAGTCAGAAAGGTTATGGTTTTGTGGATAACTGGCCTTCTTTCTGGGGCTGCCCAGGCCTGCTGAGGGCAGACGGCCTGCATCCTACTGGACAAGGTGCTGCCATTTTGTCTAGTAATATAGACAGGTGCATTCAATGCATTTGACACAAGGAATCTCAGCAGGTCGCAGGAATTAGAGAACCTGCTAGTCATGATAGTGCGGGTGTGGAACTGGATAATGTAGCAGCTTTTAGTTGTCTGGTTAGGCCGTATCAATCCAATGTCTACTTCCCAAATCTATTAGATATGGTGAATTTATTTAGTCCTCAAACACATCTGAAAACTCACAGAGTCAGTGACCCAAAAGCATCATGTCCTCATGTTATTATAACTCAGAGGCATTCTTTTAAACCCGGCAGAACTGTTAGAGCTCGACAGCTTGTTCCTGTCACTATCGCTCCACTGGACCAGCCCTCAAATGCAGGCTCTACGTCAAGACTGAAGATTGGTCTCCTGAATGTGCGGTCTCTATCCTCCAAAGCACTCTTAATTAATGATCTTATGACTTCTCATTGCTTGGATTTACTTTGTCTTTGTGAAACTTGGCTTAGGCCCAATGTTTTTCTGCCACTAAATGAAGCCTCTCCCCCTGATTATGCATATGCACAGGTAGGTCGCACGTCGAAGCAGGGTGGTGGTGTTGCAGCTATTCATAAAACTCATCAAACATATTACTTCTCAAATTAACGGAAGGAAGCCATTTTATTTAGCTGTAGTCTATTGCCCTCCGGGTCCCTACTCTTCTTTCTTGGATGAGTTTGGAGTTTTCCTCTCGGACTTAATAACCCACGCTGATAACATCCTTCAAGTTGGTGACTTTAATATTCATCTAAATAAGGAGTGTGATCCTCTGGCCAGAGCACTGCTTACAACCCTGTCTTTCAACCAGTTTGTTAATGAGCCCACACACATTAGTGGAAACTTTCTGGATCTTGTTTTGGCTCGGGGAATAGATGTTTCCCATCTCTTCGTCTCCTCTCTTTCATCTGCTGTTTCAGATCACTCACTGGTGGAATTTGAGATAAGTTATAGACTCCCCTCAAATTCCGACAATTGCGTAGTGTCTACACGGAATTTTATCGCGGCTGCAATGGAAATGTTTGCCACACGGCTGACAGATGTTCTTCCTAATTTAACTCCACCTGGAAACTCAATAAAAGCCTACACAAAGGAGGTCCATGCAACCCTCTCGGCCATCACTGACTCAGTGGCACCCCTCAGGACAAAGCTCAGACCAACCAGATGACCTACACCATGGTATAACGAGGAAACCCAGGCTTTAAAACAGGCCTGCAGGAGTTTTGAACGCATATGGCGCAAGTCAAAAACTAATCTAAATTATCAAAAGTGGTGTTTATGTGTAAACACCTATAAGCACGCCCTCAGCACTGCAAAGACAGCTTATTTCTCATCTCTAATCAGAGAAAACCGGCATAACCCCAGGTTTCTATTTGGGACAGTTGCTAAACTAATCCAACCAAGAACAACTGAAGACTCTTCTCCCTTTAGTGCACAAGACTTTTTAGATTTCTTTAAACATAAAATTGAAGATATCAGGGATAATATTTTGGTTTTGTCTTCCTCAGCTCCGGGTCCCATTCACTTGGATCCACTGACCTCTCGTCTCTCAGTCTTAGATCCTGTATCCCTCGATGAGCTGACAAAGGTGGTTTCTTCATGTAAAGCAACTACGTGCCTTCTGGATATCCTGCCAGCAAAACAGCTTAAAGAACTGTGGCCCTATGTAGGGCAAATTATGTTAAACATTATAAACTTGTCCCTGTCTACTGGCACTGTTCCTTCCCTCTTCAAACAGGCTGTGGTCAAACCCCTACTCACAAAACCTACTCTGGATCCTGGATGCCTAAATAATTACCGTCCTGTCTCCAATTTACCTTTTCTATCTAAAGTCCTGGAAAAAGTTGTGTTAAAACAACTTACTCTATATCTATCGGAAAATGACCTCCTCGAGCCGTTTCAGTCTGCATTTAGGGCCTCTTATTCCACTGAAACAGCTTTAGTTAAAGTGACTAACGATCTCCTCCTTCAGATTGACGAGGACTCATCGGCTCTACTGTTATTGCTAGATCTCAGCGCTGCATTTGACACGATTGATCATGCAGTGCTAATCAACAAAAAAGGAAGAATGTGTTTGGCATCTCTGGCTCTGCTCTTGCTTGGTTAGAATCCTATCTGTGTGATAGGTCTCATTTTGTCTCTTTTAATAAATCCTTCTCCTCCAGGGCACCAGTGAAATTCGGTGTGTCACAAGGGTCTGTGCTTGGTCCCATACTTTTTTCACTATATGTTACACCATTGGGACAAATCATCAGAAGTTATGGAGTAAACCTCCACTGTTATGCCGATGATACACAGCTGTATCTACCAATAAAAGCGAATAATACTACTGACATCAAGCGTCTAGAGGCCTGCCTCGTTTCAATAAAAACATGGATGTCTCAAAACTACCTCCATTTGAACTCGGATAAAACAGAGCTCTTGTTAATTGGTCCTGCCAGTCATCGGCACAAGTTCAACAATCTTACTGTCTCGATCAACAACTGTGTGTTGGAGCACGGCAACACTGTGAGGAAACTTGGTGTCATTTTTGACTCCACACTATCTCTGCAGCAGCACATTAGTGAGGTCACTAAACTGGGCTTTTTTCACTTGAGGAATATCTCAAAAATTCACTCCTGCCTCTCTTTAGCTGATGCTGAAATTCTCATTCATGCATTTGTCACATCTAGGCCGGACTACTGCAATGCGTTATTCTCTGGACTGCCGAGGAAAAGTACTCACAGACTACAAATGGTCCAAAACACAGCCGCCAGACTTTTAACAAAGACCAGGAAGTTTGATCACATTACTCCGGTCCTGGCTTCATTACACTGGCTTCCTATTCATGTTAGAGCAGATTTCAAAGTTCTCCTGTTAACATATAAAATCCTTTGTGGACGCGCGCCCTCTGTCGCGATATATGGATGTAAACTTTTTATGGATATAAAAAGTAGGGCTGGGACTCGATTAAAAAAAATGTTTCTAATTAATTAGAGGCTTTGTAATTAATTAATCGAAATTAATCGCATTTTAATTGCATATAAATATTTGACCTGAGAACAGTGAGAAGTCATTTTTCACATGGATTTTTAGTATACCATTGAATAATGACTGAATACATAAGCTTAATCAACAAAATATTGTTTATTAATTTCAGTCCAGCAGACCAGTGCAATGTTTGCCATTAAGTGTAGCAGTGTAGTTACCCTGGTCCTGATCATCTGGTGGAGTGTGGGTCCTTGAACCTTTACTCGGAGTCGGGCTAACGTCCACACTAACTCCTATGTGTTTTGCATTGAGGTGATATTTGAGGCTCGATGTGCTGCGGTGATACGCACATTCCTTGTTGCATAGCTCGCACACAACCATGCTCTTGTCGACGCTTCCATCCTTTCGTTTTTTTAAAACAAAATTTTCCATCCACGGGGCCAAGCAAAGCGGTCTCGTCAGCTTCTTCATTCATATTGACTGTGGTTTGTTGTTGTCGGAAGTCAACAGTCAGTTGGTGCTCCAGTATAATTGGTCCATTCATTGAAAAACGTTCCGGGGTGCAAAAATTTATTTTTTGTGTTTGCGTTAAAGTCCCGTAATTAATTAATCTTGATTAACGCGTTAAAGTCCTGGCCCTAATAAAAAGATATCCAAGGAATTGAAAATGCCAATCAGCAGTGTTCAAACTCGTGGAAAATGAGGGATTCTGTTAAAAAACCAAACCAAAGTCAGAAAGACTGGCCTCAGTCTCCTGACCTCAGTACCATTGAGCCACTCTGGAGAGATCTCAAACGTGTAGTTCATGCAAGACAGCTCAAGAATTTACAGGAACTGGAGGCTTTTTACCAAGAAGAATGTGCAGCTTTACCATCTGAGAAAATAAAGAGCCTCATCTACAACTACCACAAAAGACTTTAAGCTGTCATTGGTGTTAAAGGTGGCACTACACAGTATTAAGAACTGGGTATGTAAACTTTTAATCAGGGTAGTTTGGGTAGTTTCTATTGTCATTATGATTTAAAAAGAGTAAACACAAATGTTTGACAATCATTTTGCTTAAAAATGGCCTAAGATTCTGTCAGGGTACCTATGAGCACAACGGTATGTGCAGTTATATAAATCCACGACTGTCTGCAGGACCTTATATTGGTCCAATCATACATCACAATTACATACATATAAATCATATTGATAGGCAAAACATCCAAATCTATACAAACCTAAAGTCATCTGAAGCACTGAGTGTCCCCTCTTTGCTTTCAATGCTTTTTATGTAAATTCAAAAATAAAATGATTTGGTTATAAGTGTGGAAGCATGAGATAAATACAGCCTTGCAGAACAACATAAAACTGCTATCAAAATGTTCAAGTATGTCTAAAGTTAGTCTAAATTGATTTATATGTGGCTTTTCGCACCCTCTTGGACACCCAAAGCGCTTCATGTTTCCATTCACCCCATTCACTCACACTGTGGAAGAGGTACTAGACCTTTGTAGCCACTACTGCTGACAAACAGGCTCCACCAAACACACCACAATTAGTTGGAAGTGCTCAGAGACCTCTGTTTTGAAGGGTGAGCATGTTTGGAGCACACTAAGGTTGTGTGAACACACCCTAAGAGATCAGGCCCATATACAAACGTATTTTACTCTTTACCAAGTTAGCTATTTGTTTTCTTATAACTAGGGTTTATAATAAAGTTTAAGGGTTTACCTTGACATGTTTTGATCGCTAAACGTCCTGCAGTGTTCCTCAGAAGAGTCACATGATGTTGTTGGGAAGTGTCTTGTCTGCAGATTTATACCGGTTTTGTCCTCCTACCTGAAGCAGTAGGACTACGCCCCTGTCAAAACCGGTATAAATCCGACCAGGCCACATGTCAAGACACGTCACAGTAACAGTCACGTGACTCTTCTGAGGAACACTGCAGGTCCAACAGTCAAAACAGGTCTAGCTAAATACTAAAAAACATAAAAAAAATGTTTTATGTAAGACCAAAGGAGCATTTTTTGGACAATTACTCATTACCATATTAGCCCTGTACCCCTTAAGTTCTCTGTGCCTATAGTCATATTACAAGATTCATGTGTGTGATGTGTTTAAAATACTGACATGACTGTTTGGAAACAATAAATAACACTATGCAGCTAGATTAAATCTGTTGTTTATTCACATATTACTTCAGGCTCCAAGTTGTTCACAGTTTGCACCCTGGCCGCTCAGCACAACACTACGCACACTGTGTTGTTGGTTTTTTTTCCCTTAACCAAATGTCTAGATAAAGGTGTCTGGTGTGACGGCTTGTCAGCATGCCATCACGTTTCCCGTTTGTGTGGATAAACATGTGACCTTACAGAAGTACAGGGCGTGAAATTTGTGGGTATGATTTATGTCTGGTGGGCCGTGTTGAATGACTGCATGCCTACATGGGTCTACACGTGTGTTATTTGTGAACTAATGGAAAAAGCTTTGGCGGTAGCACATGAAGACGTGTGTTGACACAGTTCTATACATAAGTGTCCCGTGCTCTTTGAGGGCAACTCACAAATAGAAAACATAAAGATTGACTTGTTGAAGGTCACACAACACTTTCTCCTTAAACAACAAGAACATTTATATTTTTAAAAGTTACAACAGGTCTGGGAAACATTTCATAAAGACAGGACAAAATGAACAACTGCAATGGCGCGGTGGTTAGCATGCTTGCCTCTCAACAAGAAGGTTGGACAGGGCCTTTCTGTGTGGAGTATGCATGTTCTCTCTGTGCTTGGGTGGGTTCCTCTGGGTGCTCTGTGGTCACATGATTGTCCCCACCAACATCAAAAACATGTTGGGCGCCCCCTTGTGTGGTTGCCGACTATGAATTTTCCCATGGGGATAATAAAGGAATAGTTAAAAAAGAAGAGCTCCACCAGAAAAAAACGTTGAAATAAAGTGAGCTTAAAAGGTTATTTGTGAAAGATACAGCGGCTGTAAGCAGAGTTGTGTTCTGATTGTGTGGTTATTTGTTGTTTAAAGTTTATTTATTAAAAAGATAATGCTTCAGAGAAGAGGTTTGCAAACAGTGTGTTAAAACCCAAAGGTGGATTTTTTTTTCTAAACTTCATAAAATGTTTGTAATAGTTGAGTTTCATTTAATGAAAGAAGCTGCTTTGTAAACACATTATGATTACATGCGGATGACTGTAGCCTATCCCAGCATATTTGGGCCTTATGGAACAACCCTGGACAGTGGCCAGTTACAGTCTCAGGGCTGACATTTAGACATAGACATTGACATTCATTTACTCTCACATTCATTCACTAGGGACACTTTAGAGCCCATTGACCTATACATTCATGTCTTTAGACGGTGGGAGGAAGCCGGAGTACCCAGAGAGAACCCATGGTAAAATGGGAAGGACATACAGACTTCCTCCAGAAAGTCAGTTTGAGTCAGCGTTTGAACTGTAAGTGCTAACCACTCTGCCATTATGACATACAAAACACAAACACAATTGTTGTTTGAAGTTCAGTAAAGACATTCAAGCCAAAAAGCCCCGGTCTCTAAGACTGTTTGCACTGCTGAGAGTCCACAGTAAGAACTCACAAACAATTGCGCAGTATTCGTTAGGTTCATTGACTTAGTTTCACACTAAAGTTATAAAAACTATCACCCCAATTCATATTGCATGCATCTGTACAGCGATGAGGCGCGCCAGCGAACCCTCCCCAACTGGATGTGTTTCAGATCTGCTGCACAGCAGAGTGGATAACATGTTGAGATCACTTCAAATAAACATCACTTCTTGCAGATTTTATTGCATTTAATGCTTAATTTTGTAAATAAACATATAAATATTAAAATAAATAAAATTAGTCCGTATAATTTTGTTTTACATTGAAAATCTGAATGTTGTGCTTGTGGTTTTTTTTATTTTTTTTTTTTAACCTTTATTTATCCAGGTAAACTGTTTGAGAACCAATTCTCATTTACAAACATGACCTGGCCCCATGTGTGTTTTGGGGGGGGGACTATTGTACATGTTTTTGGTGGTAGGGGAAACCGGAGTACCCGGAGGAAACCTACGCAGACACAGGGAGAACATGCAAACTCCACACAGAAAGGCCCTGCCTTGGATGGGGTTGAACCCAGGACCTTCTTGCTGTGAGGCAGGAGAGCTAACCACTCTGCCACTGTGCCGCCCACTGTGCCGGTTTCCGGTCTGGTACAATGTGATCTGTGCAGTGTTTCTTCCTTTGAAACACTTTCACTTGTTTCTTCAGGGCTGTCATGTTTTAGTAAAAACAGACACTTGACATACATCGACAGCATCAACAGGGCGGTAAACGCTCTCTGCAGTTACACAAGCTGGCACAGCGGGTTTTTCTGTGGAGCAGCACCAGGCTTTTGTCCGTTTGGTCGACACATGTGCCGGGCATTCTGAAGAGGGATGTGGATCTCATTTGACAGGGAGACCCACTGCACAGAGAATGGACCCTCCACACTTGGGTGGTAGAGCAGATCTGGCAGAAATACAGCCGAGCCAGCGTAGCTCTCTTTGCCTCACAATAAAACCCAAAGTGCCTGCTGTTTTTCTCTCTGATAGACAAGGACGTGGGGACACAGGAGAACATGCAAACTCCCTGGAGTGGACGCACTGGCTCATCCATGGACAATGTACTGCTCTATGCATTCCCCCCAATCAGCCTGATCTCACCCACACTAGCCAGGGTGAGAAAGGCTGGCCATCCAAACGCAAGGCGTTTTCAACAATTAAGGTATACATGGCGGCCATTTCCGTCTGCCATGTTGGTTTTGGAGACCGAACAGCAGGGCAACATACCTTGGTGTGTTGTTTTATGAAAGGCCCACGTCGTAAACTCCCGGTGGTCAGACCATTGGTCCCACTTTGGGAGCTGACAGTTGTTTTGGAGGCCTTCTGTCATCACCCATTTGAGCCTTAGGAGGCTGTGGCCTTGAGGTGGGCCTCACTGAAGATGGCATTGCTCCTCGCTTTGACAACAGCAAAACATGTGAGTGAACTTCAAGCTTTATCTATCTGTCCTTCTTGTTTGCAGTTTGCTCCTGGGCTCTCCAGGGCCAGTTTGTGCCCTAACTCTGAATTTGTGCCTAAAGTGGTGGATTCTGCCTACGGTTGTCCTGCTGTGGAGTTAATGACATTCCATCCATCACCTTTCTCCTCAGAAGAGCGGCACGAACAGTTAATCCCCTTTTCTGAAACTGGCTGTCCTGTTCACATGCAAATGCAGAGCCCGGACAAGGCACAGTTTGTTCAGCGAAAACACTGCCCAGAGTTCCAACACATTGATGTGTACTTGGGCCAAATGTGGTCCCCAGGTGCCATTCACTGTCCTGCCGGACATTGTTGCTCCCCATCCTAATAGAGATGCGTGTGTTGTAATGGTCACTCTTGATTATGTTATGGTCAGCACTGCACCCAGCTGGATCCCCACTGAAAGAGATGGTGCGTGCTGCTGCACACGTAAAGCTGTCACGCAGGAGTTACTTTTACTTTGCGATGCAGGTGGCGCCGAGGGCAGAGAGATAATGCTGCAACCCAACGTTTAAAATCCCTCATCATTAAAAGCCCTAAATGAATGATAGATATCACCTACGCCCTGAGGATGGGGGACAAACAGTTTATAACCTAATAAGAAAATACATTTAGCATGTAATTAATCACAAGTAAAGTTCCTACATTCAGTGTTTGGTATTTGATGCAGGATCCACAAATGAATCTCATTAATATAGCATTTGTAGTATAGACTCAGCAAGTGTGTAGGCTATGAATTGGTAATATATCTAGGCTATACATATAGATAATGTATAGATATGTACATTTTACATTTACATTTAGTCATTTAGCAGACGCTTTTATCCAAAGCGACTTACAAGTGAGGATAACAATGGAAGCAACTTTAACAACACAAGGTACAAAAAGCATAAGTGCACAAAAACTAGTCAGTTTAAACCCAGCGCAGTATACGATGCTAAGGATAAGAGAATTTTTTTTTTTTTTTTTTTTTGAAAGGAATCGATAGAAAGGAAGTAGGGCTCAGTGTTTGTCAGTCAGGTGTTGACGGAAGAGATGTGCTTTCAGGTGTTTTTAAAGATGGCTACAGAGTCTGCTGATCTTGTAGCAGCGGGTAGATCATTCCACCAATGTGGAACAGATCCAGAGAAGGTACGCGAGAGTGATTTTGTACCTTTTGGGACGGTACCACCAGGCGTTGTTCATTTGCAGAGCGCAGGGATCTGGTAGGAACGTAGGTCTGTATTAGTGAGTGGAGGTATGGGGTGCAGAACCAGAGGTGGTTTTGTAGGCCAAGAGCATAGCTTTGAACTTGATGCGGGCGTCAACCGGGAGCCAGTGTAACCTAATGAATAGAGGAGTTACGTGCGCTCTCTTTGGTTCATTAAAGACCACTCTTGCTGCTGCATTCTGGATCAGCTGCAGAGGTTTGGTGTGCAGGCGGGAGTCCAGCCAGTAGGGCATTGCAATAGTCCAGTTTGGACAAGACAAGAGCCTGGACTAGAATTTTGCGTGGAGTGCTCTGATAGGAAAGGTCTAATTTTTCTAATGTTGTAGAGGATGAATCTACAGGACCGGGTGGTGCTGGTGACATGACTTGTGAAGTCTAGCTGATCATCAATTACCACTCCCAGATTTCTGGCAGTGCTGGACGGTGTAATGGTTGATGAGCCTAGTTGAATGGAGAGGTTGTGGTGGGTCTTTGGATGGGCCGGAATCACAAGCAGTTCTGTTTTTGCAAGGTTCAGCTGCAGGTGATGCTCCTTCATCCAAAGTGAGATGTCGCTCAGACATGCCGAGACGCGAGCAGAGACCGTCGGATCGTCAGGATGAAATGACAGGTGGAGTTGAGTGTCATCTGCATAGCAGTGATAGGAAAAGCCATGCTTCTGGATGACAGAGCCAAGGGATGTCATGTATATGGAAAAGAGTAGCGGTCCGAGCACTGAGCCCTGTGGCACCCCTGTATTGAGATGTTGGGACTCAGAGACCTCATTTCTCCAGGATACTCTGAATGACCTATCCGAGAGGTAAGACTTGAACCATTGCAACGCCATTCCAGAGACACCCATCGCCCTGAGAGAGGACAGGAGGATGTGATGATTAACAGTGTCAAAAGCAGCAGACAGATCCAGTAAGATGAGTACAGATGACTTGGATGTTGCCTTTGCCAGTCTCAGAGCTTCGATGACTGAGAGCAGGGCAGTTTCGGTGGAATGACCGCTCTTGAACCCAGACTGGTTCTGGTCCAGGAGGTTGTTCCGTGTGAGAAAGGATGAGAGCTGAGTAAACACAACCCGCTCCAGAGCTTTGGCAATGAAGGGAAGGAGGGAAACCGGTCTGTAGTTTTCAAGCAGAGTAGGGTTAAGAGTGGGTTTCTTCAGTAGTGGTGTGATGCGGGCCTCTTTGAAAGCTGTGGGGAAGGACCCAGTGGAAAGAGATGAGTTGATGATGTGGGTGAGAGCAGGCACGACAGATGGAGAGATGGCCTGAAGGAGATGTGTGGGGATGGGATCCAGCGGGCAGGTAGTAGGGTGGTTAGAACTAATGACCTTGGAAACGTCTGCTTCAGTTAGAGGAGAGAAGGAAGTGAGCAAACACATATCAGGGGTCTGAGTGAGCTCGACAGGTGGTGGCGCAGAGAACTGACTGCTGATGGCGGTCGTTTTCTTTATAAAGAAAGACGCGAAATCATCAGCTGTTAGATCCGATGAAGGTGGGGAGCAGGCGGACAAAGGAGGGCGGAAAAGGTTCTAAAGAGAGTGCGCGAGTCAGGTGAGTTGATTAACCTAGAATGGTAGTAGACAGTTTTTGCAGAGGTGACATCAGCGGAGAAAGTAGAGAGGAGAGACTGGTAGATAGAGAGGTTAGCAGCATCTTTAGACTTGCGCCATTTTCTCTCAGCTGACCGGAGGCTGGCGCGGTGCTCGCGTAGAACATCGGATAACCAGGGGCAGACGAGGATGTACGGGCTGGTCTAGATGTAAGGGCATAAGTTGTCCAAGCAGGATGTGCGTGGAGCACAGAGTGTCGGTGGCAGTGTTAGTGTTTAAAAGAGAGCTCCTCAGAGGAGGGGAGCGCAGAAGAGACAGCAGAGGAAAAACGGGAGGGACTGAGTGTACGCAGTTTGCGTCGGAAAGTGACCAGCGGTAAAACAATTGCAGTGTCTGGGGAATTTAGGTCAAGGTCGAGTAATGAAGAAATGATCGGAAGTGTGCAGTGGCGTGACCTGAGTGTGGAGGGTGGAGCAGTATCTTATGTAGATAAGATCTAGTTGGTTACCAGACTTGTGGGTTGCCGATGTGGAAACCTGCTTGAGGTCAAATGATGCAGTTAGGTTAATGAAGTTAGCAGCCTGTGGCTTTTCAAGGTGGATGTTGAAGTCTCCTAATACCACCAGAGGGGTACCATCGTCAGGGAAGGATGAAAGAAGCGCATCCAACTCCTCCAAGAAATGTCCAAGCTGACCTGGGGGCGATAGATAACTACAAAATGACTTTTAACAGGGTGGGTGATGGTAACAGCATGGAACTCGAAGGAGCTGTTGTCACACAAGGGTGATAGCTGTTTGAACTTCCAGTCAGTAGGAATAAGTAGTCCGGTCCCTCCGCCCCTTCCAGTGAGGCGGGGACTGTGGGAGAAAGTGTGATTATGGGAGAGGGCGGCGGGAGTGGCAGAGTCCTCTGGTTTGATCCATGTTTCTGTAAGTGCTACAACTGAGAGACCAGAATGTTGAACAAAAGCTGTAATGAAATCAGCTTTGTTCACAGCAGACTGGCAGTTCCACAAGCCTATTGGGAAAGTAGAAGGGGCGGTTTTGACAGTGATATAACATGCAGATTACTATGGTTGCGTCGCTTTTGTGAAAGCGGATGATGATAATTTCCGTGGTGAAATGACAGTAGTAATTTGGAAACACATTTAAGAGCCGAAGAGGAAAAAGTATAGAAGAAGAAAGTAATAGTAGAAATAATGGAATATAAGTGCAAACAAGTAGTACTAAAAAAGGTGCAATACTCAGGTCCTATGTGGGTGTGTGGCTGCTCGGTGGAGTTGCGTGCCGGTAGAGTCGATGGTCTTTACTCTCTTCGGTCTTCACGCGATGACGGCTGCCGCGACCGCTGCCGCGGTGGTTACTCCCACTTAAATACCCTTCTATTCGAGTAATTGAATTCAGCAGGTCCCGCCTCTACACACACACAAAGAACTCACACGAAACTAGCCCGCTAACAGCTGAGACTACACACCGGTACACCACGTGACACGGTCGTAGTAAACACACTGCGCGGTTTCTCAGCAGTAACACGGCACAATAAGCTCAAAGAGACAAGAATTACATACACTCACACAGTTCTGTAGGCTTCTGCTGCAAAGTTGCTTCTCCTAGTAACTTCGATTAATCACGGAGTTATGTAGGAGAGCGAAGCTGGCGTTTGGTCCCGCCTCTACACACACACAAAGAACTCACACGAAACTAGCCCGCTAACAGCTGAGACTACACACCGGTACACCACGTGACACGGTCGTAGTAAACGATATATGTTGGTATATTTTTCTGCAGTTGCCACACCTCATCTCTTGTGCAATACCAATTCCATCGCAGGGAATAGACTATGGCTTTGTGCCCATTCAATTTTTCACAGTAGAGAAAAAAATAAAAGTGATGCATCAGATGGCTTCAGGAAATTGACTATCGACTTAATAAAGCCTACAACAGAGCTGTCATGTCAGAACTGATGAAATGTCAGAGAATAGAAAGGAGTGAAATCAGATTCTTTTTGTGCGGATTTGTAATAATTCTATTTTGTGTAATGGTAGCCTGGTAGCTAGTCTAGCCTAAAAATGACACCTGATAAACACCAAACATGTCAAAATATGTGGGCTACTCCAACACAATTATTCACCTTTTAAATGGCTGCAAAATGGCTGCCACGTCTCTGTCAGTCTGCCCCTTACCACCACCAGTGTGTGACTGTGGAGTGAATGAATAGATAAGTAAAGTAAATGTAAAATGTATATATTTTTCCCTCCAACGTGCGCTAACTTTGCAACAAGATGGACAAACTGGGACTACTGTTGAGAAAAAAACAGGTACTTTTCCACATCTTGTGTCTTAAGTTTTATGGAAACGTACGGATACGGACTGCCCGCTACAGTTGGTGGGATTTCAACTCCTCAGAGCGGATCACCACTCGGCAAAAATAGTCTGTAATGAACAAATTCGCAATATAGTCCGAATTTGTTCATTACTTGCTTGGGCTGTAAAAAAAAAAAAATGGATGAGTAGGCGGACACTGTGATGTCCTGTTTTTGTGAGGACAGCATTGTTTCAGCAAGCTCCAGGGTGAGTTATAACAATGACAAACCCTGGTTCACAGCTAAACTCAGGCAGTCAAGGCCAGAAAAGGAGGCTGCGTTCATGAGTGCTGACAAAGATTGCTACAAAGAGGTACAGGTTTAGTAACAGGAATTACTGTACTCTGAGAAACTCCAACACCAGTTCTTAGCTTATGACTGTTTAGAAAGGGCTTAGGCAAATGACAAATTACAAGCCTAAAAAATCGTATGAACAAATGAAAATGCTTGTTTTCAGGGTATTTCCTTGTACTATTCTCTAACCTTGTACAATGGACTTGGAGAAAAAGGAAGTTGGCCGGTGTAAACAAAGACCACTTCCTTTCAACATAAAAGCTTTGGTCTAAACTATTAGCGCTGCAAAATAACAGCATCTCAAAGGAAAAGAATCATGTTGGACTAGCCCAGCATATTTTGACATGTTTGGTGTTTATCAGGTGTCATTTTTAGACGTTAGCTACCAGGCTACCATTACACAAAATATAATTACAATTATCTGATTTCTTTTATATTTCTATTCTCTGATATTTTGACAGTTGTATATATTGCCTTTAGTTCTGTTGAAGGCTATATTTAATGATAGAAATCTGTTTGCCATTTGAATCACTTTCATTTTTTGGCCACAATGCCATATTCCCACTGATGGAATTTATATTGAAACAAGAGATAAGGTGTGGAAACTACAGGTGGGCACAGGTAAGTAAATGTAGTGTGTGTCTGGGGAGTGAAGGAATAATAGCCCGTGAGCGCTTTGCGTCCCTCGGGACAAAAGCGCAATATAAATGTAATCAATTATTATTATAACATTATAGCTGTTGACTAGGTTGTCAAACAATATTGACATATCTCCAAATTGTTCTAAATGGGTTTTGTTCCAATTCTCTCTGCTCTTCTCTCCGGGTACTCCGGCTTCCTCCCGATTCTCACTCTCCCCATAGTTCATACTGTTGTTGTGTCCTTGAGCAAGACACTTAAACCACCTTGCCTCCAGTGGCTGTAACACTATAATTACTGTAGAACAATGTAAGTCGCTTTGGATAAAAGCGTCAGCGAAATTAATATATGTAAATGTAAAATGTAAAATATAAACTCATACTTACCAGGCAAGTATAAGGCTGGACTAGCTCTCAGTAAAATAAACACTTAAAACATTCACTAAACTAAACACAAAGAGTGGAAAAACAAAAGTATGAGCAGTGAGCAGGTGAAAAAAGGCTAAAACACATTGATCAGTTTTTATTGAGATTTTCTGGGGGAGGACCCCCAGACCGTCCGGCTATAACATCTAACATACTTGCATCTGACTACACGCCCAAATCTGTGTTAACTTTGTTATGTTTCTTTTGGTGACTTTGGCTTGCTATGCCCCCGCTTTTCATTCTAAAACTGATTCTCATTCTAATTCAGCCAGGGCATCTGATTGGGGCAGATGCTGATCTTCTAGGTAGGAGTAATTTTCCCCTGATGACAACGCTAGTTAGCAGCTCACTTAAGCAACAGCTGTTTCTGAGAGCGTTGTACAGCTCTCACTTTGTGAATTCAAATGTTTTTAACGGCTACACTGCATTTAACACAAGCAGAACCTGTGCCTCTAATAATTACTACCTAAATTATAGGAAATTCACACAGCCTTATAAACACACACACACATACACACACACACACACACACACACACACACACACACACACACACCTCTTATACAGTGCCTTGCGAAAGTATTCGGCCCCCTTGAACTTTGCGACCTTTTGCCACATTTCAGGCTTCAAACATAAAGATATAAAACTGTAATTTTTTGTGAAGAATCAACAACAAGTGGGACACAATCATGAAGTGGAACAAAATTTATTGGATATTTCAAACTTTTTTAACAAATAAAAAACTGAAATATTGGGCTTGCAAAATTATTCCGCCCCCTTAACTTAATACTTTGTAGCGCCACCTTTTTCTGCGATTACAGCTGTAAGTCGCTTGGGGTATGTCTCTATCAGTTTTGCAGATCGGGAGACTGAAAGTTTTGCCCATTCCTCTTTGCAAAACAGCTCGAGCTCAGTGAGGTTGGATGGAGAGCATTTGTGAACAGCAGTTTTCAGTTCTTTCCACAGATTCTCGATTGGATTCAGGTCTGGACTTTGACTTGGCCATTCTAACACCTGGATATGTTTATTTGTGAACCACTCCGTTGTAGATTTTGCTTTATGTTTTGGATCATTGTCTTGTTGGAAGACAAATCTCCGTCCCAGTCTCAGGTCTTTTGCAGACTCCATCAGGTTTTCTTCCAGAATGGTCCTGTATTTGGCTCCATCCATCTTCCCATCAATTTTAACCATCTTCCCTGTCCCTGCTGAAGAAAAGCAGGCCCAAACCATGATGCTGCCACCACCATGTTTGACAGTGGGGATGGTGTGTTCAGGGTGATGAGCTGTGTTGCTTTTACGGCAAACATAACGTTTTGCATTGTTTGATTTTGGTTTCATCTGACCAGAGCACCTTCTTCCACATGTTTGGTGTGTCTCCCAGGTGGCTTGTGGCAAACTTTAAAGGACACTTTTTATGGATATCTTTAAGAAATGTCTTTCTTCTTGCCACTCTTCCATAAAGGCCAGATTTGTGCAGTATACGACTGATTGTTGTCCTATGGACAGAGTCTCCCACCTCAGCTGTAGATCTCTGCAGTTCATCCAGAGTGATCATGGGCCTCTTGGCTGCATCTCTGATCAGTCTTCTCCTTGTATGAGCTGAAGGTTTAGAGGGACGGCCAGGTCTTGGTAGATTTGCAGTGGTCTGATACTTCTTCCATTTCAATATTATCGCTTGTACAGTGCTCCTTGGGATGTTTAAAGCTTGGGAAATCTTTTTGTATCCAAATCCGGCTTTAAACTTCTCCACAACAGTATCTCGGACCTGCCTGGTGTGTTCCTTGTTCTTCATGATGCTCTCTGCGCTTTAAACAGACCTCTGAGACTATCACAGTGCAGGTGCATTTATACAGAGACTTGATTACACACAGGTGGATTCCATTTATCATTATTAGTCATTTAGGTCAACACTGGATCATTCAGAGATCCTCACTGAACTTCTGGAGAGAGTTTGCTGCACTTCAGTTTTTTATTTGTTAAAAAAGTTTGAAATATCCAATAAATTTTGTTCCACTTCATGATTGTGTCTCACTTGTTGTTGATTCTTCACAAAAAATAACAGTTTCATATCTTTATGTTTGAAGCCTGAAATGTGGCAAAAGGTTGCAAAGTTCAAGGGGGCCGAATACTTTCGCAAGGCACTGTAACTGGAGCTCACAGACTTTTACCAATCTGACTGAAAGTAACTGTGGAAGTGAAACAGTTCATCCAGAAGTGGCAGAGCCAAATGAGAACTATGTCATCTTGTGAACTTTATGTAGAATTTAAGCAGGAATTTAAATTAGAGAAATATTTGATGGGTCATAATAATAAAAATAGACAATCTGCAATTTTAGAACCAAGAATTCCAAAAGTTGTAGGTAGATACCATGCAGGCACGTGCACACATAGACATCAAAGGGGGCTTGAGCACCTGCCCTTTTTATTCCTTGAGAGAAAGTGCCCTTTTTTCTGGGGCGCTTTTTTTTTTTTTTTTTTTAATAATATATATATTCCTGTTTGCGCACAGCTTCCCTGTCAAACAAATATATTTATTGAAGAATAGTATATCTAAATATCAGTGCAGGAGTTCTGAAGCGCTCATTATCCTCCTGCTTATTACATGGCTACCTACCAAATAAATAAATAATTTGACACAAAATATTAAAAGGGAGTTTATTGATTTAAACCCGATTGTATTGCTTCCGCTAAAAATAGTACGCTCCGTCTCTACGGTTAGAATCCTGTGAGTCCATAGCAACGCTCTGTTTTTCATGGCAACGGTCTGTTATACTCCGCTTTGGCGGTCTGTTTTCAAGAAATAACAGACCGCATTCTACATTGGAGTTTAACCAAGCCATGTAATAAAATAAGTTAATAAAATAAGAACGTCCCCAGTTAGTTAATGACTTACACCAAGAGTCTTTCCCCATGACATTTACAAATCTAAATTGGTGAATCTAGAAGAAATCTACAGATGCAAACAGATGGAGGATAGGCTACACTCTAAAAAATGTAGTAAATCTGAGTAACTGCATCTGTACATTAATAAATAAAACTGAGTAGAAATAAGTTAACATTAAACATTAAAAACTTGTTTTTTATTTCCTCTATACCTTTGTAAAATAGTATTCCATACAACCAAAAATACATATGACATTGGCTTTTGTTTAATTTTATTTGATTTTTACTCAATTATTTTGTTAAGTTTAATTCAAATAATCAAGTAAGATTTTCAGAGATTTTATTAAGTTAATTAAGTTAAATATTTACTACACCACAGAATATTTTTTGAGTGTAGTAGGTTTAAAACAAACTCCATCTAAATGTGGATTTTGAAGGTTTTATTTGATGATGGTGATGTGCAGTCCTCCCTCAAATGTGAAACTAAGTCCTTGTCAGTCACCATCAGTTATTGTGTATGTGTACATGCATAGCAATAATAATATTAATGTATTTGATTAAAACATTAAGGCAATTCAGTATTCTGATGCTTAGTTGTGTGAAGCTAAAAAGTTATTTTTCTTGTGAAACAAAAACTATTTAAACAATTAATTTGAATCATGCTTGCAGTGCAGGGCCAGGCAGGCAGCATAATGCCAAAAAAAGAGAGGATACAGAAAAGGAAGGAGAAGGAGCGCCAGGAAACAGCCAAGCAAATCGCTAAATGCATGGTTACAACCAGTTACCAGAAGCAAAACCCAAGAGAGAACAGATAACTCAGATGCTGAAAGTGTTAGACCTGACCTCTGTTAAAGACACTGAGAGACTACAGTGGACAGGATATCTTTCCAACACTGGTGGAAATGATAAGAACTTATGCAACAATTCCAGTGTCAACAGCAACAGTGGAGAGGTCATTTTCCAAGCTCAAACTGGTTAAAGACACACTCAGAAGCCTATGCACCGAAGAAAGGCTTTCTGATCTCCTCCTCCTGGCTATTGAGAAAGACATTCCTGTAAACCACAGTGAAGTAATAAACATCTACAGGGACATGGCCCCAGAAGGTTGCCGCTGTAAGGAAGGAAGGAGGAATTTTATTTTGAAGTAGAAGACCCTTTTTTGTAAGAATTTTATTAAGTTGCTGTATTTTTGTATTTTTCAATCATTTTTGCAGTGATTTTTCAGTAAAGTTAACAAAATAGCAGCAACAACCCTCTTCAGTTTAGAGTGAATATTTGTGTTGATTTAAAAGTGTTATGTGTTCTGATAACACCAAAATAATTAAAATGATGTAGTGCCTTGTGCAAAAAATAAACAAATTATTAGTAAAACACACCCCTTTGCTTATTTTGGTTATTCTAAATATATACTTGAAACTAGTAGCATAGCCTTTGCTGCTCTATAAACCTAGTGACTACTAAGGAGACCATGGTTTCTGTGTGAACTGATTATTTTGTAGACATCTTTTGAAAATTAGAGTTTGAGGAAGATAAAATTAATTAACTTTTTAAATTATTTTTTTTAAAAGGAAGTCAGTGTTGCATTAATATATATATATATACTTTTTTGTTTTTAAAAAAGACAAAAAATACGTAATTATGAGAAGTGCCCTTTATTTCACTTGAGCCCCTGCCCCTCAAAATGTCTGTGCACGTCCCTGATACCATGGGTTAGACAGAAGTATGAGATTTTGTACTCTTTGTGTTGTTACCGTTACGGAAGATTGGAGATGATTGTAACAAATTATTTGAACATGCCTCTAGATGTAGGTAAAGCTGCAGCAAACAGAAGAAAGCTACACAGACACGGGGAGAACATGCAAACTCCACACAGACAGGTCCTGCCCTGGCTGGGAATTCAACCTAGGACCTTGCTGAGAGGCAGAAGTGCTAACCACTAACCAAGTAAAGGTTGTCAATGCAGTGTGATTATTATAAAGTTACTATATAAGGGTTGCATTCTGAGATGTCCTTCCTCCGTTTTAATGATATTAGATTTGTTATTGTGTTTTTGTTTTGTCTTTTTTTATTTGTGCTCCTAATGTTTGTGGTCATGAGCAAATCAAATAAATAAATAAAACAAACTGTCCTTCAACAGGATATCATAGTCTAATGGTTGACATTAAGCAAATTGAATAAAATAGAATTTAACAGCAAATAATATGTATAATGAACTCAGTGTTTACTGACAACAGCAGAGCTCACCTGGTTCCTGAAGTTGATGTTGGGCAGTTGCTCATTCCCAACATGGCACCTTTCAAACACTTGAATATATACATACACTGTTAGTTCAGTTATCCAACTACTGCCCACCAGACTGTCAGAGTGAGGTTTATCTGCATCTGTCAGTCGACTCACGGGAGGGGCACCAGTGGAGGCACAAGGCTAACATTTTACAGTACATTAAGAAAAGAATGAACATGGTTACAGTGTGTATCCAGACACAGACTGGATCATCAGTTCTATGTAGTTTGGTGCAGCTGGTAACATTTTATGATATTGCATTAAATCTATGATACACAGGGCTATTTCCCAGTATAGAGAGACAACATGCATTTGGTTCATCTGCAGCTTCTTGACAACTTGTTAATGAATACGTTATACATATAAATAATGTACAATTCATATAAACTTCAGATATTTCTCTGTTGGACTCTATTTTACATTGCACTGATGCTTTCTATTGTGGGTCTGGTTATAAGAACTGTTGGAGTGGTTGGAGTGTGACCACATCAACTTTGTGCTGGACTAAACGTTTTATTGTGGAATAAATGTTAAACTAAAAGTGTTGGACTGAAAATGTATGTGCAGGAATATTAGTAATACTATATTACATGTACACATGCATGAGCTATTTATTCATCTTTGTTACAAGGGTCACAGGTCACAGGCTGAACAGCTTGTGCCGTTCAAACACCTCTAAAAGAATGCTACATATGTACAGACTCCTCAGACAGAAACAGAAATTCATCGGACTCTGTCCAGTTTAAGACACTGCTCTGTTTAAATCTCAAGGCTTTTCTGGAAGGCACAGCCGACAGGTGCCAAGACTACAGCTCAGGAGCTGAACACAGCAGACAGCCTTTCAGAATATGGTGTAACTCAACACACACTAAGAGCACATGAGATCAAATCCATCCAACTTTAACTCTGCTCTTTTCACCTTGTCTTGTCGTTTTGGTGCTCTAGGCGAGATTATAAATTGGCTCCCTTGAGAGAGGACTAGGGATGTAACAATCTTTTAAAAATTCAATTTGACAAGTTCAAGTATGGTTTTGTAAAGACTCTTTAATAATGTGTTTTAAATGATCAAAAATTAGAGTGGTAATTTAGGAAACCGAGTTTAGATAACAATAATACTTCTGTATTTTCAAAAGCAGTGCTGATAAATAAAAGTAAGTATCATTCTTCAGCTGTTACTGAGCTTCCACAAACACAAACTTCCATTTTTCTCGGCCGCAACAGCTGAAGAGCAGAAAACCAGAGTTAGACAGTGCACTCCCTGTGTTTGAGCACAACTGGGGAGCACAATACCATGGGTTCTCTCCGGGTACTCCGGCTTCCTCCCACCGTCCAAACACATGCATGTACAGGTTAATTGGCAACTCTAAAGTGTCCCTAGTGAATGAATGTGAGAGTGAATGGTCACTGTCTGTCTCTAAATGTTAGCCCTGCGACTAACTGACCGCTGTCCAGAATGTACCCTGCCTCAGGCCCAAAGCTGCTGGGATAGAAAAAGGTAGAAAATGAATGAATGAATGTATTGAATTATAAGCTGATGAATATACACTGGCCTTGACGGGTCTATGTACAAACCACAACACATAGCCTGGAAATATGAATGAATAATCTACGTTTAAAGCTTACAAAACAGATAAATAACGGCCCTTGTATTACGTGATTCGTAATGGAGGTGTTTGGGTAAAAAAACTATAATAAACAACATTTTATTGTAATGAGTATGCTTGTCCATTGACTGTAGCTCTGTGTTTACATTAAAAATGAATAAAATGCGTTTTACAACAGCAGCTTTTCATCAACCTTCAGACTTCAGACACATCAGAATTTGTTGAATGGTGTAAGTGCAACCAACTGCACGTAAACACAAGTAAGACGAAGGTGCAGAAGAGCCGCTGGAATACTTTACCATACACAAGACTCAGACATGGAGATGGTGGACAGTTTGAAGTACCTGAGTGATCACCACAACAATAAACTGCACTGCTCTCACAACGCAGGACCTGTACAAAATAAAGGCCAGAGTCGCCTCCACCTTCTGATGACACTGAGGTGCTTCAGATTGTGCAGGCCTCTGCTAGGACCTGTTATGACTCTAGCCTCTGTTATCTGTATGCTGTTATCTGCTGAGGGCCAGGTAGCACTCACTCGGGTGAGTCGGAGTTGCCTGACATTCCGTGTTGACATTATTCACATTGTCAGCAAAAATATTTTATACCAACTTTTTTGCACGTATAATAACTAGTTAATAATAACTAGTTTTTGTCTTATTTAGATTATACAAAGAAATGTTATTCACAGTTACTTATTTAGCGTTTCAACAAACATTATGTTAACGTATGTTTTTAATAAGCTACCTTTTCTTGAAACACTTCTAATAGGCTACTAATTAACTCATGTGAAAATAACATTAGCACATTTTTGTCTTAGCGTCCAGCTTTATTGTTGTTATGGTTTTGAATGTTCCAACGTTCTCCGAGCTGAAAACATGTGAACACACCAAATTCGGAAGAACAACTTCCTAACTCGGACACTTCGAGTTCCCGAAGACCACATGAACGCACCATTAGTCCAGCTCACATCCATCATGAACATCAGCTCTCATTCCCTGCCTCGATCAGGTCATTCATACCGTATTGTTCTGGAATACCACACATTTAGTTTATCAGAGAAAGTCCAGTTTGTCCTACACTCAGGAGGCTAGTACAGAAGAGGAGAACTACTGAGTCTCCAGTTACTGTACACCAGCAGATGTTATTAGCACAAGGACTGGGGTTAGTCAGATAACAAAAACAGCCCTTTGACTTTAAGACACACTTTAAGACACACACAAGGTCACAGTTCACAGGTCTGACACAGGTCAGGTCAGAGGAGTACAGATATGAACCATGATACATGCCATGCATACAGCAGAGAACTGAAAACAATACATATTGGCATTTGTCTGGCACGTATGATGCTTTTACAGCGTGGCAGTTGTAAACCTAATTGAGCTTGAGCCAGATGCAAAGATCTATTTTCAATGAGGCCTGTCACAAAAAGAAGCGTCATATTCTCACAAACTGTTAGTAAGACACATAGTAAGTGCTAAAAGGGTGCACCTTCTATCTTACCTTAACCTAGAGTGAAAATGGAAAAGTCTCCTAGCTGCATAGGGTCTGTTTACTGAAGCCTTTGGCATAAAGTCCATTAGGATGAGCCTGTGGACAGTGTGTGTGAGAGGGCGAAGATAAGACAACCCACAGCCTTCAGCATGACTCCCATAGTGCAGTGTACTGTGTCAGACCACTCATCTTCATGATCACAACAAAAGAATGGTCTGAGGGATTTGGAAAGAGACGATGTGTGAACGGGAGAGAGAAGCAGACAGACAGCACAACTCAATGTCAGGGTTCCCACTCTTATAAGGAAAAGATCTTCCAAGATATTTTTATAATGTACAATGTACAATTCTTCAATCAGACAACTGAGAGCAAACAACTAAACTAAAGATCTGGATAATTTTCAGCACACATTTATCAATTTCCAGGTAATTTGACTTTAAAACATCACAATGGAACCCTTCCCAACTGCGATGAGTTACTGTTTAATGCCATTGACATTTTGGGCTTTGGTTAATAATGGGACTCAAAAGCTTAGTAGCACCTATGGCAAGTAGAATTTAGTTTAGAGTATTACTATATTTTATTACAATTTCAAACCCTTTTCTCAGTCCAAGTTGATATTCAAACATCACAAGCCTTTCTATCAACATATATGTTTTGTCCTGATATGATGCAAAACAAAGAAGAAACACATGGAGTGTGGTCACAATATGGAAATTCTGCACTTTGAAAGCCCAACCAGATGTGCACTAGCAGCACATCTTGTTCAGGGCTTTGATACCTATGTGAAAATGTTCATTTGCATTGACAACCAGGCATCAGCAGACCTAGCCCTATCAGAGTTATTAGAGCACACCATTTGTAAACACTGACATGTTCTCCTTAAAGGATTAGTGGTTACTTAGCAACAGAGACAGGCTTTGCCCTATGACTCAACAGTTACGGATTTCCTTTAAGCTCATTTTCTCCACTTTGCCAAAAGAAATATCAGTAAACTAATCATAGTCAAGAAAAGAGAACATGAGTGGAAATGAATGCACTCACCATGAATATGACTCTCTGAAACTCTGCTGAAACCTTCTGTCTGAACAGCAGTGGACTCAAATCAAAGATCCAAATAATTGGTGGAAGTGGTGCCATTTCCTTGACCATAATCAAAAGGAAGAGAAAGAGGAAAGGGCTTAGACTGGAGGCTCCACTGTGTGCGTACACTGAAATGGACAAACCATGTACATTTTTTACCTCATAACTGATTACAACATTTTTCAAGAGTGTTCGAATATATTACATATTTGACTGTTGGTCCTGCCATTTTGTCCATTGTATCCTGATGCTGAAAGGACTCAAACGGAAGGACTGTTCCAAACCTCCCGCAAGGACTCATTCTGTGTATGGCTCAAATATGGAGGATGCATCTGTGTATTCTATGTGGCAAAGTTGGATGAAGAAAAGGTTAAAACAAAGGCATCTGGATATAGGTTTCAAGGTGAAGATGTCTCGTTCATCATC
>CM044559.2:3806883-3809383 GCA_024416835.2 Perccottus glenii | reverse complement strand
AACATAATAAGTTCCAAGATGGCTAACTAATGTTTTTAAATTTAGATTTTAAGGAGCTTTTATTATTATTATGCATCCAGGTTTCTAAAGGTGAGTTTCAAATACAGTGACTGTTGACTCCCGGGTCAGTTTGGGCCTTTCTGAGTGACGTTGTTCTCCCTGTGATTGGGTGGGTTTTCTCAGGTACTAATGCTATAGTCTATAGTTAGTGACATGACCATACAGACCCGACCCTCACCATTCCCCACAGACTCTGACTCTGTTATGCAACCTTGAAAACTATAAATCCAGATGCTTTCTTAATCATTTCACTACACTCATGCTTGTGTTAACTTCCATATCCATATTTCAGCTGCTTTATGTTTTTGATTAGTTGCAGTCTTATGCACAGGCTGTTCTGTACATCAGAGAAGACGTCTCTACAGCTGCTCTCAGTTGCTTGTGTCAGAGCTTACAGCGATAGTGCTGTTTTGTGCTGCAGGAGTGGGTGAAGGTTTTTGTTAGGTGCGCCAAAATGGTTGAACATTATTTGTAAGTTTGCCACTAAATAGGGCCTTTTTTGTCCTTTGCAATTGCAAATGACCACCTCGGCAAAGCAATAGCAATAGCAATTATTTTCCTGTTGTGGCTTGGTGTTTGTGTAATGCTCTCTAGGCTCCATCCTATTTTTAACTGACAGTGGCAGAGCTGAATAAGGACACAGCAATAAATGCCAGAAAAAAGCAGAGGGAGAGAGGAGAGTTTGCACTACAGTTACCAACATTCACTTTTGTGCAAGTGTGGTGCACTGTTTAAACAAAAGTGGTCTCGACTGGGGAGCAGTAGATGGAGGCTCTGTGCTAGCTTTTGTGTTGGGCCTGGAGCTATAATCAATTACATCTTTTATTACAGCTCTTACATGTTACAAGTTTGTGAGCATAAGGATAAGAATTACAAGAAGTGGTGAGTCCACTCCTCTGTCTGTTGTTCATAAAACAAATCTACACACTTGACTTGTTGAGTGTCTTGTCCAACAGAGGTGTGGGTGGGGTTTTACTTTGCTGTGAGTATAACTCTGGTGCTGCATGTGTCCTCACTCAGGTCTCCTCACAGAAGTCTCCTCCAGTACCCTTTAAAATATATTCTGTTATAACAGAAAAACAAAATTATTACAAGACAAAAATATTTTTCTGTTCTTTGAGTAAAAATATTTACAAACATTCACAGCCAACTCCGGTCTTTCTGTGAGGAGTCTGCATGTCCTCCCCGTGTTACTGTGGGCCTTGTGATTAACTGGTCATTGTTCAGGATGTACCCCGCCTCAGGCCCAAAGCTGCTGGGATAGGCTCCAGTCACCCGCAACCCCTAACAGGAATAAGCGGGAAAAAAATGAAGGAATGACTGGTAGTAATAATAATAATAATGGCACAGCCTCTGATTTGTAACACAGTTATATTGACTGGAATACATTTACATTTACATTTAGCAGACGCTTTTATCCAAAGAGACTTACATTCACCAGTGTTACATTTACAGTTGACGCTTTCATTCAAAGCGACTTACATTAAGGTTCCATTCACCAGTGTTACAGCTGGAACACCACTGGAGGCAAGGAGGGTTAAGTGTCTCGCCCAAGGACACAATGACAGTATGAACTGTGGGGAGAGCGGGAATCTAACCGCCTACCACACACAGGCACAGCTCTAATCTAAGCAAATATAGTTCTAAACTAAATACAACTACTAAACAACAAGAACTAAATATAACAGGTTATTTGTGAACAGTACAGAGAGGCAAACAAATACAACAATGTGAGTCACTAATAAATAGGGTTTTTCTCTTTAAGGCCCAATTCCACCCCTTAGCCCTTAATCCTTGTTTTGTTCATTCACAAGGTCAATGGTCATTTGGATCAAGGGGAAGGGCTGTACACCCACCCAAACAGAGATTTTGGAGGACCACCACTTGAATTGAAGGAGTAGGATCATTTCCCATAATGCAGTGCAACTGAGAGGTGCAAAATGTAATTTGGGCAAAAAGAAAGATTTTTTTTACAACAGTGCTGTTTTACAGGATGTTCCTTTACTCTTGAACTCGTTTATGCACTGATCCGTTTTCTCCCAGGAAAGTTTCTAAAAATGTCTGTTTTCTTTGGCCTCACATTGACAGGTCACAGTCATTGCGTCTACATGCGTCTTACCTCGTTCTAAAGAGGGCCTAGGGGTAAGGCTAAGTCATTGGGCCAATCGTTCATCTTCTTCTGCTTGAACCCACAAAGAACATCTGGGTATCAAACCACTGTGCCTGTGCAAGTCTAATATTTTACCCATCTTTATCTATTTCAACTAATTTCCTCCTTAATCACTCTACAGCCTACTCGGCTGAGCTCTTGGCTGCCTTCCTGAAGATTTATAATTGATTCAGTTTCTCCATGTTCCAAGAGTCTCTGGCTTTCTTGTGGCCCATGTGTCCTCTGTACTCAGCCACCCACTGGCTCTTTTCCATCTGCTTGACTTCTACT
>CM044559.2:3771883-3796883 GCA_024416835.2 Perccottus glenii | reverse complement strand
TCCTCAGTTTAAGACCTACTCTTTACAGTTTGTATCTAAACCAGTGAAAACTATCTCTCACTGTGAGTAGAGATGATAGCTTTAGGAAAAGTTGTTCCTATTTGGAGCGTGTCATTTAGTGGAATCAGTTGATTACTGCAGAATTTTGAAGGAAAAGGTAAAATACATGCAGTGTTTAATTATTAATGAAATATTAGTAATAATAATAATAATGGATTGGAATTATATTGCGCTTTTCTCCCGAGGGACCAAGGGACTCAAAGCGCTTACAGTCCGTCCATTTTTCATTCATTCTCCCGAGGGACCAAGGGACTCAAAGCGCTTACAGTCCGTCCATTATTCATTCACTCCACAGTCACACACTGGTGGTGGTAAGCTACAACTGTAGCCACAAATGCCCTGGGGCAGACTGACAGAGACGTGGCAGCCATTTTGCACCTACGGCCTCCCCGACCATCACCACATACATTCCTACACATTCATACGAGGCAAGGTGGGTTAAGTGTCTTGCCCAAGGACACAACGACGAATGAATTGTGGGGAGAGCGGGAATCAAACTCACTACCTTCCGGTTGAATGACGACTGCTCTACTACTGAGCCACTGCCGCCCCAATTTACACTAGTAAATGCTTGGCGGGCCAGATTAAACTGCCCAACGGGCTGCACGTGGCCCCCGGGTCTTAGTTTGACCACCACTGGTCTAAAGAGTTTTACGTTAAGTTTAACCTGTACCCCAACATTGTAACATTTGTTGCTGTGTTGCTTGGATAGAGCTGCTTCTGCGCCCTCTGCTTGTAAGTTGTATTGTTGTAGGTCAGAGGTCAGGGAGCACAGCTGCCTGTTGAGCCTTTGTGGCTTAAAGTGTTTGTAAAACACGTGTTTGTAAAACTTCTAATTTCTTGGGCTGCCACATCCCACTTCCCTATAGGTGGATTTCACGGTGTGGCAGGGGTGACACTGCCCTTCTGGCTGCAGAAATATGTCACTACATCGACTGGCAAATAGGTTTGAGTCTTCACCTCCATTGTCGACACGGCCACTCGGAGCTGTGGCCGCAAAGTCTCCAGCTCCTGTCGTGGCGGCAATCCCCGAACCTGGTGGTGGACACCGCAAGTAAGGGATGCTGTCAAGCTGAAGAAGGAGACCTATCAAGCCTGGTTGTGGGACTCTTGAGGCAGTTGATGGGTACTGGCAGGCCAAGTGGGCTGCAGCCCAGGTGGTTGTGGAGGCAAAAACTCGGGTCTGGGAGGAGTTCGGTGAGGCCATGGAGAAGGACTATCGGTCTGCCTCTAAGAAATTCAGGCAAACCGTCCGACGCCTCAGAAGGGAGAAGCAGTGCCCTGCCAACACTGTTTTCAGTGGAGGTGATAATCTGCTGACTTCAACTGGGGACATTGTTGGACGGTGGAAGGAATCTCCTCAACCCCACCAACATGTCTTCCACTGAGGAAGCAGAGGCCGAACTGCTCAGAGGTGGACTCGTCCATCACCCAGGCTGAAGTCACTGATGTGGTTGGGAAGCTCCTCAGTGGCAAGGCACCGGGGGTGGTTGAGATACGCCATGAATACCTCAAGTCTCTGGATGTTAGGGGCTGTCTTGGCTGACACGCCTCTGCAACATCGTGTGACGTTTGGAGACAGTACCTCTGGACTGGCAGACCGGGGTGGTGGTCCCTCTTTTCAAGAAGGGGGACCAGAGGGTGTGATTAAGGAGGAACAATTGGGTTTTGTCCCGGTTCTGGAACACTGGACCAGCTCTATACCCTCTCCAGGGTTTATGGGAGTTTGCCCAACCAGTCCACTTTGCTTTGAGGATCTGGAGAAGGCCTTTGACTGTGTCCCTCATGGTGCCCTGTGGGAGGTGCTCTAGGAGTACGGGGTCCGGGGCCCTTTGCTAAGGGCTGTCCGAGCTTTGGGTCATGACCGAAAGAACAAGATCAAGAACAAGCGGTCGAAATGAGCTTTCTTCGCCGGGTGGCGGGGCGCTCCCTTAGAGATAGGATGAGGAGCTCGGTCACTCGTGAGGAGCTCAAAGTAGAGCCGCCGCTCCTCCATATCGAGAGGATCCAGCTGAGGTGGCTCGGGCCTTTTTGGGGGAGATGTTATCCTCAGGTATAAACTAATAAACACTTTTTTAAAATACAAAGACAATTTGACAAGGCTAACAAAAGGATGTAGGCTATATTTTACTATCCATATGTAAGCTGTAGAGTTTGTTATATTTATTTATAGTTTGGTACATACTTATGAAGAAAGATTTGAAACGTGCTTACACCTATGTACTATGAGTAATTACCAGTGTTGGAAGTAACGGCGTTAGAGTATAACGGCTAATGCATTTGAACGGCGTTTTTTCAATAATGGAGTAATCTAATTAATTACTTTTTCCATCGTTGTAACGCCGTTATCGTTACTGAGAATGTAAAGTGTTGCGTTACTACAATATGGTTGAATAAAGCGCGAGGTGTCAGGCTGTGGCCACACATCAGCTGGTGCTGGAGAGAGCAGGGTGGGGGGTGGGGGGGGGATGAAGACACCGCTGCAAAGGGATGATTGGCTGACACGGTCTCACTGCGCGGACTTCCACTAAACACAAGACAGCGTCAGCGACAATGAAGACGAGCCGGGGAAATTCAAAGGTGGCGTTCTCGAACTGGAAGTACCGGCACTACTTCTCGTTAATTGAAATTAAAGGCAAGAATGTTTCTGTAACATGCTATGTCCAGGAAAAAAGACTCTATCCACGTCTGCCTCAAGTAACTCAAATCTTATGAAGCACCTCACATCAACACATGCTAACACGACACTTGTTGCTGCTGCTAACCCCAAAGGCAGCTGCGTGAGTTCCAGTGAAGGAGACAGAGCCACTGTTAAAACAAGCAACGCTCGAGTTTACAGCAACAACCACTGGTTTAGTTGTTAGATCAGGAGTATTTTAGAATAGATTAATGTATTATTCATTTTCTTTGAGAATGAACAACATGTTAATCTGCAGAGAGAGTTAGATTGTGTTTTGTTTATTGTGCAATCATTTACAGGTACAGAAATTTGCACTACTTAATGACCAGGTCTCACTTTGTTTCTTTTTGCACAAGTTTACATTTGTGTGACCTAATTTTGCCATTCAATTTTATTTTCACTATTTATTTTTTATATGTTTTTATTTATATGTATATCATATGGCAGACTGCAATCTATTGAGTTTAAATAAATACCAAATGTTCTAAAATACTATATATAGTGTTTTTATTCTTCAATCAGTTAATTTAAACATCTTTGATATTTAAGCTGTTATAGAACGTAATACCCTAAGTAGCTGAGTTACTTTTACAATGTGGAAACTGAGTTACTTACTCAATTACTTTTTGGGAGAAGTAATTTGTAACTGTAACTAATTACTTTTTTGAAGTAAGATGACCAACACTGGTAATTACTCACCGTCTAAACCCAAAGTTGTGGCTATTGAGGTCCATGCTTCTCCTTTACATTGTCCTTGTGAAATGGCTGTTTGTTGTTGTAAATTAAATTAAATCTCTCCACCTCAAGAATTACTTCTCGTTGTCCCTGCTGCAACATTCTCTTGAAGTCCTGATGCAAGGCTTACATGCAAGGTTTTCATCACTAACCGCTTTTAGTGAGCCTTTTTTTTTGATAGTGTAGCAGGAGTTTATTTTGACACTTGGTGTTGAATCAGAGTTGTTTCTTGTTCCCACTTGAGTTGTTGCCTGTGTAAATTGTCAGACTGAGTAAAATAGAAAGCAGTTTATAGACTGGTGACATGACTGTGCTGTTCCACACTGCTGTTGAGCTGGTGTAATGGGGGTAAGTGTTCATTGGAACAAAATGTGGGTCTGGGAGGCAGTTTAATGACATTTAATTTATGTCTTCAGTTTTACGTCCCAAAAATGGAAATGTTCTTCATCCAAAGAGACAGTCATCTGATAACTGTTTCTGGAGGCCCATTTACCATTTTCCCACCAATTCGGGCTGTGTCCGAAGCTTCTAATTGTTTGGGGTCCAGATGTTTTGAAGTATTGACAAGAGTAGACATGATTTGTGAAAGCCTTGACTACCTTTAGATGTTGTTGAACTTGGTGTATACTGGATCTATTTGAACCTTGTACATGCCTCAGTCTGAGCCACACTGGTGCTCTGATACCACAGTGTGGTATTGAACCAATATAACTTTACAAAACAACCAGTTGCAGTACCAAAGTGTCCACTGCTGAGTTAGCCACATAAATGGGGAAACAGTACACTTCCTTGGCTTTAGCTCCCTATTGCATCCTCCCCCTCCTCAGTCAGCAGTTTGTTATCTGACCGTGGCGCTGCACAACTCCTGATTCATTCCTCCCCTCGTCCTGCTCCCCCACGGCTTTGCGCCTGTAATTGTTGATTGTCCTTTCCTGTTTCTGCCTGCAGCCAGCTCACGTAGACACACACGTCTTTTTATAGGTCTGTCTCGTTAGGCAGTGAAAGCACATTTTCCCTGCAGAACAGTGAGTGTCTCCTGCAGCCAATAGTGGCCTCCGTTATATAACAGCTCATTTTAAGTGTGCCACTCAAGAATGAACATTTCTGCACCCAGTCCCACCTCATGTTGGTTTGAATATGTTTAAGTCAGGGTTGTTTATATATGTTTAACAGGTTCAACTTGAATTTGAACAGGTTTTAGTTGGATTTGTGCAGGTTTTAGATGGATTTGAACAGGTTTTAGTTGGATTTGAACAGGTTTTAGTTGGATTTGAACAGGTTTTCATTGGATTTGAACATGTTTTAGTGGGATTTGAACAGGTTTTTGTTGTATTTGAACAGGTTTTAGTGGGATTTTATTCTATATTTTATCTTGTGACATGATTGGCCCCTGGGCCAGACTTTGGCCATCCCAGTATTAGAGCCTATGTCTTTACACAATTTAATTTGCGGCAGTGTGTTTGACCACTGATGAAATCTGAAGAGCTGGGCGGAGCAGCAAAGGGCCTGGTGTTCTAAAGTGCATAAGAATCCATAGTCATTAAACCCCATTACTCTACTGTTGATGATGAATAAGGACTATTGTTGCTGTCTTTGCTGAAACAGTCTGTTTGCCTTTACTGGCACAATATTAGACTATTTCTCTCAGTCTGTGTTGCACTCTCCCCATCCCCCACCAATCGTTTGTGCACCCCACCCCTCTGCGAAGATGGCGGGGGAGTGCAGATTATGGCTTATCCCTGCTCTGCGTCGCTCTGTATTGGCTCGATCTGACAGCAGAGCCCTTTCACCTACATTCAGAGGCTGCACACTCTCTCTCTGCTCTCGTCACGCAGAGTGCAGCAGTGCGCTACATTTTGACATGGCTCCCCACAGAAGCAACTACGCACCATCTGCCTACATTTACAGATCTGTTTGTCTGGCTAGATTACTAAAACTAGCACTGACTAAAAGATGCAAAGATAAAATGTTCATCACCTAATAGCATATTGTAATAAGAATGATCTGTGAAAAGGACGTCATTGAGGCTCTATTATCAAGGTCTTTCATAGATGAAAACGTTCAGTACATACCGGAAGCTTTGGCCAACCACGTTTGCCTACAGTGTATTTGGATCTGCTTGTCCACATTTGAAAACAGGCACGTTTCAAAGCACATTAAGACGGTGTATCATGATGGCTGAGGGTGAGGCCCCAACAGAATACTGGACTGCCGCAATATCCAAACTTGCAGCCAATCAGAGAAACAGAGCATTGCATAACGCCCTTCGGAAAGGATTGTTTAGGTGGAAATAGGTTAGAACTTGACTTTTCTGAGAGTGAGGCACTGGGTCAACTGGGCTCACATTAGAATAAACTGATTCAACCCTCTTTGTTGATCACACACACTCATTTATTTTATCTTATTTGCCTTTCTCCTGTCTGCATCTCTAGACCTGCAGTGTTTTCGACTCATGTGTCATCACTTTGATACGTTCCTAGGCTTCAGCAACTTGTACAGGAAAATTCCTCTATATTTCAACATAAGCATTGCAGTACAAAGGTGGCAGCCCGATAATGGATGTAAAACTCAAATGTCATTACGCTGCTGGAGACATAGCATCGAGCAGGTTTGACTTAAGTGCTATTTCAAAAGCTGTCATGTTTGTTGATCGTGTTAGCACAGGCTCGTTGCAGTGGCCATGTTTTCATCCTCTTGGTTTTCCATGAAATAACACCCTCACTCATAGCAAGGGTTGCTATAGTGTTGCCAAGGAAACTCAGGGTATGTCTGTTATTGGCTCTGCTGTATCCAGGCAGCCTATAGTACCACAAACACACACACACACACACACACACACACACACACACACACACACACACACACACACACACACACACACACACACACACACACACACACACAGATTATATTGCTTTTTGACTTCAACAAACAGAGGCTGGGAGAGGGATGGTCTGATGCAACACATGGAATCAGGTTGTGTTCAGGCCTGCATCAAGACTGCACTTATACAATCAGTTTCCAAAATATTGTGCTTGTTAAATGTCAGCCTCTTCACAGTGTATTTGTGGTTTGATGTCTGAATGCATCTCATTTGAAAATATCATGAATCATGGTGATGGCAATGATAAATGAATGAATGAACAAAATTCACAGACCTGCCATTACCCTCATTTTTACAGCTGTTCATGTCGTCAGATTTTCTTTGGAATTTCTTTGTGAAACTACGGTAAATGGAAAATGGCATGCATTTACACTACCAAAGGTTTGGACACATTAAAGTGTGTCCAAACCTTTGACTGGTAGGGTATATAGCCAGGCACCTAAGGCACTTTATATCATGCTTCCATTCACTCAAACATTCACAGTGGGGCAGACTGATGGAGAGACGTGGCCAACAGTCTCTGTGACCACCACCAAACTCACCACTACAAGCACACACATTCATACGCCAGTGCTATCAGTTTGGGGGAAGTGTCTTGCCCAAGGATACAGCGACTGTATGAACTGGGGGGAGAGGGAATTGAATTGCCAACCTCTGGGTTATAGGACGCCCTGCTCTACCCCTAATTTGCTGTCATTTTATATTCTAGGTACATCTCCAAGAACACGTTTTTCACATGGTCTCATTTAAATGTTTAGCTTAAAAAATCAAATAAAGCAAATGAATTGATTCAGACTTTATCTTCCACAGACTGATTGATTGTACAGTCTTAGGTCAGTCAGGAAGAGGGAGGTCTTGTGTTTTTCTGTCCTGCAGCTCACTGATCTCAGATGAACACTGACTGCTCTCTGTTGAACGCAGATAACGAATGGGCCATTTGTTACCGTAATGTATAGACACTACAGCACCTTTACATTTCACTCAGGCACTTTAAACATACACTTTGCACTTTAATATAGTGCACACTGCACTTTTAGGACAAACCCTAACATGCACATAGGCAATGCACATTGTCAAACAGACATTAAAGAATATGCTGTGCAAGGTTGTCCTTCCCAGGTACTGACTGGTACCAGTGGCTTCCATACCTCCTTTTCTTGAGGTTCCTAAGGCATCAACAGGCTGCTCACCCTTTCAACTGCTGTATGGACATCAGGTGAGAGGGCCCCTGGACCTGCTAAAGAGCACTGGAAGTATACGGAGGCTGAAGGAGACAACATTGTGGCCTATGTCATCAAAATGAGGGAACGCCTTGAGGCAATGGTAGCAAGGGCACAAGAGAACCTGAAGGCAGCTCAGCATCAGCAAAAAATCTGGTATGAGCAAAAGAACTGGGTCATGGACTGGGGTTGGAAACACCTGGTGAAGACAGTCTAATGTACAAGCCAGAGAATTATTGGCTGCATGGCTTGTTACAGAGTTTAACGACAAAATCCAGTGTTTTTGTGCTTTGATTACTTGTTGTCTGATTATATATAGTATTATATATCTAAATCAATACTGATGCCTCAGCACTGGATCAGAAAAACCCAGGATTAAAATGCAAAATCTGTTATATGGTAAATGGCGTGCATTTATATAGCGCTTTTTCTGTACCCTTCTCTGGCACCCAAAGCACTTTACAACATGCTTCCCCTCACCCCATTCACACACATTCACACCTGGGGCAGACAGAGAACCCAAAAGAACCTTACCTACTAACACTGTATATGGCAAACAATACATTACGATACTGTCACCAGCTGAGAGTGTCCCTGTGAACGCAGATTGTTTGAATAACACCACAGGCCAGTGTTCTTCTTTATTAAGATTTTTAAGACTTTTAAGATTATTAAGACTTTATTTATCCACAAGGGAAGTTGCTTTGTCACAGTAGCTCAGTCGCAAACAAACACTCAGAACACAACAGTAAAATGAAATAAAAAATATTTAAATAATACAATAATATCAGCAGTAGAGAGATTTCCATGTGTTAAAGAACCACAAATCTGAATAACTCCAAAGAAACAGCTGACATTTCCCCAAAAGAGATGCTTCTTTCTAAAGTGTTTGTTCGTCAAACAGATCCAGTCCAGACCTAGAAGGAGCTGCTGGCTAAGGAGAACCACATGTGACAGAAGAATATGAGGATAACATGCAACATTTTTTCCTCACAGTTTTTCCTTGAAAGGTTTTTGTAGCAGTCTGTGCTCTGCCAAAGATTCCTCACAGAATGATTTCAAAGCAAAAGCATTTCCATGGTCCAGAGGCATTTAGAGACTTTTTAGCTTAGGTGTTTTTTATGTCACAATGACAGGGTTCTTAGACTGAAATTGATTGAACTACAAACTGGATTTGGAAGAGTAACATCTACTGTTCAATCTGCATCACCGCATAACATGTTTTTAAGGCTAAAGGGGTGGGTTCCAAATTTTAAAACTAACACTTTGAGGGCTGTGAGTGCCTTGTGTATAGCAGCCCCCCCCCACTCCTGTCTGCCCCAGGTGTGAATGTGTGTGAATGGGTGAATGGAAGCATCATGTAAAGCTTTTTCGTGCCCGAGTTGTGTCACTAACCGGAGACTATAGCATATTTTTTATGTTGTTGGGGAAACCGGAGTACCTGGAGAATACCTGAGCACGGGGAGAATATGCAAACACCACACAGAAGTGCCCTGTCCGACCCTGTTGTCAAACCCTGGAGATTCTTGCTGAGAGGTCACGGTGCTAAGCAAACCTCCACTGCACCAAAATCTCAAAAACTTGATAAATAGTTATGCGTAGACAGTGGTGCAAAAACGTGGAATGCTAAATATGCGGTGCATATGGGCGCTCCGCTAGTGCAGTGCCAAAACAAGGGAGGGACAAAAAAAATGATCATGGATCATTTCCTCTGGTCACTTCCTGTCAAAGTCCCGCCTTGATAACCATGTGCTCTGTTTGTGTGCACAGTGGAAAATAAATGCCCTGAAACTTAATTTCTGGTCTCCTTCATAGTGATGTTAAACCTTAAGAAAATCCAGCACAAGTCTATACAGTAGTAATAAGTGACACATGTCTACATATACAAACTATTAAGTCAAAACATCCCTATTTTGTCTGAAATATAAAAAGTATAAGTGGTAAAATGAAGAGCCGTTTAAAGTGGAACACATCTTGAACAAAGCCATAAACTGATGTTCACTGATGGCAGGATTGTAAAAAAGGCTATGACCACAATGGCTGAAACTTTATTTAGAACCAAGTAAGTTCAGAAGCAGACTGACAGATGAACATTTAAATAAGAGTCCATAAGTGTAAACTTGAGTTTACACAATGTGCATTTTGCATTGTTATTTTACTGTATATTTTATAGTGTCAGATACACAGGAAAGAAATGCATATACATTTACAAAATGCACATGAACTAAATGTTTTTGTTATGTTTTATTAAAATGTGAGTCGGACACCAACGTTTTCATCTCATCTCATCTCATTTTCTACCGCTTAGTCCCGTTAGGGGTCGCGAGTGACTGACTAATGTTTTATAAATGTTAATGTTCTGGCAAAACAAAATTAATTTTGTTTGTATTGAAATAAGCTACAAGAATAAATGTTACAAACACAAATAGCTATCTGTCATTTTCCATTTGTAAAAATTGCTCTCCGAGGAAAAAATTGGAGACCCCTGGTCTATAGCATCCACTTGATGCTACTAAATAGCTCACTACTAATACTATAAAAAAGCATTTCAGACGCTTGTCTTAGGTTGTCATAGGTTACACTGCCCTGATGAAGACTCATTGTGAGTCAAAACATGTTGCTTTTAGGCGTCTATAAAAAGAGCTATCAGAGTCCCTCAGACAGACTTTATTAGCATCTGCTGTCCTAGTCCTTTTCTGTCCTTGAAGAGCACCTGGTGTTTTACCTTACTGACTTGATGTAATCCAACGAGCACTGCTTTTAACATTTCCTTTACACTACAACTGTAAGGCCTTGTTTCTTCCTTGCAGGTTTGTCAAAGACATAATATCCATCTTGACTGATAATATTTTTCTGTTCAGAGTACCAGTTAGTCCCGCTGTGTATCCCTCCCTCCTGCTGCTGCAGGTTCACAGAGCACGTAGGTGGTTTGGAGTTGTGCAAAACGAGTGATGTAGAATGACTTGACCCACTGTAGAAAATATACATCGCATATTTCCTCATTCCTCTGCTTAGCACATGTCCTGTGTAAACATCCTTGCTCCTGCATTAAAGCCTGTGAAGCGCATCACACAGTCACAGTTTTAATTAAAACATGTCTTGCATGCTTAACATAGCGGTATTGAAATGAGCTTAGCCCCAAACCCTGTGCAATTTTAGTAAATATGCTGCTAATTAAGCTACTCCCTGGCACAATTGCGCAACTTAGTAGATCTGGACCCTTGATTGACCTTGACCTTTGGAAAACAAGTTCTAAATACAATCACATTTCACAGCCTAGTAGCATCTGGTAGAGGACCATCCATTTATACGACATCTGTTCAGACCTTTGCAGTGGATATTATTGTGTGAACAGACAGAGGCATGCTGGAGAAAGCATTAGATAACCAAGAAACGTAGACTGTCTGAGCACATATTGTATGACAGACTCTTTTCCAGAGTGGTGGGACACATCAGTTTTAAATAAGGGGAGCAGCTGTGGAAAAAATACTGGTGAAAATGATATTGCATTAATGAAGAGTAATAACACTTTATAGAAAAGGTTAGGTGATGTAGTGTTTCATTATAAGTTTCACCTTTTAACAATGCTAGGAGCGATGTGCCAATTTAGTTACTGAAAACATACCGAAGGACAATTTGTCTTTAGAAATTCTCTGTTATAATTCACACATTTCTTATGTGTAATTGCTTTTTTATCCTCTGTCTTCAGGGAAAACACAGAGTAGTGCTGAGTTTGTGAGTCCATGTAGGTCAGAACTGTGAGCAGCCATCTGTGTCATTAACATCTCTGACACTGTTCAGTATGCAGTATGTGTGTTTGGGAGATAGTATTAGAGATGGTTTCTTATTACAACGACTACATAATGATTAGTTCTTATTAGAAATCTCATTGTAGTTGTTGATGACAGGGCTCACCTGGTAAAGCAGGTGTCACAGACCTGGAATTGAGGGTCCGTTTACACAACAAACACACAAAACAACACAATCCATGTGAACATGTGATTGTGTTGTGAGTTGTTGTGTGTTGTGTCCGTCTAAAATGTATAACACAATGTAGTACATATGCCAGACCAAAGGCGTGGGTTTTCTTTTGATAATTCTGCTACCCCCTCTTCTGTAGAGACGCTGCTTACTCATGTGTGTTGCATTCATGACATCATTTATTTCAGAAGATGCTGGCTTCACAGTTTACACGAGAGTGGCGCAGCAGCTGCAACAAAACAAAAACACCTCCTCGGTCGGACTCAAAAGTTTGCATGTTCGTGAAGTGAGAATGCCCCCTCAGGTAAACAGTTTTGGCAAAACGCATTGCCGACTAAATCTTTCAGGCATGCCTCGTGCATTAGAACATTATTTTTATTACCCTTATTTTTCCAGGCAAGTCCCACTGAGATTACAAATCTCTTTTGCAGGGGAGTCCTGGCCTGGTGTGTGTGTGTGTGTGTGTGGGGAAGAAAATGGAAAAGTAATAACCATAAGACCAGAACAGCCTGGTCCAATCAGAGTTCTCAGAACTCACAATTGACAAAGTCTCTTGGAGAAGAGACAAAAACATCTTCACTTAAAAGTCCAGATGCCTTTAACCTTTGAGTCTTAAGAGGTAGGGGAAACCAGAGCACCCCTGAGGAAACCTACTCAGGGGTGCAAGACAAGACAAGACAAGACAAGGGGAGAACATGCAAACCTCCACTCGATTAAACAGATCAAAGAATCTGCCCTGAGGTGTGTGAGGGAATGTCCAAATACATGAGGGGTTTGCTAAGAGACTAGGACAATATCAATATAGAACCGGGGTTTCTGAGGACACAATGAGAGGACGGGGGACCACCATGCTGCAGTTTCTAATTCCCAAAAAGGAGAGAGTGGTTACATGGAAGGTCTAATCAGAGTAATTGAACCACCATTGCCGGAACTGAACCGTGACAGCGGTCAAACAATGTTGCTACTGGCCAGGTATGGACAAGAAATCTGCAGAGTGGAGTAGGAGGTGCCTCCGATGAACATACAATTATTACACTGATCCCAGTCCAAACATCATACCCCTTTGAAGTTATTGGTATTGATTACCTCTTCTTCTGCCGTCCAGATGACAGATATCCTTGCATTTTAGTGATGACAGATTTGTTCTCTAAATATTCTGTTAAGGCCCTGTATACTATTGAATCTTGACATTTGGTTGTCCAGAGCAGATCCTGTCAGATCGTGGTGCAGTCTTTGAGTCCAGTCTGGTCAAACAACTCTGCTAGATCTATGGATGCTCCAAAAGCAGCATATCACCTCCAAGGTAACAGAGCATGCAAGAGATTTTATCAAACACTACAGCGAGCGGTGGAGGCCAGTGGAGGAGACTTTGTACATCGTGCTCTAAGGGATACTCTAAGGGATGCTCCTCAACTCAAGTGGGAACAACTACGAACAGCCACAGGAGGCCATAATAGAGTGCAAGGAGGTGGCATTAGCGTTGGTGCTGTCAAGCCTGCTGCGGGGAGAAAGACAAAGACTGTGCACGGTTGTTGAACTGTCTGATGGACATTGGTTGTTGCATGAAGATCAGCAAAACTTCTTGGGTTTCTTTTGGGCATTACTTTTTTTTTAACCAATGCTATAAATACGTTTTAGAACTTGGTGTTACACGTAAGTCATTATTTTATCTGTCTTGGCGTACAGACAATTTTATAGCTTACTGTCTGTTCCTCTTTTGATTTTATGTTTTTTTATAATATTGTTATTATTGTAAAGTCTAGTTCTGATCGTTTCGTAGCAATTTGTATATGGGAACTGTGAGAACGCATTTGACACTAAGGGTTGTATGTGTATTTCTCGCAAGCATGGCGCAGATCAAGACGCAAGCATATTTGGTATATTGTGCCTTGTGCAGCCATCTTGTCACCCGCCTGCAGCCCTGCCAGTGCCATGAGGCGTGGTGGTCTAAAGAATGTATCTTAGTCATAGCAGGTGCACGTCCACAGATGCAGACAACATAACATTTTTAAGAATTACAATGTGAAATTTTGTTTGCATTGTTATTATGCATTTGCATTGGAATACATTTTAATTGTTTTTCCACTTAATTGCCCATATTTTAAATATTACTTACTTTTTAGGCATTTTATATCCAGCAATAACTCACCAGGGACAAAGCCTGTCTATCTGTGAGTAAATGTGTACAGGTTCTCCATGAGCTTTCTACTCATGACAGCGCCCCATGTGATGAAGCCTAGGGCCACTGTTAACTAACATCAATGATTTTTGCTCAAAAGAGAAACTGCTTGTTCTCCGCTCTGACGGTGTCAGAGTTGTGACATGAACGAGGCCAATTAAGACACATGCATGAACCAGGAAACACTAAGAGGACGTTGTTACAAGTGGGTAATGGAGAAATCCCTGTGTGGCCCTTGAGAACATCTGGAGACTTGCTGCAATGTGATGTGCACAAACACAACATTATTATTCATAAAAACTTCCATTCAGTGGGTGGGTTAAGTGTCTTGCCCAAGGACACAACGACAGTATGAACTGTGGGGAGAACGGGAATCGAACCTACTACCTTCTGGCTGAAGGACGACCACTCTACCACTGAGCCCAAGGGAAAGAACCAAAGGACAGAGAAAGACTGTTATTACTATGTGAAAAGTGATAACAGTCACATTTCTATATCGCTACAGATTGATGTCATATTCACTGCATTTATATCCCCTAAAATACAACAATAATACACTTTTTCATGGCTAAATTGCTCACAGAGCTGTTTATTTTACTGTTTGCCTGTTGTTATTTGGACATCAAATATCCCTATCAAAGCAATAAATAGTGTTAGGTTGCTTTGCCTAACTATTTTCCTGCAAATTTTCCCGGAACCAAGGGGAGGAACTAAAGAGAAATAATAATTATAACAGAGGTTTGCAATCACTTTCCCATGGTACAATTCTGGCCTGCAGCCAATAGTTTTTGGCGTGCCAGATCATTTTGAAATTTGATTGATTACATTATAGGACTGAATCCCAAAGATAACATCCAGTCAAAGCTAAACCCACCTAGAGTGAAATCCAGCTGCGAGGCTTTAATCGAGCTATGAACATAGGTCTGTAACCACAGTGATTGTCCTGTGTGCAGCGTGTGAGCAGTGTGAGTGCAACGAGGGGTGGAGGGAGCTCACATCAGACTGGAATGCTGGAGCCCAGAGTGGAGAGTGGATTGGAATGTTGTGCAGACTGTGCATTCATGTGAGCCCAGTGAACGCTGTGGACTCCCAGCTCAGATAATCTTGCTGCAGTTCTGTCTAGGGAGAAGAATGTACACACTGTACAACTGTAAAAACACACCCACCTATGGTTTGACTGGTTAATATAAGCATTTAATTTCAGGCTTAAAAAGGTCCATGAAATGATGACTTCAATTTATACATTGTTATTATAAATATTTTATTTATATGCTTGTTCTATTACACTGGAGAAAGACATTTCAATTAAAAAAATCTAATACTGGAACTATCCTTGTAAACAGAAGTGCTTTTTCCACTGGAGTGGCACAGTATGGGTCGGGCCAGTAGTTTCCATTGCCAAAATTGTACTCATTTGGGAACTCTCTGCTTTTTATTCATCATCAGAGGGGACACTTCATAAAACCAAGAGGCACGTCAGACATACAGCCCAGGTCTCCAATCTATTGTAAATTTTGTGCCATGAATGAACAATGTCTGGACGTCCTGGAAGAGAGCCAAAGTGGGCGTGCACATACGTTCAAATACACATACTGTCACTGCAAAGGAGTAGCCTTCTTTGTCTGCCAGATTGGTGTTTTTTAGATTATCTCTGGACATTCTACTTCATCTATTCATGCTACAGATGAACACAACTTTCAGGATGTGATTGTGAGCTCTGTTTTACAGTGAAACAACTGAGACTATTGAAAACAATGGGTGTGAATCAAGGCCACAGCATGTCCAATGTTAACCAAATACCCTTAGTTGGTAGTGACACTGAATTTGTTGTATAAATGACATCCTTAATAAAATGAGGTCATAACAGACACATCACAGCTATTGGCTGCAGACCAGACACTACGAGTAGAACAACTGCAAAATACTTTTTTTATGTCCTTTGAAATCTTGTGTTCTGATAATACGTTGGGAGTACCAGACTCTTGTGTGCAATGACATTAGTTTGCAGGGTTCACAGTGCCTGATACACTCAAAGATGCTTGGGGGTAGGGTGGAATCTCTTGCGTCTGATATTAGTGTTAGGCGTTGACACTATTGAAATAGTGTTTACGAGGCAGAGCACAAGAGCTTCCATTCCAGATTGCATAATGTGTGTGTATAGACCTGATTTTAGTCACTATCAGTGATGGAGCCACAATGAGGACAGGCCGTGTTCTGCCCCTCCCCCACACTCCTGACTGTCTCTGTCACTGCACCTGTCCATGTGACCTGCAGGAGGTCAGTGCTCAGCTCCAGGCCTCCCCAACAGCTTGGTAGACCTCGCTGTTGTTCTGCTGTTAGAATAAAAGCACCACTGTATCCTACAAAACCAATGATGATGTCAGCTTGTTATTGACTCTCCCAGGTCTGAATGACTGAGCAGAGGATGGGGGTGGGGTGGAATCTATCTATTGCAGCGAGGTGACCAGCCAGGCGCAAGTGAGCCCAAAGTATGTGTGTGTGTGTGTGTGCGTGTGTGTGTGTGTGTGTGTGTGTGTGTGTGTGTGTGTGTGTGTGTGTGTGTGTGTGTGTGTGTGTGTGTGTGTGTGTGTGTGTGTGTGTGTGTGTGTGTGTGTGTGTGTGTGTGTGTGTGTGTGTGTAAGTGTGTGTGTGTGGTGGGGGATGGGTGGGATTCTGCAGTCCTCGTTTCCGCAGACATAATCTGTCCCAGTTGCTGCACACCTCTTACAGTTTACAATAAGCTCTCTCTGTGAGTCCTTTGCCCCTCCCCCACACTTCTCCCGCTCCTGTTGTGTACAAATGGATGATTCCATTTGAGAACGGAGGCCAGGGTGGACATAAAAAGCAGCAAGAACAAAAACAGGCCTGTTTTAACAGACAGAGCTGGAGGTTCACTTCTCATATCTCACATCTAGTTTGTTCCATCTTTCTGTTTGATAGCAATTTACATATTTGAACTTTGAAAGTAGTACTATAACGTCAATGCTTTTTAACGCTACTTATTCATGTGGTCCTTTAGACATTTTAAGGCTAGGAAAACCACTATCAAAACACACAGGGCCTGGTCTACTAAGGTCTATACTAAGATCTTTGGCGGGTGCTTAAGTACTTGTTCATTTTCAGATATTTCCAGTAGGTTGCTCTTGATTTGATGAAAAAAATAAATAAAAAAATTGAGGGCTGTCAGATGCATGCTGTTGAGAACTGTCGTTTTCTGAAGCAGGGCTGATAAACTCTGAAGCCTCAGTATGGATTTATAGATAATACTGAAAATATATAATCAGAGCACAGGTTTTTGGAGCAGAAATACACACTATTTTGCCATTGTTCTACATCCAGTGTTCAAACCAGTAGAGTGTGTGATGTGGTTCAAACAGACTGTGGTTGTGAAGTCTGAATGGTGCGGACCACAAGTGTGAACACACTGCATTGTTCCAAGCAGTGGTCATTGCTTTCCAGAAAGTGGAGCTAAACACTAGGGCTGAAACGATTCCTCCAGTAACTCGAGTAACTCGATTACAAAAAATGATCGAGGCAAATTCCTCTGCCTCGTAGCTTCTTTTAATTTATTTTTAAGCTCACGTCAGTTTGTTTCGCAATGATTTTTTCATGTGACACAGCGCGTTTACGTCACCCACAAAGCGGAAGGAAACGGAAGGAGTTAGCAGTGTTTTGATTTGAGGGTGTGCTGTGCGCGCAAGCTGCAAAATGGAAGGGATTGATAACAATAGCGATGAGCAAAGAAACAAACAGAAGAAAATGACTCAAACTGTCCAAGGTTTGGGTTTTATATTAAAACGTAAAGAGAACATGGTGGCGTGTGTCCATTGCAAGATCGAGCTAGCATACCACAACAGCACGAGGGCCATGCTGCAGCAGCAACAGAAAACATCCGCTCTACTCAGAGACAGATGAAGTATACTAGATTATTTATAATGTGAAAACATGCATGTTGGTTATATAATTTACAGTTTTTAAATATACATTTACATTTATTTTACACACTCAAAGCATTATCCCATGATTGTATATCGAACATTGCTTCTTGCTAGTTTTCACATATCACATTTTTCTTCAATATCAAGCAGCCATAACACAAATTATATTAGTATTCACAAGTATTTAGTTTGATTGCCATGATTTATAAATGCACAGCCATGAACTTGCTGTATAAGAATGATATTATAGCTTAGGTAATAAATATCAATAATTCTTTTTTCACCTCATTTTCAGTAAATCATCACAGCTTCGTATGAACAGATGTGCGGACAGCTACTTCATGTTCCACTGTGCAGCTGAGTTTTCAGAGAGCATTCCAAGAAGAAGACTTATGTTCAGAACGTTTAGTAAACTTTTAGTTCTGAAAGTTAAGTTGCATGACTTAAAGGCAGTGTTTTTGTATTATTATTATTAATTTATTGTATGCCTTAGTATTTGATACTTTAAAAAGTAATTTGAAAGTAATTAATTTTGTTTGTTTTTGTATTTAAAAAAATAATATTTTTTTTCTTTTAAAAAAGGGAAACGTAGTTGTAAGACCTAGAGTCTTATTTTCTCTTGCATATTTAATATTGCACTTTAATTAAGTAAAAATACATTTTATCCGATTACTCGATTAATCAATTAAATTTTCGGTAGAATACTCGATTACAAAAATATTCGATAGCTACAGCCTTACTAAACACTGCATAATAATCGTCATAATAGCCTTGCTTTGTCAATTAAAACATTGCATTTATAGTCCTCACTGCATTAAACTCAAGCAAACCTTGAGACATTTTATTTTATTATTTTTTTTATTATCCCTTCATTATCCTCGTGGGGAAATTCCTTCTCTGCAGCTGCCACTAGGGGGTGCATAGCATGTTATATGTTGTGTCTCTAAGATGTTGGGGTGAATTGGTGAATCTCTCTGTAGGATGGAATTAGTTCCTCCACACTCTAATGAACCAGATAAACCTGTTGTGGTTTTGGGAGGAGTCTCAAAATCAAGAGACAAGCCCAAGTGCAAACTCAATCCGTCAGCACCACCAACAACCTGATCCTGCAAACAATTCTTATTTGTCATTTGTTTGCCACAACCACATGCTTGGGCTTCTGCACCACCGATTGTACCAAAACCCAAATAACAAAGTAATTGAATTACTGTCTGTGCTCAGTGTTTATGCAACTGTTTAAGCTACAGCTAAACATTGACAACACCATGGCATCATTCGCACAGTTGAGAGAAATCTGACCTCCCTAAATTAGATTTTATTTATTGTTGTTGTGATTTCCAGTCAAGGCACTTCATTACTTCACAACTGTTTACCTCTAAGCTTCCTCACAGTCAGCCACAGTCGACAGAATCATCCCTTAATCCATTAACAAAAGTGTAGATATACCGTATATATAACATCATGTTGGACCTCAGGAGCCCTTGGTGGACTTTACAGGTCCACTCTATAACAGAGTGGACCTGGATTTCTGCACTCAAACTGGTCAACATCTCTGCGCTCGCCACCGGTTATTCAGGTTTAAAGTTGTGGACAGGGCTTACATTTCCAACTGTCTTGTATGTACATGCAATCAACTGTAACTCCACCGAGGCCTCCCTTCTCCAGCTGCACTGGTCCTGTCCTCACTCGAATAACTACTAGAGGAAGTCTTTGGTCACAATCTCTCTCACAATATTTGACACATGGCTGAAACCAAACCCCTTGGTGCCCAGTTTCCTCGAGGGACAAACTCACTTATGCGCTGTAAACAAACAGTTTTTTGCAAATATTTTATGGGTTTGTCTGTCATTGTTTTATAATTTTATTAAAAGAAAATCTTGATTAAAGAAATAACAACACAAAAACTTGAAAATTTAATGGCATCTACTTGGCATACCTGTCTCTTTATCTCTATATAATGTATAAGGTTTATCTTGTGTGAATGGTGGCATTGATGTAGGGTGAGCAGCTCATTTGCTGGCAGGAGGAAGGACCACATATTTATGAATATTCAATGTTAATAGTACACGAGTGAGATGACATATCAGAAAACACATTGTCTATTCAGTCGGCTGTAGTGTGTGTGATCAGTGTCCCATTTAGGCAGAAGGGAACTGAAAAGCAGAAATGTGAGCTGCTGGGACTCTTTTGAGAGCAGAGTGCTTTCTGTAAAAGGCATGCAGAGGCGTATAATTGTAGCTGATCAGCCCTCCTCTGTAACTGTCACTTTAATGTGCTCTTTTTTTCTGATATTTGGTCCATGACTCTTTTTACATCAAACGCTTATATGCTTATTGCACCTTTTTACTACTTACTTGTCATCAGTGTTGCCACAGTTACTTTGAAAAAGCAACTTAGTTACTTTACAGATTACTTGATTTAAAAAGTAACTTAGTTACTTTACATATTACTTGATTTTAAAAGTAACTAAGTTACTTTACAAGTTACTTTATTAGTTACATTCAGCAGCTGCCGACAACATAAAAATGACAACTGGTTTTGCCAACAATCACTTTAGTTGAAGTGTATTTTTAACAGTAACATCAACAATCTATCTCCTGACAATTTAAAGTTGAATTTAAAAACTATTTCCTGAAAAAATACATGTTTTTACAAAAAATAAAGGCAGTCTTTCTTGACTTAACATAAATAATTGTTTTAATAAAAAAATAAAATAGTCTTTCTTGACAAAAAATGACAAAAATAGTAACGCACAGTGACTTGGTTAAGTAACTTTAATCTGATTACTGGTTTGGAAATAGTAATGCGTTAGATTACTCGTTACTGAAAAAAGTGGTCAGAATAGTTACTAAGTAACGCGTTACTGGCATCACTGCTTGTCATGCATCTCCAGCACAAATATCATGCATATCATATGTACTGTTTGGGTTTGTCGGTCCCTGTACAGGTAGTTTGTTGTGTACGAGGCTAGTTGCTGTAGGGTGACATGTGGGGTTGTGGACCCTGTTTTCCAATAAGTGGCCCAATACTGCAGTTGTGCTTAAATAAAGCCATTTTCTCGGCACATTCTTGCCAAACCAAACCAACAGACTACTAGACTTAGTCAAAGGCAGTTCACCTCCAGAGAACACCTGGGAGGTGCCGTCTTGTCCTTTAAATAGGGCGCCACTAAGACATTCAATGATTGTCCCAAGACTCCAGCTCAATGAGCCTGCAACATCAGCCTCAGGGAAAGCCAGTCTTTCTCTGTCCTTTGGTTCTTTCCCTTGAGGACTCTCTCAGAAAGTGGCTCAGTGGTAGAGCGGTCGTCCTTCAACCGGAAGGTTGGTGGTTCGATTCCCGTTCTCCCCACAGTTCATACTGGTGTTGTGTCCTTGGGCAAGACACTTAACCCACCGTGCCTCCAGTGGTGTTCCAGCTGTAACACTGGTGAATGGAACCTTAATGTAAGTCGCTTTGGATAAAAGCGTCAGCTAAATGACTAAATGTAAATATGTTGTAACGGTACCTTTTAGGCAAAGCCAATCACAAAAATGTTTAACATAAAAACGACGCTGCCCTCGCCTGAACCAACCCAAGTCATAACCATCTGCACAGTTTCAGGTTCAGTATATATCTAAACCTAATTTAGATTGGACACAGTTGGTTCTCTAAACACTTTATATTACATAATATATTTAGGCGATAGAGCTGGATAAGTCCAGTATTTCTGTCTACACACTCGCTGTCTGTGCTGAATAATTTAATCACCTCAGAACAACGGCCAACTGTGCTATTCCGGTCGCTCTGCGCAGCACAGTGTAAATTATAGCTCATGAGAGAAAGGCCATTACTGCACGTTCTTATGAAGATGTATTGTGCTAGCGTGCTTTATTCAGACCATGTCATTGTGGAGCATAAACGCTGGAGGAGGTGTGAGGAAAGACACGGCTCTTGGTTTTAGAGACTGTGCCTGTTGTAAAAAAAAAGGCAAAAAGGCCAAAAGATTTTTATTAAAACAACTTATTAGAGTAAAAGGATTATAAAGATATGGAACTGTTTCTTTAGTGCTTTATTTTTAGTGTTTGGGTTAGTAAAAAAGTTATAGAGTTAAAAAGAGTTAATACAATACTGTGGCATGTATTCTCAGTTTCATAAGCAGCAAATTTCATACAGAGACAAAAAGTATTAACCAAATACTATTTCAGTTTATCCAACACTAGGCCACTCTGATGTTAACACAGCTGGTTATTCTCTCACAGACTTTTAACTATCACTCAACTTCACCCGCTGAAGGACAATATATTCTTCACAAAATATTTACCTCTAAATCTCTTAATGTGCTCCTCCAGGTCAGGACACATTTAGTATGAAATGTTATGATCTATATCTTTGTCATTTAACAGTGTTAGGTTCAGGTTGCTCTGTGTGCATATAAATGTGGCCTTGTGCTGCAGCTTGATTCTTGTGGGATTTGTGTATTTTCAAAATCAGGAATCAATCAAGCTGAGCTGCAGGGCGGGCGCTCCCTCAGAGATAGAGCTCGGTCACTCATGAGGAGCTCAGAGTAGATCTGCTGCTCCTCCACATCAAGAGGAGCCAGCTGAGGTGGCTCGGGCATCTGTTTCGGATGCCTCTTGACGCATCCCTAGGGAGGTGTCCCACCGGGAGGAGACCCCGGGGAAGATCTAGGACACGCTGGAGGGGCTATGTCTCTCGCCTGGCCTGGGAACGCCTCGGTATCCCCTCGGAAGAGCTGAAGGATGTGTTTGGGGATAAGCCGTAGAAGATGGATGAAATCAATCCTGACCTGCTGCAAGCAAACGTTCCAAACCCTGGCCTTGCTGGTGGTGGGAGCAGATGTATATATATATATATATTACACCAAACTGAAGTTTTGAGCTTAGCATTATCTTAGTGTTAGCTTAGCTCCAACTCAAGCGTCAGGATGGCAATTATCTCCTCCTTGTTAAACATAATGTGATTGAATTGACAGTTTTTGTCCACGTTTTATGTTGGCTACCTTTTCTCTGTTAATGTTTTTTTCTTTTTTGAGCTGTTTCTCTGTAAATTATGGAAGCAGTAAGCTGTTATCTTGTATATAACAAGATACCAAGATAACAACTTTATCTTCTCATTATCTCGGGAAAACAATAGCTGTTTTCTTGAGATAACGATAACTTCCTGGAATGTCATATGACAGGCCAGTGTCAACAAATGGGAGCGCTCCTTTTTTGAGGGAAAAGGTTTTCCATCTAGTAAAATTCCTTATAATAAACAATAGATGGCATCATAAATTTAGATCCAAGATGGCGGCGTGAGTACATCGCGAGGCTCGGGTTCTCTCCAGTCCTGTAATTATATTTATGGCACACACTCACCTTTATAGTAATAACCATCTGTATATTTATATTCATTGTACATATTACCTGTAAATCCTGTACATCTCCATATCCTGCACGTACGCAACCATTGTATATATCCTGCACTTTACTGCTATTGCACTTCTGGTTAGACCTAAACTGCATTTCGTTGCCTTGTACCTGTACTTGTGTAATGACAATAAAGTTGAATCTAATCTAATCTAATCTAATAAAGCATTTTTGATTTTACTAATGATTGTTTTTACAATATACTCTTTGGGGGTTAAATTATTTTTTCCATCTTCCATCATTTTTTCCATTATTGGACACAACAAGGCCAGGGTTCGGACCGTGAATACTATGTTTGGAGGAGGTCAAAACTGATTTTGACAAGTTTGTAAACTCAAGCTGTAGAGCAAGGCTAGAACAAACTCAAAGTTGGCAAAACGTTTTTAAGTTGATAAAACACATTTGTTTCACAATGGTGTTCATGAACTTTCTCTCTCAGCCCAGGATTAAACCTTGACCAATGATACTTGGCGTGTGCTGCGCAGAAAAGTCCAACGTTTGCAGTTAACAGTCATTAGTGTTCAACCTGAAGAAACAGGAAGCAACACATTGAACAAAGAAAAAAAAACAGAGATTGTTGTATAAAAGTCTAAGATTTAAGAATGAGGAGAGCCTTTAATAACTCATAACCTCTACATATTTCATTATCTTTTCACTAAAGAGTAAAAAAAGAAAAATTACTTTTGATAAAACATATTGTACATTCTTTATAAAATGTATGTGCAACACAAATTCAAATATATTGTGGCAAATAAAAATGAAATATTCAAAATTGTTCTTGTGCAGAGTGTAATATGGTATCTCCTCTGAACCAAAAGAGGAAAAAAAGGTGAGGCCAAGAACAAAGAGTTTAGTCATGATGTGTCAGATCATGGTGGCTTTGCTCACAGCTGATTGGTCCACTTTGGGTTTGTCTCTAAACCAGAATAACCAGTCATTTGAAAAACTGACAGGTCCACTTTTATCAATTCATTTCTGTTACTTACAGCTCTCATACAGTTTGTCCTGGTTAGGCTCCTGTGAAAGCCTTCATGATAAATGGTCATTATCAGCCTGTGTCCTGTTCCAGCACGGTGATAGCTCACACCCCTGGGCCTGGAGCAGCGAGCCTGAACGATGTGTGAGGCGCTGTGTGTGAGGCTGTGCATGAGGATGCACCCTTGAACGACACCACACACATGAGCAGCATTGTCCTCCACTATTTACTTCTATTTGTTTAAACAAACAATATCTCATCATTTTCCTGAGCCATGGTTTCACATTGTGGCCACTGTATGAAGTCAGTGGAGAAGTAAAGATTAAGCCAGCTCATGTATAGTAGGACGGCTGATAATACTGATTCTAGATCAAAGCTCTGCAGAAGCATAGTTATTAAAATGTCTCATGGCTGTAAAAGGTCACTGTTAGGATCACAAAGGAGAAGCGTTCATTGTTTATGGTCTTTAAGTTGTATTATTGCCATTATAAATGATGCCTGCCTGTGTTGTTGCCACATTTGAACGTCTATACACCGTTTGGGGTGGTTATTACGATGTTCTGAATGTTTATTTGTGTATTTTCCTTCCGAGTGGGGGATGGGTTCTTGTGTCTTTTTATAGTATATTTTAAAGTCTGTATATTTCAATTTCCACACCACTATGTGATGTGGCTCTAGACCAGAGGTGTTCAAACTTTTTGCAAAGAGGACCACATTTGATGTGAAGAAAATTTCCCAGGGCCAGCAGTCTCTGATTCTGATTTTATTCTTTTTCCACAAGAGCAGGTTTTAGCTGGATTTGAACAGGTTTTAGTTGGATTTGAACAGGTTTTATTTGGATTTGAACAGGTTTTAGTTGGATTTGAACAAGTTTTAGCTGGATTTGAACATGTTTTAGATGGATTTGAACAGGTTTTAGATGGATTTGAAAAGGTT